>OY986966.1:10799146-10887766 GCA_963920575.1 Narthecium ossifragum
CCGGAGACGACCACGGCGAATGTGCTTCCCCGGTGTCCCCTTATGTACCCGCTGGTCCTTCCTGGCCTCCTCCCGCACCCTATCAACGCTCCGCGATCCTCTTTTTCCGCCCGCCCCCTGGCAACGCCGTAGATCGATGATGTTGGCGGCGTGGGTCTCGACGACGGCGGCGTGGGTGGAGGCCGATGTGTCCGACGGAGAGGGAGGTGTGGCCGACGGCGTGGGGCGAGGACGATGCGTCTGACGGGGAACTGGAGGCTGGCCTTCACGGAGCGATGATCACGACGGCGTTCGTGGATCTCGTGGCTGATGGCTTGTTTGGGCGAGGTCGGCGTGGCCGACAGAGTTGGTGAGAGGGGGATGAGAGGCAGCGGCCACTCGCCGCCGAAGGGAGAAGGAGGCCTAGGCGTCCGTTCGTGGATCTTGTCGACGGCGGGCTGGGCGAGGTGGGCAGCGGCGTGGGGCGATGGTCACGTTGTTCGTGGATCTTGTGGCTGACGGCGGGTTGGGCGAGGTCGGCGTGGTCGATGGCGTCGGGCGTGGCGTCGGGCAACTGCGTGGGGCAAGGTTGACGGCATGGAGAGTGAGAGAGGGGGATCTCACCGGTGATCTTGGCATGCCGCTGCCGGTTGTAGACTGTGTAGAGCTCCCGCTAGAGCTCGATGGCGAGGGACTCCTGGAGGGCGCGGAGGATCTGGGAGTTGAGGTAGAGGGGGAGGAGGGCGTCGAGGATCTGGACGGGCGTCGACGATCTGGCCGGGGTCGGGGTCGGGATCGGGGTGCGCGTCGCCTCCCTCTCCACCGTCAGCCGAGAGATGGGAGATGAGAGATGGGAGGGGGATTGAGAGAAAGAGCCGGTAGAGGCGGGTGAGAGAAGAGAGGGAGATGGGAGAAGTGAGAGGGAGATGAGGCGGATGGGATGGCTGGTCAGTCCCATCCCCTCTCTCTCTCTCTCTCTCTTCGTTTAAAGTTCTGAGCGGGAGGAGAGAGACATGAGGTAGGCAGTTCCCAGTTTTTTTGGGTTGAAAGTTTTGGCGAGAACTCAAAACTTTGAAGGGGAATCTCAAAGCTGATCATGGAATCACAGCCATTGGATGTGTTTGTAGGCAAATCCTGACCACTCTTTATGTTTTATAGGGGGGACATTTCAAAAACCGTCCTTCCTTATATAATAGATGGTTTTGGTATATCTGACGATCCACAAGATGCTAGAAGAGTTTTATCTAGCGGTCAAGAAACACCCCCACCACATGAGATTGTGGGGAGTGATTATTACGTTTCTTATAAACAAGAATCTCTTATCTTTCTTTCTTTCTTTAATCCAAGTAAGCTTTGTTTGCTCCTTGACATGATTGTACATTACAGTCTTATTATTTTAGGCATGTCATTACCCTCTTGGCATGCAGAAGGTTGCGGCATCCGCATAAAGACGGAGATGTTGTATATTTTCATTAAAATATATAAATCGTGGATTAATCATGACCAATCAATGAAACCGTGTCAGGGGCACGGGAATCCACTAGTAGATATATAAGTTATCAATATATAAGTTAGTTTTTTACGTCGTACATTGTATAATCAACCTTATAAGGAGCAATAACGGTTAACCTGCATTAATTCATATCCCCTAAGTTTTTTATATATATATTCTCTAAGTTTGCTTTATATAAACCTGCATTAATTCATATCAACCTAAGTTCTATTAATATTATCTTATGCAATATGCAAAGACTTATATTTATTTTATATACCCTAAGTTAGACTTATAATATTTTATTTTATATTTTATTGGCTATGTTTTATGGTGACAGTGAACAAAAAGCTATGACTAAGTTAGACTTATAATATTTTATTTTATATTTTATTGGCTATGTTTTATGGTGACAGTGAACAAAAAGCTATGACCAACCTTCGAACCCTGGACCACCTACCGGTCAACACAGCCGTCAAACCAGAAAAACTACAGGGAGTTTGTAAAAATTTTATATTAACAATAACTAAAAACTGTGTCAGGGGCCCACCTCGCCCAGCCCGCCGTCGACAATTAGGAAACTATGAGTAAAACGTTGGATTAGGAGATCCAACGGTTGAGATCAACCCATTACCCTCTCTTATTCATTACTTTCCTTTTGTAACCGAGTAAAGATGATTTTGATCTCAACCGTCTGATCAGCATCCAACAATTGAGATCTCTCATCGCCGGGCCTGTAGTGGCCCCACCGAGTCCTATATATAATAGGACTTCAGCCATAAGGCCGTTGTATCATGAGTAGAGTGATCACCGATCTCCCACTGAATTCATTCATCAAGAATAGCGAGAGAGTGATCTTTAAAGAAGACGAGAAGAGATCAGAGCTCCCATCCATCTCCATTGAATCGAAGATGGAAGAGATGATCATGTCGATGGCTTTTGTGGCAGAACACCTTGTAGGCTTCCGGTTCGAGCCCACCGACGAGGAGCTCATCAATCATTTCCTGAGGAAGCGTCGACGCCACGGCCGGAATTTCCCATGCGCCTTTGTCCTCACCGACGCCAATCTCTACGGTGACGATCGACATTGCCATCCTCTGCAGCTCGCTGGTACGTATACATATATGATCATTTTGAATTTTTGATCATGATGCTTTTGCTTCTTGATCGATGCTATATATAATAAGAGTATAACGTTAATCTTGCATTCATAATTTCTTCTTGGTTTTCTTGAATCGTTCGTTCTTGTGTCGCCGTTATACGTACGTTCTTGAATATTTTCTTTCTTTATCGCGCGATCAGGGAGGTATGGTTCGAACGCCATCAATGGCGTGTGGTACTTCTACACCAAATTGATTCCGGCATCGTCTGCCAACAACGGCGGCGTCAAGAAGAGGAAGCGGTTGCTGGGTCTCAATGGGCGGTGGAAGCGACGGGTAGGCGATGGGCTATGGGAGGTTAGCCAGACGAAGCAAGATCCTATCAGGGACTCAGGCAGCAACGTCCAGATAGGCGTCAAGAGGTATCTCGTCTACCACGACAAGGCAGCTAATGGCGAGAAGATGAAGACGGATTGGCTCATGTACGAGTACCGGCTCACCGGAGCTGACGTGACTGAGGAAGATAAAAGCTGGGCTCTCTGCAAGGTGTACCACAAGACGATGTTCAAGAATTTCGGGGGCGCTGCATCATCATCATCCTCGTCTGTGGTCCACTCGCCGGACTTCTCAGCTGCAGCTAAGGAGATGGAAGGAGTACTCGAGCCAGCTGCTGCAGTTCATTGTTCCTCTTTGCCTGCTGCGCCGTCGCTGGATTCGACTCATCCAGGAGATGAAGCAGCGGTGGATCCTCCCCTCCCGGCGGCGCCGTTGGTGTTCGATTCGCCATCTATGGAGCATGTGGCTGCAGCTAAAGATGAGGAGTCACGATGCACGATGCCTTCAGACGATTTCTTTCGGTATTTAGACAAAATGAACCAAGAAGAAGAAGAAGAGTTTTTGAAGGACACTCGGATCCCAGAAGACCTCAGTTTGTGGATATACCCTTACTTCTTGCTGGCCTAAACTTTTCAATTAAATTCTAGCTGTTGCAGAGATATATATGCAAATTAAATTCTTGTTGATACTACTCTCGTTAGATATTTTAAGGGAGGAGTCTGAGATTGAACGATTGTTTATTATGTATTGACTTTGGTTCTGATTTGTATGTCAAAATATATCAATCTCATGACCAACACTTTTTCCATTTGTCAGATAAAGAATAATGCCCTTACTATTATTTAGCATCATGTATTTTTTTGTTATTTTTTTTTGTTTCTGGTTGCATTTTGTATGTGATTGATTTCTAGTAATGATTGAGAATTAGTGAAACCAAGTTGTATATATATCACGTGAGATTTGTTTGTTTTTTATTTTATTAAATGACCCAAAAAAGGATTGGGAACAAGGTTACAATAACCTCTGACAATCCTAATTATGGCCACACACCATCCCCATGATTCCAAATAAAACTGGACAAACCAATTCTACAATGTCTAGCAATCCCATCCGCAATCAAATTACCTACGCGGGGGATGAACAAGAAAATGATTGATTCTAAACTCAACGCTTCCACCCAAATCCTCCTAACAACCCCCTCAACCTTCATAGGCCAAGGTCAGTAGCCCTTGAGAACATCGACGGCAAATTTAGAGTCTACACCACTATTCTCTTCTCCCCAATCTCATGAGCCCACTTGATCGCCCACCAAATAGCATACAATTCAGCTTTTAAGACAGAGTCCACCATTGGAATTGGCTCCCCTCTACCCCAGCGGACATTGCCATCATCCGAGACTCCAGCAGCACCCACCGCCAACCTATTAGAGTTTCCATCCACCAACACATCCGCCTGTACCACCAAGTCCACACACCTCCGGCCTCCAGACTGAGAACCTCGGAGGAACGAAGATGATCATCCACCATCCGCAAGACCTTCATGGCCAAAGTACTTACCATCTCTCCTTTTCCATTGAAAAACAACTTATTCCTGTCCTTCCAAATAACCCAAAGTCCATACAGTCTATAGCCTATCAATGCCTTAACTCTCTTAACATGTTGTTGTGCGCCCGAAACCAATAGATCAACCATCACATCCTCCATGCAACCCCAATTTGCGACTGCAGGCCAAGACTGAGCAAGAAGGAGAGAATTCACACACCTTATGACAGCCAAACAGAGCATATTCAATGCATGCCGATGCGGAAAAACACCGGGGACGCTCTCTGTTAGCATATATGTAGTAGTTCCAAAGGACCTCCCTCACTAGCAGCCAGCCGTGCATCACCTTCCAAGCAAACTGTCTAACTCTCGACCCAACCGACAGGCTCCAAACACTACTCCATTTCCAATTCTCCACCAACAAAGACTCTCCTCTCCTTCAGTGAAGTGCTAAAAAATAAGCTGATGACATTGAGATGTTGTCGGAGCCGTCCAAAGCCCATTTGACATCATCCCGCAAATCCACTGGCATAAGATCGACAGCCATGATCTCCAAAGCTAGGGAGGGGTGGAAGAAATCATTCACCATGTCCACATCCCAGGCCACATGTTTAAGTATATTTTGATTCTAAAAAAAGTTAAATGAAAAGAACTTTTGATTGTATTACACGGACTCGAAGTTTATTACAGAGACATGATGAATAAAAAGATATCATCAGAACTCACCCCAACATAAATAGAGATGCTCCTTTTGCATTGGTGCATCCAACAAATTTCAAGCCTCAGGTTGTATATTCAGCATTTATTTTGACATAATCATAACTTAGATCGCATCCCCAAGCCTTCCCAACTCCTTGGCCATTCCCTGCACAATTAAAGCATGAACGCAGTAAAGAAAGGGCAAAGAACATAGGGAGATAGATCTTATTAGCAACGTGCCACCATTTACACCATACAACGTTGAGAGAAAGATCAACAATTGCCAGGTAAGATGGGCGCATCTATAACAGTGATGTGTATTTAATGCTTACCAACAGATATATGTATTTCAACAGTTCCATGGGTCTCTCCAGCCTGCCTAAGATAACCACTTGCTGCAGCCCTGACAGAAAACAGCAAATATACAAAATACAAGCATGCATCATCAAGTACTTTCCTAGAATAGAGCCATGAATAGGAACGAACAGCAGAAAGATCCATATCTTGAAAATTCTAAAAGCACTCATATGGTCTTAAAACATGATCAACAACTACACATTGAAAAGATAGGATGTAGTAGATGTATGTAAGCACACACATATGTATGAAGAAATAAGTTTCCTCACATGCTCGAGAACTATAAGTTTGCTTTAGCAGTGTCATTGGTCGTAAACTCTTCCAGTCACGAGAGCATTTTCTCACTCTGAAAGCTAAAGTGAACTATTCCAAACAATGGTCTATCTCCAAGAAGCATCAATTGTTCTACAAAAAGAAAGTTAAGTTGCTCAATGAGACATTTCTGTAAGTCCAACTGAAAAGCTTAATGTCTTCAGACTTGACATGCAAGAATTGGGTTTTGGCATCACAAGTAAAATTCTTAACAGGAACTAAAGTCATCTTCACAGAATCAGATGGCGAAAGGCACGGAGTATGGCAGCTTTGCAGAGATACATGTATGTTCCCAGAATCCTTCAAAAGAAAGAAACTAGCAAAATTGTCCATGAGATATTGATAAGATTTTGCTTACGCTCCAGAACTTCTATTTAGAACACAGAAATTTAGGCTCTCTCAAACCTGTCAAATAGAAGTGGTTGACCGCTGTTCATGAGATGAATATCTCCAAGTGCAATGTGAAGATCTTTTGGGTCGAAATGAATGCCTGCATAGCCAGCTGCACATGCAATGCGTCCCCAGTTTGGATCCCTGCCATAGACAGCAGCCTGTGCATAGCCCAAAACTCAAAATGCTGACTTGCTGAAAAACAATTTATCTGGAATCTTTAGTTCCTTACATGTAAAGCATGATAAATGCCCATGTTTATACCTTGACAAGTGAGGAAGATGCCACAGAACGAGCAATCTTTGCAGCTTCCTTCTCATCATTGACACCAGTTACTGTGACCTACAAAGAATAAAACATCGAACAGGTATAGCGAATCTGTTTACTCTTCCTTGTTTCATAAGTGTACAAAACATCAGATAAACATTGATTATGAAGCAGTATATGTATAAACGAATGATGGGAATGAAGGAAAAGAAGTTTAAAGCTCTGATTTGTTTTAGGGACATCAGACATCGGGATACATCTCCAATTGTATATCTACAAAGTATGATGTAAAAGCTAGATAATAAACCACATCATAAAGTAAAAGCTTATTGCTATGCACTAAAATGGAAAAAGAAAGTCACTCAATAGAACCTCAATCAGGCATGTTGCACCCTCACCATCCCAAGCAATTGATTTTGCAAGACCCTGCATCACCTGCAAAGGAAGAATTTGATTGATTAAACTTGATGCTCCCCAATAAAAATCTTTGCATATCCCGCATATTAGTGAACAAAAGGATGTGCAATTAGCAATCACAGCCCAAATTACACTAAAACTAAATGCAGGCAGTTATGGTTATCAAGGAAACAAAAATAGGAAACAAATTTTTGTTTGCCTCTAATGACATGACATAGGACCCACAAATAACTGGTTACATAAACGCGCAAAGTTGCTTCTCTATCGTCCGGTGCCATATCATCATCCAAAAGAGCTGTGAATCAACATGAATGCAGATGATATCATAGACAAATAACCGTGTTGATCAAATTCAGTAATATAGAAAATTTGATTGGACGAATGTGGAAGCTTTGACAGGGGTTCCTGCAACAGACTTACTCATGGGGGGAAAAATGCTGTTACAATAGATAAAGGGAGAGGATTATATAACTCACAGCATCAAGGCAGGCTTGCAATTGATAAGCCTCATAGCCATTGCGAGAAGATATCTGAGCCGATCCAGATAAACCACTGGCCAACGCTATCACAGTATCATTCGTACTGGAATCACCATCTACCTTCAACAGCAATGTAAATGAACACAGCAAACACAGCTCAGAAACTTGATGTGATATAATATAAAAATGTTTTTTTAGAACATCCAAACACTATAACATCCAAGTTTGATGCAGGTCAGACTCTACAATATACCCTATAATAAAACAAATATGTCCTGACACAGCATCAAAATCTATATTAAATCAAGAATTGCTCCAACATAAACATGCACTGGAGTTCCAAAAGTTGCTAAGAAAGAATTGTGTAAAACAGGGTTATTTCACTAATACTCCACATGGCACAAACTTCCTCAGGATCTAAATAGAGTGAGAGCAGAAAATCTCAAAAAAAGGGAAAAAAAATGCTTCTTTCAAATTGAGTCTGCTAGTTCACAATTTTCATTCTGATTTCAGTGATAGTCATAGACCAATAAAACCATAAGGTACATAGTATGTGTTGACTGACAAGAACGTGTTTGCTGTTACTCACTGTAATTTGATTAAAACTTCGACTAACAGATATCTGCACCATATCTCTCCATATATCACTTCCAACCACAGCATCTGTTGTTATAACCTATAAGATCAAATTTAAAGCATAAGTTCCACGTTATAACATTTATCCCGACATTAAAGAGGAGGCAGAGATAACATACACCAAGCATGGTTGCCATGTTTGGATGTATCATTCCTGAGCCTTTTGCCATTCCCCCAACTCTTAAGAGTGCTCCACCGATCTTGTGCATCAAACAGATTAATAATTAAAACGATCTAAAAAGCGAAAACTGTTAGAAGCATAAGCGACTTTGTCAACGCTTATTCGTGAAATACCCAAGCATATGCAAAAATATAAACTTGGATAAAGAAAAAAAAAATTCACACCTCAGCCTCAAGTGCAACACTCTTGCTCACAAGGTCAGTTGTAGTAATTGCTACAGCTGCAGAATCTGCTCTGCATGGTAAATTCGCAACTATTATTTTGATAATTTTGTAAGGACAGGAAAGTATACCAAACATACTTCTGTAAGACTCTTTTAACATAGAAGCCTAATGTAATGCCGGTGATTATACCCAAAAAGTAATCAAACAAAACAAATGAATTTAATTCCAAGCTTGGAAAGCATTGACATGTTACTAGACGTCGGAGTTTCAGAAGACTGAAACAAGCCTTAATTCCAAGCTTGGAAAGCTTTTGTCTTTTGCTTACTGTGTTTTATTTACATAGAAATTAACATTAAGGTTTTCTAAAAGTTTCAATTAAATACTAAACGATGCAACAACTCTCAAACTTATGGGCCTTTCTGATCACTCCTAGACCAAGCCAGGCAACATCATTGTAACAATCAATTTGAGGTACTTCTTGACACTCACATTTTGTTTCTCCAGTGGTACTATTAATTTTCCTCAAATCTTCCTCATGCACAGAGATGGTCCGTTCTTGAACCACAAGGAAATTGACATATGAACAATCTGACCTAAGAACTGCTGTGTCATATGCTTTTAACATAAAAGTTCATTTCTTTTAGTGAACAAACTCTACAATAAGCAAGCTTCTCATTCATTGCCATCTTATTTTCCTTTAAATTTTCAATCCTTAGTTTTGATTATCTAAATTTTGGTCTAGTCTAAGAAGGTAAATGAACTATCCTTAGGCAATAGCAGAGAATAGTCTTTTTTGGCGAACTAAAAGAATAAAGATGCAATTCTGCTAAAACAGTACTGCTAAAAAATGAGATAGGAAAGGTGATGAGAAGTGAGAACTACCCCGTTGTAGTTGATGAAAGTGAACCAACCAGCTTTGGGAGTGAACTGAGAAGAGCCTCCTGTTTAACATGCATTATGACCAGGAAAATAGTGTCTTTAAGGAAAATATAGCAGAAGTCAATACAATGTGTAACGTGAGATGGATGACATGGTTCGTGATAACAACAAAGGACCAATGGTCTTAACTGAAAGGTTCACCTGAGGAAAGTGCAACAATTTATTGTGTTACCTTCTTTATTCTTTGACCAATCACCCCAGTGGATTCTATCAGTACTGCTTCTGGCCTCAAACCAAGAAGCTATAAAGTCAAAGGCAAGAAATGAAAAGATCAAATTATTGTTTAACAGAAACAAATAAAGGATTTCAGGAAAGCAGAAACCTCAGCCACAGCATTGGCGCAGTCAACTGTGTCCTGATAACCTGCATCACCCTGCTACAGATGCAATGTCATTCCAGACGGTAAACAATAGTACTTTCCTTGCTGCTAAGTGGATAGAGGTCTAAATTAATAACCAGCACAAGGTAAGCAAAATGAAAATGTGCACTTACAGTAGCAGCATTTGCTTGACCAGCATTAATTAGTACAGCACGTGCCTGGACAAGCCATTAGTCGACTCATGCATGAGAAACAGTGATAAGCTAATTCAATGTTAGGTAAAACCATACGACCCCTAACCCAAAGATCTTTTTACAAAACAATATAACAGTCACATTCTAACTTTGGAAGTAGAAATGAACATCTCTACCAATCCATACAACTATAAAGCCCATACTCAAAAATAAGTATCAAATCACTAACAAGCATGGAACTTATATACCATTGCTGAATTGTCCAGTATATTTTTGCAGTAGATAACAGGCGCAGCCGCCACAATGTTGGTAGTAAATGCACCTGAAGATAAAAGGTCTCAGGATGTTTGACAAGTCACCCAAAAATAAGTAAATTTATGTATCAGCTCTGCTTGTATGGAACCACGCCTTCTAATGTAAAGCTTCAATATCACATGCATGGCAACCATGGAAAGAACTGTTCTTTCCATCAAATCTAACTTAATCAATGACTGACATGGTATGCTATACTGCTATCAAGGTAAAACATCTTGCAACCGAATAAGGTACATTTAAGAAATAGAAAACAATAACAAGACTGCAAGCATTCACATTCAAGTAGATATTTAAGTGCCCTATTGATAACTTTCGCAACCCGTGAATTCCAAGTGTGGGTAAGGAAAACCTCACCTGCAGCAATTGCATCAACATCACATGCCACAAGAGCCAGGTCAGGCTTCCCTCCTTTTGCACGTAGTCCACCATAAATGCCTGCAGCCTTGAATCCTTTTGCAGCAGTAACACCACCTGGTATCTACCACGTAATTCAAGCCATCACAATGAAATATGTTTGCATAAACAATAGTATCTTAACAAAGATCATAAAAGAGATGTACTCCAACCACACGCTTGAGCATTGAGAAAGGTCTAAAAGGTATATGACAGCAGCACCAACAAAATCACATACAAGTTTCAGAATTGCTTATATCTGGAAAGTAATTGAGCTTCAGGACATCAAGCAAAATTAATACTTGAACAAAGGCTGATGCTTTGGTAGCTCTAGCTGTCCTTAATTGATCTTAGCTTGTGAAATAGCGTGTTACAATCTTGTTATCTACTATTCAAAGAAATTTCACCCGAGAGCAAAGATATCAAATAGCAATCTGATTTCGAGTCTGGATGGCCACTTCCTACGAAGATACTATTTCTCTGTAGCCAGGAAATATATGGCAATGCCCCCATTAGAGCTTACTTAGCGGCAAACTTTTCATCCAAATTTCATGGATTCTCCTCCGACATGGTCACTTTATTCACTCCTTAGCTCAATTTCAAGAACTCAAATAAGGGAAAAACTAGATTTTGTGAGATCACCTGTTTCCACGGCCCATCGGGTAAGATAATCGGAGCCTGGGGAATACAACTGGAAGCCGTATCCATACTTAAACACGTGATTGGGCGAGGAGATCTAAATCCGCTCCACAACTGGGAAAAGAAGAACAAACAACCCACTTAAAAACCAAAACAAGTACGAGATCGAGAGGCTGAGGCGTTACCTTGGGCCGATTAGTGTCCCAGAGCCGAACGGCAACATGGTGGTTTAGTGCGAGAGCCATCCCAATGGAGATCCAAACGAATCTTGTAATAGAATCCAAAAAATCCCTTTGAGCCTCTCCCCGTTGATGGTTTTCAAAGAGAGGAGGATAGGTGAAGAGCTCGCTGACACTGCGTTACCGGTTCGGTCTATTCGGACTATCTAACGTGTAAGACCGAACTAAATAGCACGGGTTTAGGGTTTTCTAGGGTTTGATATATCAACGCGAAATCGAACCGGACCGGACCGAACGGAATGGAACCCCGACGACTGGACTAAAACCCAGATAGTGGAATTAGGTTCCCATCTCAAAGTGAGGGTTTAGGGTTTTAGATCCCTCAGCGCCGTCTCCGAGTCGGTTGCAACGGTGGAATGGCGTTGTCGCCGGCGCATATCCTCCGCCGTGCTGTCCGGGCGACGTCATCCTCTCTTCCGCAACGGCCGACGTGGTCTTCGGCTCTCCCTCTAACCCGGATCAACTCCTTTTCCAGTATCTTCGACAACGACGACGGCGGCAACAGCAACCTACCGCCCCTTACTGCCCCGAAGCTGTTCGTCAGCGGTAAGTAAGCTCTTGGGTTCTCTTATTTCACGGTTTATAGGTTGCTACCGCTGTTACAAGCGCTTGATCACCATTGCCGTAGAATTCACAGAGCTATAATCTCGTTTTGTTCATAGTGGAAGTCATTGGAAGTCACGTTTTTATTTGGAAGTGTAAGTTTTGGTGAAGGGAGGGCAAACTCTTTTAGGATAGTGCCTCACATGGCTTTTTGGAACCTATGAATACCAGCAGTGCATGGTTCTAGATTCTTTTTCGAGATGTTTGGAATGGGAGAATTCACTACAATAGTATTTCTATTTCTGTGTGTTTTTTTCTCTACTGTGAAGTAAATAGCGCTGATTTAGCAAGCCACAAAAATAGACTGAAATCTGAGAAGATCATTGAAGCTCCTATGTTTTTTTTATCAACGCAATACTGAAGATTCAACTAATTGGAAGTAAACATGGTGAGAAAGTAGTCGAAGGTGAAGAATGAAGGGTTAGTGATGTCTGATGTCCACAAATAGTCTATAAATTTATGAATGCCTATCATGAATCTGCTTAATCTGCCTTATGCCACATAATGCTCTTTACTTATGATGAGTTCTGAGTAAATTTACGGCATTAATGATTCTTAAATGCATCTTGATGTCGCAGAAATTGCCTAGAAATTACATTCACGGCAGATAAATCATTATCCAATGTAAAGTCTCAGAATTGCTGATTGCAAATGCATCACACAGTGGCTAACTGATTACATACTCATAATCACCAAGTGATTTTTATTGCAGGAGCATATTCATTTTGTTTATTGTGCAAAAGTTATACTGCTATTTTTACCTAGTCCTCATCCTTGATTCACTTTTCCTTAGTTTAGTGCTGGTTTTGGCTGTTGTTTCTCCAAATAAGTTCTCAAGAATTATCTGTTTTTCTTTTTACCTGGATGGCCAGTAGACCGCAGTTTGTTTTAAAGGATGAGGCTGTATAACTGTACTTTCATGTCATCTAGGGTATCTGCAAGACATAATTCACATAGATGGAAAAACGCGTAATTTGTGAAAGGCACATCCTCACAGGTTATTTTGCAGCTAACATACATTTACATGCTCAGAAACTGTTACCCTGTCCTTTTTATGCAGGTCTTTCAAGATTAACTACCGATGAAAAGCTGAAGAATGCATTTACCCCTTATGGTCAACTTGTTGAAGGTGCCCAATTCCTAATGTGATACTCTATATTCCTCTGTTTTCCAAACGTCCTAAAGAAGCCATTTCAAAATTTTCCTCTGATATTGCAGCTAAAGTTATAACAGATAGAGCTTCAGGAAGGTCGAAGGGATTTGGTTTTGTTACATATGCAACCATTGAAGAGGCAGAAAAGGCACGTGAAGGGATGAATGCCAAGTTCTTGGATGGGTGGGTCATATTTGTCGATCCTGCAAAACCAAGAGAGCCAAAACCTCCAACCCCTCGTGAACCAGAGCCTTCGGAGACTGGTTTCACAGTGAACAAAACTATCGGATGGTGTGGATGATTCTCTCATAACTTCTTTTTTATCTCAAGAATGAAGGCTCGATAATTCAAACTTAATTATAGAATCATCGGTTGGTCATCCGTGGAAGGTAGCTACTGCCTACTTCTATGGATGGTCTTTGTGATTGTTACGATTTTTCTTACCCAGATCCATTTGTCAGCTGCCTACACTTTGGTGTAGTGCCAAAAGTTTGTTTCTATGGATGTATATTGAGACCCTGATTGATAATTGCTCTGTGATAATCAAACTTATGCGAAGCTTCAACTACGGATATTGCAATTGAACATTGCGAGTAATTATTAGAACAGGTGTGAAGCAACCATATTTGACTTCCTCTGAGTTGGATAGTGCGTGAACATGTTTGGCTCCTGGTTTTTGGAAAGCTATGTCTAAAATCGAGCAGATATTGGCTGTAGACGGAGTACAGAATATTTCCTTGATCTGATACTGTATTTTGGAGCTTGTCATTGAATATCAGTTCCAGTAAACGGTGGTCAAAATACAATTTTTCACTTCAAAATATGAAGGGGTTCAACGCTAGTTATTCCAAGAAGAGCTGTCTCTGCAGATTGGATTAGCTAGCCTTGCAATCTATTAACTCTCTGGTAATCACCTCAAATGACCCATGCTCATTGAATCAAACAAGTTCTCCCACGCAGCATAAGAAACTAAGATGCCACTGTCAATCATAATGTTCAAGTGCTTGTGAACTTCTTCTAGTTCTCCAGATGCACATAAACTTCGAACGATACCTTTATACAAATCGACGTCCACTGAAATCTTTTCATCAACCATTTCTGAGAAAAGAGCCATGACCTTTGTATGGTTCCTTTTCGCCAAAAATCCATGAATCATAACACCATAGGTAGAGGCCTCGGGGCGACAAAATCCACCACACTCCTTATCTCTCATTCTCTCAAACAGAGCCATAGCTTCCTCTGTTTTCCCCTCCTTCCAGTAACCCTCTATAACGCAGTTCCAGCTCGAGGTAAATTCTCTGCCAGGCAACTCTTGCAGAAGCTTATAAGCATCGCCGGATCTACCAATCTTGCATAACCCATTGATGACAGTACAGCTGATCTCAGCCTCTAAGTTACTCCCTTTCTTCTGCTTCTTCGCCATTCCGAAGATCTCCATAGCATCGTTCACTCTTCTAGCCCGGAACAGAGCCTCTATGAATAACCTATGTGTGCAAACACCAAGCTTCATGTTGTTCTCCACTGCTTCTCTAAAGAATCTCTCGGCCTCCTCCGTTCTATCATTCCTGCATAACGATGCCAAGTAAGCCTCAAAAGCCATCTTGTAAGAAATCGAGCTCGAAGGATTCAATTGGAAGATAGCCCGCCTCCTCGGTTTCAACACCGGAACCAAATCCATTCCGGTGCCACTATTCTTCCTCACCATTTTATCGAACAACTTGCGCGCCTCCCTCAACTTCCCCGATCGGCAGAGCCCATCCAAGAAATTATCATAGATCTCTATTTTCAATTCATATCCCGATCTATCCACCAAACCTCTCAAAACCCAATCGGCTTCCGAAACATCCCCATTTCTACAAAAGCTCTGGAACAAAGCAAAGTACGTCGAGCCATCGGCTTCGAACTCCTTCTCCTCCATCTCTCTCAGAGAGGATCTAACCAAGTTGGCATTCAAATTGCCATCTTTCCTACACATCGCATGGATCAACGCGACGTATGCCTCGCGTCTTAGATCGTATCGGCTCGACGAGACCCTCTGGTAGAGCACTTCGACCTCCGATGCGTCACCGCCGTGCTCGCAGAGTCGGACGAGGAAATCGGAAGCATTGCCGATGAGATCATAAGCTCCTTTGGAGACTTCCATCCACACTGAGTCCGCGTCGCGGACGGGGCCGTCTCGGACGAGGCACTGGAGGACGAGACTATAGAGGAAGGTCTCGGGAATGACTGCTTTGTTCTTGAGATCAAGGAGAATGGACCTGACTCTGGAGAGCTTGCGGCACGAGGAGAGGCCGCGGAGGACGAGAACGGAGGTGGTGGAGTCGAGGAGGTGGGAGTGGGATAGCATGGAGTCGAGGGCGGACAAGAGCTTGGGATTGTTGGGGTTTTTCGAGAGGTCGGTGATGAGAGCCCCGAAGTGTTTGGCGTATAGGAAGAGGTCGAAGGGTATGGACGGGATGGCGGCATTGAGGGCTCGAGAGGGTCCGGCGGCGGAGTGGAAGGAGGCGAGGAGGCGGAGGCGGAGGCGGGAGAAGTGGACTCCAACGCGGGAAAATGTTTGCATGACACGAATCCTTCGAGCTACTCAAAAGTCCGATTAATTAGCAGGGTCTATCTACACCGCGTTAACTGCTGGTGTCTTTTTTTTTAGAAACCGAACATATTACAATTACGTCGGTTCTAAAAATTGATATTTTATTTTATGTTTGGTTTTAAAAGATCGGACATGTATTTTATATTCGATTTTAAAAAATCAAACTTGTGATTGATGTTTGGATTTAAAAGGTCAAACTTGTGAAATATTGAATGATTTGGTCGCCTAGTGTATTGAAATATTGTTATACATTCAAATTTCGATCTCGTAATGTTATAAAATTAGGTACGAAAAATAGCGTGAATGTAATATGGTTTTCAAAGTTGTTTTATATGGTTTGGTTTTATATATCCGAAATCCTGGGCAATGAATGGATTTTAAAAACCGAGAGGATATGCTAATGGTTCGGCTTTAAAAAGCCGACATTTTATGTTACAAGCTTATTAACTTCGCAGAGTATAAGTTCGGGTTTTTAAATCCGGAAACCTTGGTTATGAACGGATTTTAAAAACCAAACTTTTTGTCAAAGGTAACTAAGGAAAGATTGGGAAAAAAAAGTAACGGTGTGTATAGCACTTAGATAAGATTTCAAATCTACCAGCGATGAACTCAGTAATAGCAGTGCCCTTAGTAATTGGAGCGGTGTCAATAGAACGACCCTAAACCCTAAACCCTTTCAGCAATGATATATGTATTCATGCGCTGACCAAATTTGCTACAGTGGTCTATCCAAATATCTCAGAAAATTTTACATATTAAATCTACTATATTTATTATTTTATAATTTGGAGTTGTTTTGTCTTTTTTTGTTACCAAATAGGCCATTTGCATAAGTACTAGTGTAATATTTACATATAACTCGGGAATTATAAGTAAGTTAGTTTAAAATAGTTTATTTTGTAATGAAAACATGAAATGGTACTAAATTATAAAATTAAAAAAAAAGTCAATTTAATATGTAATTTTTTCAAATATATCCCGGATTTACAAGAGTTTTTTGTTCTTTCGAGTAACAAGTTTTTATTGGTAACTTAGATAGGAATAGTAAATCTTGATAGTTGAATGTGAATGAATGACCAAACTTCTAATTTTCTATTGTATGATTCTGGAAAATCGACTATATTCGGATAATTTCAGTTAAATATATAAATGAACCACAAAATCCTTAGCAGAGAATTTGAAAGCGTGGCGTACATATGACAAAAAATCATAAGCGGATATTGCATCTATTTCCCAGATGGGAGGTCGTCTCCTGCGAACAATGTTGGCCAACATATCAGTTAAACCCTCGTAGAGTCTAAGCAACCATGAGTCATGCAAACAAGGCTTGCAATAGCAAAAGTTATTGCCTAGTTCAACAATTAGATCAACCCAAAATCAAATCAATAACATCTACTGACCACTTTTCAAGTTTCATTCAGAAAAACATCAATGAAAAATTACAGATTAAATGGAAAGCTTGCATCAAACGAATCCTGTGAAAGAATTCTAACTATTCAACCCGACGAGTTTATATTAATATAGTCTAACACGTCCCTCATGTGTGTCCTCGAATGATTATGTTAAAGGAGGATCTCTGCTCTGATACCATGAAAGAATTCTAACCAGTCAACGATAGAAGCTTAAAAGAATATATAAGAGTAAAACAATTACAAATCAAGACATAACGTGTAACACACGGATACTTCCAATCCCATCAAGTCCTCTCACGTGAGGGATGGAACAAGCACATTGGTCTCTAGTTGATGTATATAATGTATAGGCTAAAATACCTTTTAGTACCATGTAGTTTCATTAGAATGTTTATTAAGTCCATGCACTTCTAATTTAGCCAATTTAGTCCTTGTATTTACATTCCAGTTGTAATGTAGGCCTCGCCCTCACCTGTCGTTAGAAACCCAACAACGCTGTTGGTCACGTGACCTGCTTCCTGCCCGTTAGCTAACCTCCCGCCCGACAGCATAGGTTTAGTTTATAACCTAGGGTTTATAACCTAAACCAACCTCCCCTGTCTATGATAATTTCTAGGGTTCCTACGGTCGGAGAAAGGGGTAAGATCGTCGATCTTGGCGAGGAAGAAAGGGAGATCATCAGGTCACTCGAGAGGGACCTCATCGATAGGAAGCCAGGTATGATGACCCCTATGTTCTCTAATGATTTGTTTTGAAACTCGAGTGATTTTTGAGATTTTATTTTATTTTTGGGTTACTACGTTGGATTTTGTTTTATCCTCCGATGATCATGATACTATATTGGGTTTTGATTTATAGGATAGGGTTTGCCATTCGAATGGGGCACATATGGGGCTTTTAGACTTGTATATTCTGGTGGGGATGCTTTCAATGCACCATTTGTTGTCTCATACCGAGAAATTATTATAGACAGGGACCACTGTGTAATCTTCATAAACAGGGGACCAAAATTGTCAGATAAAAGAGGTGACAAAAGTGCCTTTGAGTAGGCACTAAATGTGGCCAATTGTTAATATGTACTTATGTGTGACTGTTAATTGTGGTCAAAGTCATTTTGCATAATTTAATTGTGCTTATGATAATCATCCTAACTGTGTAATTGTTCTCTAATCATTATGTGTACATGTTAACTATGCTTATATTTAATTGTCATGATTCTGAATTAGAGGATGACAGCTGATGGAATTGTGATACACATGCATCATGGGGGTATGCTTGTATTCAATGACCAAGAGGTTAAATACAAAGAGGGCAGTGTGGGCACATTTGATAATTGTGACATTGACTTGTTGAGTGTGATAGAATTTGTTGAGATGGCCAAGGAACTAGGTTATCCTAATTGTAAAAGGATGTGGCATGTCATACCAGGGACAACTATTGATGTGGGTCTTAGGTCATTAGAAACAGATAAAGATGTTGTGGATCTGTCAAACCCAGCTAGCAAATTAGGTGAACTTGATGTGTATTTAGAGCATGAGGTCATTGAGAATCCCATAATTGCTGATTATGCTGAAGTAGAAGAAGCAGACAAGAGGAAAGAAGCTTGTAGGGATGCCTCTGAAGCCTACATTGTTGATTCTGAAAGTTGCCATGAGGAAGAATACATGTCTAAGGCATCTGATACTGAGGAAGTGAAATACGATCCTGAGGTTGAGAAAAGCAATGATGATGATGAAGGTGACATTGACTACAATGCCCATGCTCATGTCAACTTGGGTTCTCTGTTGGGAGGGGAAGATGTACATGGTGTGAGGCAGAAGATAGATGAGAATGCACAGCATAGGAAAGAGACATGTGGAGAAGATGCAGAGGTTATGTCTGACTATCTCTCTAATGATGAGCTTATCAACCTCAATGGATCATCAGATGAGGAGGTTGACTCATACCCTATTTTCAGGGAAGAAACTGACATAAGAGGGGATATCAAACCAAGGGTAGGAACCAAGTTTCCAAGTCCAAGAGCCTTCAAAGACTGTATCACAGAATATGCAGTGAGAGGAGGCTACATGATCAAGTTCATAAAAAAAACTCAAAGATAAGGGTGATATCAAAGTGTGCTGATGGGTGTCCTCGGAGGATTCATGCCTCCCTAATGCAGAACCAGTCTACATTTCAAATCAAGACTATTAGGGAAACACGCACCTGCAATAGATCTTTCAGCTGTGAGCTTATTAATTCTACATGACTTGCAAAGAAATATCTGTACGATATTAGGATTGACCCAGACATCATAATTGAGAAGGTTAAGAAGGATTTTATAGTCAACATTTCCAGATTCCAAGCCTACAAAGTAAGAACAAAAGCAAGGGCTAAGATTCAGGGCAGTTTCGTGGAGCAGTATGATAGGATCAGAGATTATTGTCATGAGATTATGAGAAGTAATCATGGAAGCACCAGTATAGTAAAAGCCAATCTGGATCCAAGGGGCACTCATTTTGTGTTTGAGAGAGTCTACATTTGCTTTGATGCATGCAAGAGGGGATTCAAAGCTGGCTGCAGACCATTGGTTGGTCTTGATGGTTGTCATCTCAAGGGTGCTTGTGGAGGGCAACTACTTGCTGCTGTTGGAAGAGATGGGAATGATCAAATGTATCCCATTTGCTATGCTATTGTGAAAGTTGAGAACATAGAGACATGGACATGGGTTTTGGAGCTATTGCTGGCTGACATAGGACCTTCAAGGGAATAGGTGGACATTTATAACTGACCAACAGAAGGTACTATCTTATTTCTATTGTTTATGGTCATTTCAAATTTCATATAATTTTTTGAAGTTAATGTGTTGTTTAAACAATGTTTAATTGAAATGCATGGCCTTATTCCTGCTATGCAAGACCTCATGGCAGTAGTAAACCATAGGTTTTGTGTGAGGCATCTTTATGCCAATTTCAACAAAATTTATAAGGGGTTGCTGTTGAAACAGATCATGTGGGGATGCCCAGATGGAGACATGGCAGTACGCCACCTACATAGAGCAGCCAGTGTATATTATGGACAGACGGGATGAGGTGCTGAGAGGCAGATCGATACAGTTCGTGATGATCAGATGGAGGCATGGCAGTAAGGAGAGTTTGACATGGGAGCGAGAGGATCGCATGTGCTGGGTGTTTCCCTGACTGTTCGACCCAGCAGGTAAATCTCTTTTGTTGTGGGCGTTCGTGCCACTAGGACTAGTTTGTTCTTCTTTTTTGGCCCTACCTTTACTTGAGTTTTGGGACTAAATTCTTTTAAGGATGGTAGGTTGTGAGGACCCGTTCCTCCAACCTTGCTTGATTGCGAAGGTCGAGGGCCGTTTCCAGTTGGTTTGGTTCCGTGTCAGGTACGATCGGATAATTGTATGGCTGTTTTTGACCCCAGGGGTAATTTGATAAAATTGCTCCCTAACGGTCGGTTTTACACCCGTGCACAAACTGCCTTGAATTGATGTATGTTATTGATTAGGACCTTAGGGGTGCTTCCGATCAGAAGATCAGAGCTTGATCAGGAAAGATAGAATCGGACGGCCGAGATCGGTCCTGATCTCTATAAATAGCCCTTTCTTTTCTCTCTTCTCTTTCTTTTCACTCCTCTCCTTTCTCTCTCCCCTTGGCTTTTGGCTGGAGCTTGGGATGCGGCTTTTCGGTGTGGATCCGCGTGGATCGGAGGCGAGGGATTCGTAGATCGCATGTTTATTGCTACATGTAGGTGTTTCTACCAAATTCTTGTGAATTGGTAACCCTATGATCATTTTTTATTAATTTGTGGTTATTGTGTTTGTTGGAATGCTTTCGTTTTTTATATTCTTGTTCCTTCCCATGTTTAGAAGTTAGCCATCGTTTCTTTTCTATATTCTAGTTCCCTCCCATGTTTAGAAGCTAGCCATGGTTTCTTTTCTGTATTCTTTGGTACGGATTCCGTGTTTTTGTCGGTTTTTTTATGGGGTCGGACTCAGATATGATATTTAATGATCTGAGTTTGGTTTTTAATGCATGAATGAATTCCCCACCATCAAGCCCACCTTCCTACAAAGTTTGAATGGATTCTATCTCTATTTGATAGATCAAATCCCACAAATTGAGTTTTCGTCGGATTTGTCAGCATCCGGGGAATTTGTTTGATTTTCGTAGATTTGATCTTCCGAAGTTTGTTTTCTTAGTGTCATTAGATTCACCACATCCAATTGCACACCTCAGCCAAGTTTGGTATGATTTCAATACGTTTTCATATATCGAATCCAAGAAATTGGATTCCAGACACTATTCATATATGCTTCTTGTTGCCACGTCGGTTGCCGACTTTGAGGGAAGATTGGTATCTTCCTTTGACAGAGGGAGCACTGAAGGAAGATCGATCTTCATGGTATGAAGATCGATCTCTTCTTTCCTATGCAGAATCTTGGTTTGGGAAGGATCGATCTTCATATTGTCGCGCCCCGACCCGCGAAAGCCCAACCGCAACCTAACAAACTGTGGAAAATTTCGGCGAGGGTTCCCTCTAACCTAATGGTCTCCCTAAACAATTCATCAAACACCTTCAATTACAAATTAAAGATTTAAGAAACCTCAAGCTTAAATATATCAAATCCCAAAGTATAATATACAAAACCTCGAAGAGGGAAAAATCAAGTACAAACATTTATACTCTCCCGTAGGAGGCTAACTATATAAGAGTTCTGGGAAAGACAGATCACCACACCTCAGACTCCGCCAGGAGCCGCCGCATGATAGAGCTTGAAACGTGTCGCGACTCAACAAGTCTGCTCAAAATTACAAATTTATATTCAAACTACTAACTAACTACTTTAGGGGTAGCTAGCAGTGAGTCCGAGTCAATCCACATGGAACTAGGATTGAGTTCAGATGCTTTGTATAGTCTCTTACGAATGAGTTGAGGAAATGTTTGGAATTAGAACTAAACTAGCTTGATACTAAAGGATTTATAGATGCGAGAAAAGGGACCAAGGAATTCTTAATCCGGAACACGGGTTCTACCAGGTCTTCCTAAGATTAGGGTATACTAATCACATTGAATGACTTTCCTAATGGTTGATAGGTGAATGACTAGTTCTCTCTATCACTCAACAAGTTCTGGTTGGGATTCCTTGTCGGCGAGAGCAATTATCTAAAATTCGTTGATCTAATGGTTAGTTATGATCACCGCTAGTGAATCCTCTGATTAGGATGAATTCATCGTGAGAAAATAAGTATTATATGAATTTAGGTGTAAGATCAAGATGGTTCTCACACCTTGATGGCCTAATCTAGAAATATAGGATAAATAGAGAATTAAGAATAGAACGTAGTGGTTCTAACACTACTATAGTGGTTCCAACACTACTATAGTGGTTCTAGCACTATATAATCCCTAATCACGGAGAAGAGTTCACCTGAGAAACTATGGTTCTAGCATGATCCTCCTATGAGATGAGTCCAATCCAAACCCTAACATGCAATAGCTCTAGATCTATCACGCATAAGAACAATCCAAGCATCTAACAATAAATCAACACCAAAATTATAAAAGAATTAAGATCAATCCATATAAGTCATGCAAAAAGGTATAGAAACCCTATATCTTAGAAATCCCTAGTAGAAACCCTAGTTACATCATAAGAATCCCTTGACAAGAGGTTTAGCTACTCATCTTTAGGGTTTGATCCACAGACGAAGGTTGATGAAGTTCCTCCGCCATGGATCTCCTCCAAAAGAATCTCCAAAGAAAATTCTAAAAGTGGAAAGAAAACTATTCTTCACCTCCAAAAGAGAAGACCCCAAAAACCCTAAAATATGCTTATTTATAGCCTAGGAACATCCCACTCCTGGATTAGATCTTGGCCGTTGATTTCCTTCCTGGCAATCAAATGATTGATCCTTCCATATAGGAGGATCGATCCTTTGTCTTCAATTGCCAACCACGCCCGTAAAGGATCAATAATTCACAAAGGAGATGATCGATCCTTCCCTTGTGTGATTGATCACGTCCTGTGGATGATCGATCATGCCATGAAGGAGGATCGATCCGTTTAAAGCTTGCTCTCTGTCAGTGTTATCGTACATACATGATCGGTCCTTTGATGGAGTGATGATCGATCCTTTAGATCTGGGCCTTTGATTTTGCTTAACTGATATCAAAGGATTGATCATTTACGAAGGAGATGATCGATCCTCCCCTTGTGTGATTGATCACGCCCCGTGGATGATCTATCATGCCATGAAGGAGGATCGATCTGTTTAAACCTTGCTCTCTGTCAGTGTTGTCGTGCACACATGATCGATCCTTTGATGGAGTGATGATCAATCCTTTAGATCTGGGTCTTTGATTTTGCTTAACTGATATCAAAGGATCGATCATTCAGGGATGAAGATCGATCATTTGCACCCAAAAAAATGGCTGCGCCTAAGTAGAATCGATCATTCCAAAGAAAATGATCGATCATGCAAAATATGTCTCTTTGTCACCTCTGCTACAGTGCAAGGATCGATCCTTTAGGGGAGGATGATCCATCCTTCTGTTCTGCATATTTACTCTTTTGCCATTCAGACTGCGCCATTGGTACAAACAATGTCGTAACGTCTTTTTAGGAAACTTAGAATTACGAACCGTAAGATCCTCCAGAAACTAGACTTCAAGAGCTTTCCAACCATATATTGCACATTATCTGGCTCTTCCTGAGAATGTACAGTTTTAATCTTCAACGCTAACCCATCTTCGTTCCTTTGCTCCTTTGCTCCTAGCAGGTTCTTTATTTATTCGTTTTAGCACCAAACCTGATCTAATTTTCATTGAAGACTCTTATACCTGAAATACATCATAGACTATCAAAATAGCATTGCTCGGAGACTAATAAGAACTCGTTAAAAGGGCGATTTGTGCACTTTTCACGCGTTATCACACCCCCCAACTTGATCTTTGCTAGTCCTCGAGCAAAGCAAGACAAAAGTAAAAATAAAGCAGTAAGCCTAACTAGCCACTTTCATAGGTCTCACGATTACACTTAGCATGTGTAACAAGCTTTTAAACCCATGGGTGGCCCAAGTGGAGTTATAGTCTCTTGAGGCTATCCAACGATGATACCCATAAACATCTATACATCACATTTGACATATCATCAGAAATCAATTACAATATTCATTAACTCCAATGCATAAAATAGAAGTAATATCCATGAATATATTCATTAATTCATAATCACATAAGAGTAAAGTAAATCAAAACATGTCATAACACACTTTCAATACTTCAACATATTTAATCATGATTCAAAAATAACTTTAACACTCTAGTGTGTGAATAATGTTCCACATGCATCGGAGTATCCATTATCTCCAAGCTTTCAACCATTCAAGATAACAATCCTAAGTAAGCACATATTTTCCACTATCACATAACAATAATTGTTCCTTTTTTTCTTTTTCTTTTTTCTTTTTTTCAAGGAAATTCAACCATTTTACGCGAACAACATGCTGGTCAGGAACATTGCCCAGTTACTAAGTATGAAATCCTCATTTTCTTTCTTTCAGGAAGTTCAACTGTTTTACGCGAACAACACGCTGACCAGGTGTCCTGTCCGGTTACTAAGTTGAAAACCCTACACTTTTCATACAAATACTTTTTACGAACAGAAAATTGCATGTGTTTATGTATCTTCTGTGACATGACAGAGAACTGTAAATCTACTCTAGCCTCATGCTCAGAATCTAACTTCAACTCCTAAGCATGTGAAAGAACTCAATTGCATTAAGATATGTCAGGTCCTTCCTAAATCACAGTGAAAGTGTTAAAGTATAGAAATAATGCCATGCATAGCTACATTTACTAAATCTTATATGACATAAATTTCTGAATAATTCATAAGACAAATTTCTGAATCAAGCATCTTTGTCAATAAATATCATAATTTCATTCTTCTGACATAATCTAAGGGATGTATAATAGTTGATTATCATGAAGTATGATAAGCATGAAATTTATGCATGCTACCCCCCAACTTAAGCGGGATTGTCCTCAATCTCGGAAATAGGGTAACGGATAGAGATAACCTGATCTTCGGAAGACCGTATTTGCCTATCAAGGTTAAGCGTGAAAGCCAAGGCTATGTGTGATGTTGTACTGCATCGCAGCAATATGCATACCATAGTGTATAGACCCTGAAAAATAGTAGAAGAAATGCCCCGCGATGGCAAAGAAGGTAAGAATAGAGTAAGCATAAAAGGGTAGAGAAAAATTGAGCATCATCTCCTCTATTTATTCAAGAAGCACATGGGCTACAAATTTTCATTCTTTCTATCCACGATACATCCACAACTATAAAGATAGCGCCACATACACACGGGGCACACCCCCTTATTGACACGATTATAAAGAACCAACCATGCAAATAATTAGAAAACAAGCAAGCATGCAAATAAGAAAATTTCAAATAAACAAATTAAAAATTCAAAGCAAATATGGGTTGTCTCCCATCAAGCGCTTGGTTTAACATCTCTAGCTCGACCCAATGAAAGTTCGATTACTCATAAAATTGCGAGGCCCCTTCTAAATGATGATGCATCTAGAAATTCTAGAACGAAGCCATATTCGAATGACTTTATTTAAAAGCCACTAATAAAGTCAAGTTTCTTTTATCACAAGCCATTTTAAACTTCTGTCTATGTAGGCAAGAAATCGGTCACGTTCTTTCTTAAAGGTATTATATGGCCAAATGAATGAATGCAAGAACGAGGAAAATGGCTTGAAATCCGAGATGGACACTGATAGAATTGTGGCAGAGGCTATTGAAGAGGAGAGTGTAGAAGGTGACAAATCAAATTCATGCCTCCACCAAGGGACCATGTCACTATTTCCTAATTCAAACTCTCCAATAATGGGCAAGACCACATTCAAATTCATTCTCATCTGAAGTGTTGGAGCAACATTAAGACATATATCATCACATGCGCTAAGGTTTGGTAAATCTTCATACAATCCAGACAAGATCGGCTCAACACTATTTGAAATATCATCGTTAAACATCTCATAAACCGGTAAGTCAATCTCATAATCATCCTAAAAAACAGGTAGGTTTTCAACAAAAACTTCATACACTGGTGAATTGATATGATCACAATTAATATTATCCTCTAGTATTTTCTCACAAGAATTCATATTGCTTGGTTTGTCCTCATAAAATACTTCATATATAGATAAATCACTATCACAAGGAACATCATTGCATAAAATATCATTACTGCATAAAACATCCTCAAAACGGTAAGCCTCATAATCATTATCCACCATTGATGGTACACTATCTAAGCTCTCATCATTAGAATAATCTGTCCATGCATCAACCATAAAACATTCTTTATCACATGCACGATTGTTAGATGTATCAAAGATATTCATTCGTATCTCTATGTTACCAAAAGTGACGGTCATGACACCATTCCAACAATTGATTAAGACATTTGCAGTTGCAAGGAAAGGTCAACCTAGAATGATGGGGATGAATTTTTTATATCGTGGGCCCGACTCCATGTCTAAGACAACAAAATCGACTGGAAAGAATGCATTGTCTACTTTGATCAACACATCTTCAACTATACCTCTAGGTTTTTTCATTGTTTTGTCTGTAAGTTGAAGGTTCATCATTGTGGGTTTGAGCTCTCCTATTCCAAATTGGCGATATAAGAAATACGGAAGAATGTTGACACTAGCTCCCAAATCAAGAAGGGCTCCCTCAATGAGATTATTACCAATAATGTAAGGAATGGTGGGAATGCTCGGATCCTCAAGTTTAGGGGGAAGGTTACATCTAAGGATGGAGCTCACTTGCTCGGTCAAGAAGATTTTCTTGGAAACATGCGATCGAGATTTCCTCTTTTGAGTGCAAAGATCTTTGAGGAACTTAGCATAAGACGGAACTTGCTTAATGACATCAAGAAGCAGAAGATTGACATGCACTTTCTTAAATCAACAGTCTACTAGGGTCGTAGGAAACGGAACTTTAGGTACGTAAATTCTAGGGTTTGGCTAAGATGCAATTGGTGTGGGCTCATGAGGTGGCGGTGTTGGTTGTAAAGATGCATGCAAATCAACTGACGGATGTGAATCATGTGATACGTTAGAATGTTGTGATGCATGCACATCTTGTAATGATGTATGTGCGTCATGCTCATGCTCTAATGATGTCATTGGGGTTCTCCACATTTGCAATTGATTTTTAACTCCTAAGGGTCGTCACTGAATGAACTTGTTCAAAGCTAGAATCAATACAATGTTGCCATTTGGGGTTGGGAACGGGTTGACTAGGTAATCTCCCATCTTCTCTCCTAGACAAAGCATTAGCAAGTTGACCCAATTGAGCTTCTATTTTAACTAAGGTTTGAGAATGGGAATGAACTAATTGAGTTATCTCGTCACTGTGTGGACTTTGATTCGGTTGTGGTGGAGGATGAGAGGGTTGATTTTGAATCTCTTGAGGTTGTAGTGGCCCATATGGTTGTTATTCCCAAGATTGAGATGCTTGAGATTGATAAGGCACTTGGGAAGAATAATTTTGAGGAGGTTGATATGGAGGCTGAAATTTAGAAAGGTAATTTGGCGTTTGAGTATTCATCGGTGGCCTTGAATTGAAAGAAGTAGGTTGTTGGCCAGGTGTTTTCCAAGAAAAATTTGGATGGTTTCGCAAACCGGGGTTGTAAGTGTTGGAATAAGGATCATAGGTCGGCTTAGATTGACCATAAACTGCATTTATATGTTCATGTACTAACTCTGGGTAACGGCATGCTAAATGACAATCGGTGACATCATGACCGGAAGCAGAACACAAGAAACAAAGTTCACCTGAAGATTGAAGCACAGGAGGATTCGAGGACGCAATTTGATTTGTCGTTTGGGTAAGAACTTGATCGAGCTTTCTACTCAATGCATCAATTTGTTGGGCAAGACGGGTAAACTCATTTAGTTCAAGGACTCCTCTAGGAGTATGTTGATTTGAAAATCCTTGGTTGTTTCAAGAAGAGGTAACATAATGTAGGGAATTCTCAAAAAGTTTCCAAGAATCATCAAGTGGATTGGTTATGAAAACTCCACCACATGCATCATCTATAGTCAATTGATGTTTCTCCTTTAGACCTTTATAAAATATTCTACTATGGCCTATTGAGGAAATTGATGATGGGGACACTTCCTAAGGAGCTCTCTATAATGATCCCAAGCTTCATGAAAAGCTTCGTCGTCGACTTGTCTGAATGAAGAAATTTCATGACGAAGGTCACTAGCCTTAGTGACCGGGAAGAATTTTTCAAGGAATTGGGCTTGTAATTGAGGCCAGGTAGTAATAGATCGAGGTTCTAAAAAAATAAGCCAATGTTTGGCTTTACCCTTTAGAGTAAAAGAAAACAGTTTGAGTCGCTAAGCATCTTCAGTAAAATTGTTGACTCTCACTGTAGAACTTATCTAAATAAACTCCTCAATATGATTATATCGGTCTTCATGAGACAATCCGTGAAAGGTTGGTAGAGATTGTAAAAATTGTGGCTTAATTTCATAATGGGCTGCCCCAATCACCGGAGGTTGAATGCAAGAGTTGGAAGTGAATGAATTAGAAACATTGAAATCCATCATAGCCCTACGACCTTGATCTTCAGGTTGGTTAGGATTAACATTGGGTTCAGGATAGTCATTAGGGTTATCCATGGTTTGATGAGGAGGAGAAGAAACTATATGTTTATGCGATGCATCACTAGAAGAAAAAAATTCTTTCAACGTAAGAGAAAGATCTGGGTCCTTATCGTCATTCATTCACACATCACAAAGATCTAAGAGAGTTTAGAAATACAAACAATGCAATCTCGATGACGTGTTTGTTGGCGATCGCTCCTTCACCGCTCAGAAAGATGCTTCGTCGTTCTCCTCTAATGATCACACAAAGATAAGGAAAAATTAGCACTGAAACTATTTTTGGTCTTTTATATAGAAGCAAAAGAAAACTATACAAAGTAAACAACTCAAAACCAAGATTTTCGAGAAACGACGCCAAAATTTTGATAGAGCTTGAAAAGTGTCGCGGCTTAACAAGTCTGCACAAAATTATAAATTTATATTCAAACTACTAACTAACTACTTTAGGGGTAGCTAGCAGTGAGTCCGAGTCGATCCACAAGAAACTAGGATTGAGTTCAGATGCTTTATATAGTCTCTTACTTATGAGTTGAGGAAAGGTTTGGAATTAGAACTAAACTAGCTTGATACTAAAGGATTTATAGATGCGAGAAAAGAGACCAAGGAATTCTTAATCCGGAACATGGGTTCTACCATGTCTTCCTAAGATTAGGGCACACTAATCACATTGAATGACTTTCCTAATGATTGATAAGTGAATGGCTAGTTCTCCCTATCACTAAGCAAGTTCTGGTTGGGATTCCTTGTTGACGAGAGCAATTATCTAAAATTCGGTGATCTAATGGTTAGTTATGATCACCACTAATGAATCCTCTGATTAGGATGAATTAATCGCGAGAAAATAAGTATTATATGGATTTAGGTGTAAGATCAAGATGGTTCTCATACCTTTATGGCCTAATCTAAAAAAAAAAGATAAATGGAGGATTAGAAATAGAACGTAGTGGTTCTAGCACTACTATAGTGGTTCTAGCACTATACAATCCCTAATCAAGGAGAATAGTTCACCTGAGAAACCATGGTTATAACATGATCCTCCTATTAGATGAGTCCAATCCAAACCCTAACATGCAATAGCTCTAGATCTATCACGCATAAGAACAATCCAAGCATCCAACAATAAATCAACACCAAAATTATAAAAGAATTAAGATCAATCCATATCAGCCATGCAAAAAGGTATACAAGCCCTAGATCTTAGAAATCCCTAATAGAAACCCTAGTTACATAATAAGAATCCCTTGGCAAGGGGTTTAGCTACTCATCTTTAGGGTTTGATCCACAGACGAATGTCGCGCCCCGACCCGCGAAAGCCCAACCGGGCCGGGTGACGCGAACCGGAACCTAACGAAACGAGGAAAAATATTGGCGAGAGTTCCCTCTAACTTATCGGTCTCCCTAACAATTCAACACAAGCACCTTCAATTTAAAAAGACATAATTAAAGAAGCCTCGAACCACAGATTACAAAACCCAAGTGAATTTAATTTACATATTCTAGGAGAGGGGGAGATTCAAATACAACATTTAAACACTCCCGTATGAGACTAACTAACATGGGGTATAAAACCGTAAATGATCGTCACCTCTCAGACTCCGCTTGGCACCGCCGCACCGCTGACCAATTACCCGGTAGGGGCCATTGAAGAGGAGCTAACGCCTGCACCTGCAGAACACAACCCGGGTAGGAGTGAGCATAAAGCTCAGTAGGGTTCTACACTATGACACACAGAAGAAAGAGGGAAACACAACAGTGTCGCCCTCAACTAAGACCTGGGTGTATACAGGGGCCCCATAACCCCACCGCATGTCTCTGAGGCCCACGATCATAGTCTTCCAACCGAGCTGGTCACATGTCAGGTCACACTCAGTAGTAGGAAACAACACTGCTAACTCACAAGTAGGGAACGGTACAGCAGGCGGGAAATGGCACCGCTGAGTAGGCAACTCCTCTACTCAAGAGTCAACACAGTGTAACACCGGCTGCACCTCAACATCCGATTCAAGGCCGACACGACCTCTACAATCACCAAGCAACAGGTGTACCAGTCATCTAAGCCTATCATCAAATTTGACTGGACACCACAATTCAAACCGGATCCAAACTACCCAACCCCGGTCCTAGGGCTAAATCCGAGCTTCCAGCCTCGGGACGGCGACACACAGATCGCCCACGCCCTAACCATGCAACTAATGCATAACAAAGATGCATGCGATGAACATACACAAATAAGAGGTAAACATGCAACAGTATGATAAAGATAGCATACAAGTCTAATTGGATGGCTGCAACGGTACTACCAACTGCTCCCAGCCGATCCGCAGCGGGTCCCGGCATTACGACGGTACCGCGATCGTCAACCGCAGACTCCTGCAACGGGAAGCAACCCCGAAAACTCTGATGAACAGTAAAATATAATATTTTATATGTTCCGAACAAATAATATTATTTAAAACACCAAAATCCTCTACTTAGAGGCTAATTGACCCCGTCGATCCAACATCCAAACGACGTCGGATTCTAGATCCAACTTAGACATCAGTAGATAAACATGCTGGGATCAACATATCTAAAATCGGGAAACATCCAACGGCTCGATTACCAGGAAAACACTATTCAAAACCTCTAATCAAAACCGCTAAAAATAGTCAATAAAACCCCATCAGTCAGCTTTGGGCTCGATTCGGAATATTTGGATTGATCTGGAAAATATTAGATCGATCCGGAATATTTGGATCGATCCGAACAGCTTCATACCAGCTTCGGATCAGTCTCGTCGCAGGGGACGAGCAAAATCACCAAACTTCGTACAAAAATCAGAAAAATACAACATAAGCTGGGATAGAAAGATAACTTAGAGACCTACAACTCTTATGCTCATCATAACCCAAGATCATGCACGTACCAATCGAAAAACTCACCGTAAACCGGCTGTTCGTAAAGAACAGCAAAAACCGGAAATTCTGAGATTAAACATGCTTAAATTCTACTAAAATCTTAACCAAAGCTTATGAAACTTACAACAAAAATCACACTAAGCAAGAGACATCCAACAACACCAAGAACATCAAGAACTAACGGCTAGATCAAGAGAACACCCCTAAACTAACTCAAGTAGATAGAAACCTACCGGAAACGTACTCCTCGGTTGATTCCCCGCTAAACAGCCGCCAACAAAGCTCCAAACCATGCCAAGGATCTTCCTCACGCCGTCACGGATCCAACGAGCCCTCAAGCACTCAAAACGATGGCCGGAGGAAGGAGAACGGAAGGGAAGGAGGAAGGAAAACAGAGAAAGGAAGGCAGGGGAGAGGTATTTATAGCGGGCCGTGAACCGACCTGCTATAGTACCCTGGATCGATCCAAGACCTGGCTGGATCGATCCAACACTAATTTGGATTGATCCACAGGTCAAAAACCTCCTAACAGGATCTAGTGAAACACAATTATCAATCGAAGGCTGTGTGTGCACACGCGGGTGTGAAACAAACTGACAAGGTGCAATTTACCAAATTGCCCTTGTGGTCTACAACGAGCCACAGGGGTAGAGGGGCAGGTCCTCACATCCTATTACCCTTAAAAGAAATCTCGTCCCAAGATTCGATAAGGGTAGGGCTCGGAAACAACAAAACAGCTACACTAGAAGACAGGACAAGAGGTACCGGGAGAAGAAAACAACTGCGGAAACTCCTACTGTATGCGCGCCTCACGCTCCCAGGTCTTAGAAATCCATATCAGCCATGCAAAAAGGTATACAAGCCCTAGATCTTAGAAATCCCTAGTAGAAACCCTAGTTACATCATAAGAATCCCTTGGCAAGGGGTTTAGCTACTCATCTTTAGGGTTTGATCCACATACGAAGGTTGATGAAGTTCCTCAGTCATGGATCTCCTCCAAAAGAATATCCAAAGAAAAATCTAAAAGTGGAAAGAAAACTGTTCTTCACCTCCAAAAGAGAAGACCCCAAAAACCCTAAAATATGCTTATTTATAGCCTAGGAACACCCCACTCCTGGATTAGATCTTGGCCGTTGATTTCCTTCCTGGCAATCAAATGATCGATCCTTCCATATAGGAGGATCGCTCCTTTGTCTTCAATTTCCAGTCACGCCCGTAAAGGATCGATCATTCACGAAGGAGATGATCCATCCTTCCCTTGTGTGATTGATCACGCCCCGTGGATGATCGATCATGCCATGAAGGAGGATCGATCCGTTTAAACTTTGCTCTATGTCAGTGTTGTCGTGCACATATGATCGATCCTTTGATGGAGTAATGATCGATCCTTTAGATCTGAGTCTTTGATTTTGCTTAACTGATATCAAAGGATTGATCATTTGAACCCAAAAAAATGGTTGCGCCTGAGTAGGATTGATCATTCTAAAGCGAATGATCGATTATGCAAAATATGTCTCTTTGTCGCCTCTGCTACAGTGTAAGGATCGATCCTTTAGGGGAAGATGATCCATCCTTCGGTTCTGCAAATTTACGATCCATCCTTCTAGCAAGGAATGGTCGATCATCTAGGTGCAGAAAGCTAGGCTAGGGCTAGAACACAAGCTCAAGACCGAATCTTTCGATCCCGGGTCCACCTAACCGTTCTAAACATGCATTATCACAAACACAGTCAGTGTGTGCACACGCGGATGTGAAACAAACCGACAAGACGCAGTTTACCAAATTGCCCTTGCGGTTCAAGAAACAATGCGATCCATCGGATCGCGCGCTCGACTCGAAACAAGCAAACAAGCCACGGAGACGACTCAGCCGGTCGGCCCAAGAGTAGAGGGGCAGGTCCTCACATCCTAATACCCTTAAAGGAAATCTCGTCCCGAGATTCGATAAAGGTAGGGCTCGGAAACATAAAAGAAGCTACACTAGAAGACAGGACGAAAGCTACCTCGAGAAGGAAACAAGTGCGGAACTCCTCCAGCATGCGCGCCTCGCACTCCCAGGTCATCTCCTCAGTGCCTTTGTGCCTCCACAGTACCTTGACTAAGGGAATCGTCTTGCCCCACAAGACCTGATCCCTCCGATCAAGTACCCGAACTGACCTGTCACGCCCCGACCCAGAAAACCCATCCGGATCGGGACGTGAGGGTCCTAAACTCTAAAATCAAACGGCGAGAGCCTCCCCTGTAAACATCACTTTTAAATCTGGTGCATGATTAAAAATATTCACAAATAATTTAAACTATCCTGTCATCAACTCATAATACAATCTAACTTTAAAAAGATATAATAATGATCCAAATCATCTAGTACAACAATCTCTGATCATATTTACATCAAATTAAAATACAAATACATTCTCCTTCAGATTACAATTTATACATTTAAAGCTGTACATCAATTGAATATAATAAACTGATGATATCCTCGACCTCACGCACCACCAACCAACAGTCCGGTGTCAATCCTCAAGTCATCTGTCTCAGTATTCGGAGTACAGTCTAGGGCGTCCCCCGCTGTCGCTCCAGCATACCGAGCCAGGTTATCCAACCAACCCGCGTGCTGCCACGCGGTGCGAGTACCAAGAACAAAGGAAGGTACTCCCAACTACACCACCCTCCAAGGGTAGGTGCCAAAGAACAGTACGCGACCTGTTCTCAACACACAACAACAGTGTCCCTAGTGGCCCCGACAAGCGCCACTACACATCGCTTCCTAGGAAGACAAGAAAACAAAGGCTTCCCAAGCAAGCGATACTCCAGGATGTCCAAAACATCCGGGATCCGGGAAACCTCCTTTAATCAGTCCTCTACTGTCGAAGGATCTCCAACATCGCCCCTGGACCACAACGGGTCCACCTCTCAGGATTCCAAGAGTATAAAGGCGACACACATCTTATTCCCTACTCGCTCATCTCCAGCACGAGGGGAGACTGTCAGGCGAGGGAACAGACGACACCGGCGTGCATGCACATCTCCCCCTGAGACGTCATGTCACAGCCGAAAAGCAACAAAACAGGCAACAATCAATAAAGCGGAAACATATCACACAATCGCAAACAGCCATGCAAGGATGTTCTAGACCTAGAACTATCCCACTCCACACTCAAAACCTTAACCGCAAGCCTAATCCTATCCCTGGGACCTACAGCCTGCTCTGATACCAAGTTGTCACGCCCCGACCCAGAAAACCCATCCGGACCGGGACGTGAGGGTCCTAAACTCTAAAATCAAATGGCGAGAGCCTCCATCTTTGCTACTGACGGGTTGCCACTGCCACTAAAGTTGTCCTAATTTCTCTGGCCCATCTGCCCGAGGTAACAACTATGGCATTGGCCTAAACTGAAAGGTAAAATACCCGAAAGGTCGAAACCTTTCTAGCAACTACCAGTTGCTATCACCCTTAAAGGCACTGACATAGTGACTTTAAGACAAGACCTCCAGTCTCCTGGTCAATCTGGTCAACAGTCCCATGGTCCTGAAGATGTCTCTGCTGAAACTCGGATACAGTCTTCGATCTCTGCCGTCACATATCTGCTTCAAGCTCAGCTAGATCAACTAATCCGTCACATATCCAGTTCAGACAGCACTCATTACCACTCAGAAGACGTCAGTATGTCAGTCCAGAGTGATGGTGATGTGAAGCGACGACACGAATCTTACGGAGGTCCGTGTCCAGATTGATGCCTAGCGTGTAGATGAGAGTCAGACAGCGTCAGCAGACAGCAGGTTATGTTTCAGAGACCGAGCCTCAGTTCCAGAGTTGTGCGATGATGACGTGCAAGTGTCCTGCTCATTTTCCTTGTTGGCCACCCCGGAGGTATGGTGATATGCCGTGACCGTCATCAGCGTTGGTAGCACGAGGTGCAGAGTTTGTCCCCACTACTTCACCTATCAGGAGGTGAAGGCGGAGCATCAGCAGGTAGCAGACCCGTTGCAGCTCTTCCAGTGTCAGCGAAAGTGGAAGCATGGCATGGCAGATGTCATCACCAGATTGCAGAAGACTCAGAAAGAACGATGTAGATCTCGGAGGACATGCTTAGGGCATGTGTCCTTGATGCAGCAGGCAGCTGGGAGGAGTACATCGCTTTGCTGGAGTCCGTCTACTTCAGCAGTCGTTAGTCCAGACGTACGTACCATTCAAGGCATAGCACGGCAGTTCGCGCCGTTCTTCTGATTGCTCAACAGAGGTTGAGGCATCACCCACCTTTCCAGACATCATCAGATAGTCTCCAGAGAGCTTAGCACAGATCAGACAGAGACTCATGACAGCGCAGAGCAGACGAGAACTACGCAGTTCAGAGGCGATGATCTTTGGAGTTTTTCCGTTGGTGGTAGTGTTTCTGAAGGTCCATCTGCACAAACGATTAGTCAGGGTTTGCAGAGGGCAGGGTCTTGACGACGTGGAGCGACAACGACACCGAGCCTACAGAGATTCCTGACGACATCAGCAGACAGTGATTGTGCTCCAGAAACCGACTAGTAGTTTCAGAGTTGCACGAGGACATCATTGGTGATGCTCACTTTTTCCTTGGTGTTGTTCATCCCAGAGGCATGAGGGAATATTGTGGACTTTGTCATCAGCTTAGTTGGCATCGGTGCAGAGGTCAGAAAAGAGAATCAGTGCAGATCAGGTCAGAGTTGACAGAGGACTCTGTGCAAATCAGAAGCGGCGACTGTTGGAGACACAGTTGGCGACAGAGTGTCATTTCAGATGACACGAGATAGATCCATTCAGTGTTGGCAGCAGAGGTGCCGAGGAGGCGTCGTTCAGTTGCGTCGTGCGTTATCAAACGTGATGATTCGAGCTTGGGCCAGATACATTGCATAAGAGGGCAATTAGTTCAGATGATTGGCAGGAGAGACCAGCTTCGAGAGAAAGAAAGGTTTAGTCAGCTTTAGTCCTCTGGAGGTACAGAGGTGTTGTAGAGGTAACTTGGGAGCGCTGGAGGCGCATGTGCAGTTTGTCCCAGGTGTTCCTCAATCTTGTGTGGTTGCTCGGGTTATGAGCTTGCTAACCCTTGTTTTATGCAGGTGTGTTTTGTTTTGTTGTTTTCGACCCTACTCTTATCGAATTTCGGGACGAAATTTCTTTAAGGGTGATAGGTTGTGAGGACCCGATCCTCCAACCCGGTCCGACCGCGGTAGGTCGAGGGTTTGATTTTGTGGTTTGGCTCGATTGGCCTTGCAGTGCGATCGGTTGACCACATTGCTGTTTTTTGACCCCAAGGGCAATTTGGTAAATTGCCCCTTGGCGGTCGGTTTCACACCCACGTTGTACACACACTGCCTCTGATTGATGTTTGTGGTTGATTAGATCCTTTTCGGCGTCCTCGATCGGTGGTCGTGGTGAGTTTCCGGGTTGTCGTTCCTGCTTTTGGGGAACGGCAGGGTAGCCGTTGGCAGAGTTCAGTGGTTTCCGCATCAGCGACAGCCGTGGCAGCAGCAGCGTCGTGCCAGTCCTTGAGAGGTAGCCTGGACCGCCAGACTGAGAGGGAATCCACAGGGTGCTCGAGTGCTAGCCGTCGGGTGCCTTTCCGCCGACGGTGCTAGTTGCGAGGGGCGCTGGGCGCTTACCGCAGAGCAGTCGGGCGTGACGCACGGCGTGGAGCAGAGCAGTGGGTTGATACCTCAGTTGGGTCAGGTACCTGGGGCAGACGCGGAGAAATTCAGATTCCAGATAGAACCTTGCCGGAGACGAGGCAGCGATCAGTCTTACCAGAGTTTCACGCACTTCTGGGCAGAGAGTAGCTTCAGCAGCAACCCGTTTCAGAGCCGCCTTCCTTCATATCTCCGCTTCAGCATTCAGGTTTTGGAGCGTCTTGCGGCTCGTGCTTTCTTGTGGCTATGGGTGTTTCCCCCTTGTGACTCGTCCCCCTGTGGCCGTGTTGGCTTGGGACTGGAGTCGGGTGTGGCTTTGGGAGTAGCCACCGATTTGGGACAAGAGCTTGGGTTGGTTGCTCTTGTCGGGGCATTTGCTAGAGGTTGGAGACCTCTAGGTGTCCGTCGCCCACGTGTGGGACACGTTGGGGGTTCGACGGCTTCCTCGGTTTGCGCTGGTTGGTCGCGCACCGAGTTGTGCTTCTTTGGCCGTGGGAAGGTGTCGCGGGTACACCTGACGGCGTTGTTTTGCTCTCGTTGAAGGTTGCGGGTTGGCGCCCCTTCTGGTTGTCGAGAGCTGGGGTTTGTTCACCAGTCTGTAGTGAACTCCTCCCTCTTTTGTTTTGAGGGTGCTCAGGAGAGCTGGTTTCCCTCGTGTTGTTGTTTGTGCAGCTGTCCTTTTGAGGAGCTTCCAGGATATTCCGCCTTCGCGGGATTGCCGAGTTTGGACTCGAGATTCGTTCGGGGTAATTCAGCCAGTGTCTTTAGTGAGCACGTCGCAGAGACCTTCGAGTAGGCCGAGCTGTATTTGGGGTAGAGGCGACCGTCGAGGACGGGTGTTCGCTCTTTCGGACTGTGGGCAGTTGGACCGCGTGCAGCAGTTTTCACCGTCTTAGCAGTTTCATCAGTCACATCAGCAAACCATCCCCGAGCCTTTCATTCTCCGACGAGTACGTGGCCGTTGCAGTGCATCGCCGAGGTACTCGTCAGCTCAGAGTTTTGTCGACTTTCTCGTAGGTCGGACTTCGCCCCAGCTACAATTAGATAAAGACTTGGGATTGTGACATCCCGAGGACAGCTTTCCGTACGAGATACGGAATGTGTCAGCGGCAGACTAATTAGTTGATCTAGCTGAGCTTGAAGCAGATATGTGACGGCAGAGATCGAAGACTGTATCCGAGTTTCAGCAGAGACATCTTCAGGACCGTGGGACTGTTGACCAGATTGACCAGGAGACTGGAGGTCTTGTCTTAAAGTCACTATGTCAGTGCCTTTAAGGGTGATAGCAACTGGTAGTTGCTAGAAAGGTTTCGACCTTTCGGGTATTTTACCTTTCAGTTTAGGCCAATGCCATAATTGTTACCTCGGGCAGATGGGCCAGAGAAATTAGGACAACTTTAGTGGCAGTGGCAACCCGTCAGTAGCAGAGATGGAGGCTCTCGCCGTTTGATTTTAGAGTTTAGGATCCTCACGTCCCGGTCCGGATGGGTTTTCTGGGTCGGGGCGTGACAACCGCTCAAAAAACGTCGCGTCTGCCTCAAGCTCGATGTCATCCACCTTGATGACATGAGACGGATCTGGGTGATACTTCCTCAACATCGACACGTGAAAAGTCGGATGCACAACTGACATGTGCTGAGGAAGATTCAGGCGATAAGCCACCTCGCCAATCCTCTTTAGGATCTCGAACGTCCCGACAAAACTCGGTGCCAACTTACTACCCCTGCCAAACCTGACGGACCCTCTGTACAGCGATGCTCGCAGGAACACCATGTCACTGACTGCAAACTCTAACGGTCATCACCTATGATAAGCATAACTCTTGTGCCGGCTCTGAGCCGTCAGGAGTCTCTGTCTGATCTGCACTACCCTCTCTAACGATGTCTGGACCGGTGAGCGGTGCCTCTCCAACCTCTGTCCAGCATACTGGAGAACGATACGGCCTACCGTACAACGTCTCGAAAGGTGCTACTCCAAGACTGGACTGGTAGCTGTTGTTGTAGGCGAACTCCACCAAGGGAACGTGCTCCTCCCAGCTGCCTCCGGCATCGAGTACTCATGCTCTCAGCATGTCCTCTAAGATCTGAATCGTCCACTCTGACTGCCCGTCTGCCTGCGGATAGAATGTCGTGCTGAAGGTCAGGAGTGTGCCAACTGCCTCCTGAAAGCCTCTCCAGAACCTGCTGGTGAACCTGGGGTCATGGCCTGACACTATAGATACTGGAACTCCGTGTAGTCTGACCACCTCTCTGACGTACAAAGTGCCTAACCTGTCTGTCGAGAATGTCGTCCGCATAGGCAGGAAGTGCGTCGATTTGGTCAGTCAATCAACGATGACCCAAATCGCGTCATTCCCCCTAGGAGATCTCGGTAGCCCGGTCACGAAGTCCATCGTGATGTGCCCCCACTTCCACTCAGTCAGTGGAAGGGGCTGAACTCCGTCACTGCCCTCTTCATCCCGCACCACCAGAACTGCTGCCGCAGGGCCTGGTACATCTTGGTGCCCCCGAGATGAACTGCAAAATGAGAGTGATGGAACTCTCGTAGGACGTCGTCTCGTAGAACTGGATCTGCAGAAACTGCTACTCTACCTCGGAAACGTAGCCCTCCATCTGATGATACTGGTCAACCTCGTCCTCAACTCCACAAAGGCTCGCTCACAAGCATCATCCCACACGAACGAGACGGCCTTATGTATCAGTCTGGTCATCGGTCCGGCAACTCTGGAGAAGTCCCGTACGAACCGTCTGTAGTATCCCGCCAGGTCTAGAAAACTATGGACCTCGAACACTGTCATCGGTCTCTGCCACTGTAACACCGCCTCGACCTTGTTCAGGTCAACTGAGATCCCTGCTGACGACACCAAGTGTCCAAGGAATCCCACTTGTGCAAGCCATAACTTACACTTGGAAGCTTTGGCATATAGCCGATGCTCCCAAAGTAGCTGCAACACTGTCGCCAAGTGTCGCCCGTGCTCCTCCTCTGACCGAGAATAGATTAGAATGTCGTCGACGAACACCACCATGAACTGGTCTAGAAACGGATGAAAGATCCTCTACATCAGATCCATGAACGCTGCTGGTGCATTCGTCAGCCCAAACGGAATCACCATGAACTCGTACATGTCGTACCGAGTCCGAAAAGCCGTCTTCGGGATGTCGCAATCCCGAACTCTCAACTGGTGGTAGCCTGTGAGGAGGTCGATCTTCGAGAACACTGAAGATCCTCGCAACTGGTTGAACAAGTCGTTGATCCACTGCATCGGATACATGTTCTTCACCGTCACCCTGTTGAGCCGCATGTAATCTATGCAAAGTCGAATGGTACCATCCTTCTTCTTTGCGAACAACACTGGCGATCCCCAGGGAGACATCCTGGGACGGATGAAGCCTCTGATGGTCAGCTCGTCCAACTAGGTCCTCAACTCTTTCTGCTCTGCTGGTGCCATCCAAAAAGTTGGGAGAGAGATCGGTGCGGTACCTTGTACTAGGTCGATCTCAAAATCGACCTCTCTGGACGGTGGAAGCCCTGGCAACACCTCGGGAAACATGTCTGCAAAGTCGCACACGATCCTGGGAAAACTGCTCTACTGCATTCCCTCAGAACCAAACAGGAATAGGCTGGCTAGCAAGGCTGAAAGCTCACCGCCACGCCTTCCCACACCACAAGCAAAGGAATCGGCTGAGAACCGATCCCCCAACAAGACAAACCGTGTCCCGTCGGGTGTCCAAGCGACCACCCTCCGGCGACCACAGTCGATGATGGCTCGGTATGCTGCTAACCAGTCCATACCGAGTATCACATCGAAGCCCGTCATGTCTAGCACCCACATGTCTAGACAGACACGGAGGCCTCCAACCTCCAAAGAACAAGATCGGCAGACCCGGTCTACCCTGGCTGTCCCGCCGATCGGTGAGTCTACTTACTGTGCCACCCCTAGCCAACTCGTCTCTAACCCTAACGATGCCACACACAAGCTAACAACATAGGAATGAGATGCCCAAGAATCTATCAGCACATCTACTAAAGAACTAGAAACCTGAAAGATACATCAAAGTACAGATGGCTCTGCCACTGCCAGCTGGTACTGCACTGATGGCTGGTACAGCTGAACGGTGTCCGGCTGCTCACGCTCTGGGAGGGCAAACACATGCCCTCACTGGCCGCCTCCACCTCTGGAGCGACTCGATCCAGCCCCTGATCCGCGCCCACCACTGCTCCCCTACCAAGCACTCGACCCTTCGCCTCTACTGCCCTGCGGCATAGCGCCCCACGCTCCTCACAGGTAATAGTCTCTAAAAAAGTGTCACAGCTGCCCGCACTAGAAACACGTGACTGACACACCACCAGGCTGCTGACCCTGGCCTCCCCTTGATGGAGCCTACCTAGACGGCCCGGCCATCAGGAGAAACTGGCCCACTGGACTCGGCAACTGTGATTGGAGCTGCTGTGGGCACGGCGACTGCTGCTGGAAGTGTCGCGGACATCGCTACTGGCCTCTGCCGAATCCCCGTCTGAACTGGGGTCTCTGTAGTGTACTGCTAGAGGATGCCGGTGGAACTGCCCGGCACCTCTCGTCCTGCAACTGCGCCTCCACTACTAAGGCGCAGTTCAGAACTGCTGGGTTCGTCTGGAAGCGGTGGGAACACGTCTGTTGCCTAATCTATGGCCAAAGTCCCCACTCGAACTACCGTGCCCTGGCCGTCAAATATGCTGCCACTGTCCCCGCAAAATGGACCAGATATGTGAATCGGATGGCATACTGCTGAACAGAGCGAGTACCCTGCAGAGGGGACTGGTACTCGCGGGATATGGCGTCACGTGTACTCTCCGGAAAGTACGCGTCCAAGGACAACGCCCTGAACTCCTTCCACAGCGGCTCCTCTCTGCCACTAGTGTGTTGGGCGGTGCACCACCAGTCAAGAGCGTCTCTATCAAACTGAAACGCCGCGAGGGTGGCCTGGATCCGGTCATCATCGACGAAAAGAGCGTCGAGGACGCGCGTGACTCCTCTAAGCCAGTCGTCCGTTGTAGTCGGATCTCCAGTCTCACCACTGAACCTAGGCGGGTTCAGTGGCTAGAAATCCATCATAACCGCTGCCGCGCCCCGCCCGTCGATAGGAGCGAGGGCCCCCTCTTCCGCGAGAAAGGCCTCCTCCCGTGCAACCAAAACCGTCGCTGGTGATGGCTCAGCCGGTTTAGCTCGTACCGCCCTAACAGGAACTACCCTGCTCGATCGGGCGGGCCGACCGGGTTATTCCCTGCCCTAACAATCGAAGGCCGGTCTCGAGCTCCCGACATCTGCGCAATCACCAACGACAAACAAACGTTCACTCATCAAAAACGGCAAAACAAACAACACATCGAAAAAGCAAAAAAACATAACACATCACAGAAGAGCATGCACGGATGTTCTAGACATAGAACTATCCCATCCCACACTCAATCTCAACCGAATCCTGATCCTAACCCTGGGATCTACAATCTATGCTCTGATACCAAGCTGTCGTGCCTAGACCCGCAAAAGCCCAATCGGGCTGGGCGACGCGAACCGGAACCTAACCAACTGTGGAACATTTTGGCGAGGGTTCCCTCTAACCTGAAGGTCTCCCTAAGCAATTCATCAAAAACCCTCAATTACAGATTTAAAGATTTAAGAAACCTCAAACTTAAAGATATCAAAACCCAAAGTATAAAATACAAAGCTTCAAAGAGGGAAAGATCAAGTATAATCATATATACTCTCCCGTTGGAGGCTAACTACGTAGGGGTTCTGGAAAAAATAGATCACCGCTCCTCAGACTCCGTCAGGCGCCGCCATACAGCCGACCAACTGCACGGTAGGGGCCACCGAAGAGGAGCTAACGCCTGCACCTGCAAAACACAGCCCGAGTAGGAATGAGCACTAAGCTCAACAGAGAAACTACACTAAGACACACAAAAGGAAGAGGGAAACGCAACAGTATCGCCCTCTAATAAGGTCTGGGTGTACACAGGGGCCCCATAACCCCACCGCGTGTCCCTGAGGTCCACGATCATGGTCTTCCAGAAGAACTAATCACATATTGGGTCACGCTCAGTAAGCATGAAACCAACACTGCTGGCAGAAAATAGCACTGCTGAGTAGACACACCCTCTACTCAAGAGTCGTCACAACAGGACACCGGCTATACCTCAGAACCCGACTCGAGCCCAACACGACCTCTACAATCATCAATCAACAGGTGACCACTATTTAAACCTGGACCAAGCTACCCAACCCCGGTCCTAGGGCTAAATTCGAGCTTCCAAGCCTCGGGACAGTGACCCACAGATCACCCACTTCCTAACCTTATGCAACTAATGCACAACCAGATGCATGTTATGCACATACACAGGAAAGCATATAAGCATGCAACATATGTGCCGATTAAAGAACAAGGTCTGGGCTCGGCACCCTGCCGGCCCGGGGTGATGAACAGAAAACAGACCAAGGAGCTGCTGCAGTGGTAACCCCACCAACTGCATCCAGTCCGCGAAAAGACAGCATGTTACAGGAAGCAACCTCGATAAAGAAGACTAGCAGTACAACATGCTATCTAAACATCCCGGGAGTCGTCACTCTCCCAGTTCACAACTACCCCTCATTATGGGGCTAACATGCCCAAGGATATGTACCAGTTTATAAAGTAGTAAAGGAAACCGCATATGCGAAGCCCCGCGGGCAAAAACTATTAAAAACACCTCCCTGTCACACGAAGGATCGATCATCTCCAGGGGAATGATCGATCACACTCGTGATGGGAAGGCTCAGTCCCTGTCAAGCTACAAAGGATCAATCTTCCCTCCATGAAGATCGATCACCAAGCCAAAGGATCGATCGTCCCACCTTCGTGACCAAGGACCTCGCCCATGTCAGCCAAGGGGCATGATCGATCATCTCCAACCAGATGATCGATCCTTCCCGGGCTAAGCAAGACCAACCCAGAATGATCGATCATTCCTCAAGAATGATCGATCATGTTGGGTTCTCCGGCAATCGGACAGCGAGAAATACCGTCGGAAAACTCTACCAAATCCCACAAAATCATGGGATCTGGTAGTACGAACGACCACGAATCCAAAACCGGTATTCCTACTACAAACCAATGAGTATGCAACAAGATATACTCAAACCAAACACAACCAAGCTCAAAAACTCACAAAACTGGAAAAAAAAGTAGGTAGAATCCCTACCTAGACTAGTGCAGCTTCAATCCCAGCTGCCAAGCCGACAATCGCCCTCAATCCTTTCCAAATCCGGCCAGAACTGAGCTCAGGGATGGCGGATTTCAAAAGTATTGAAAGAAGAAGGTCGCGCTCATTTTATAGACGAACGAACCGACTTATAAACCATGAATGATCGATCCTTCATGACAATCGCAACTCCCAGCACCAAATGATCGATTCTTCCAGAGAGGAATGAATGATCATCACGAGGAATGATCGATCATCACCAAATGATCGATCCTTCTAGCGAGGGATGATCGATCATCTCTAAATGATCGATCCTTCTAGCAAGGAAAGATCGATCATCTAGGTGCAGAAAGCTAGACTTGGGCCAAAACACAAGCCCAAGTCCAGATCTTTCGATCCCGGATCCACCTAACCGTTCTAAACAAACATTATCACAAACACGGTCAGTGTGTGCACACACGTGTGTGAAACAAACCGACAATACACAATTTACCAAATTGCCCTTGCGGTCCAAGAACAATGCGATCCATCGGATCGCACGCTCGACACGAAACAAGCAGATGAGTCACGGGCCCGACCCAATCGGCCGATCCAGGAGTAGAGGGACAGGTCCTCACAGACGATCAGAGAGGACAAAAAATAACAAAATTTAAATGAAAGATGACATGCTTAGAGCATGTATCTTTGATGCAGATGTCAATTGACAGGATCACATTCCATGGTAGACTTCATGTACTACAACAATGACAGCTCAACATTGGTGTTACACCGTTTGAGGCATAGTACGACATCCCATATCGTTCCCCAGTTTGTTGGGCAGACCTTGTAGAGACTTCATCCATCGATCCAGACATCGTCACCCAATCTTCAGAAGATCAGTGCAGATCAGGTCAGAGTTGACAAAAGATCTGTATGGATCAAAGATGATAGCCATTGGAGTTCACAGTTGGTGACGGAGTAAAGCCGAGGATGGCTCTATATAGACAGTCGGATAGATTGGTCAAGGTCAGGATAACCCCGAGGTATGTTGGCCCTTTAAAGATTTAAGCCACGTTGGAGAGCTCGGTTGCAGGTTTGTTTCGTCTCGTGCCAGACAGTCGTGTTTCCTACCGTCATGTGTCCGAGCTGATGAGGCATCATCCAGAATCATCACACGCCATCCGTTTAGGCAGTGTAGAGTTCAAGCCAGACATATTGCATATAGATCAGCCAGACCAGATGTTCAACAAGAGAAATGATGTCTTGAGAGGCAAGATGATCCGTTGGTTCGGATCCTTCGAAGACACAGAGGTTCCTACCCCAGAGGGGGTCTCCAGTTGTGGCTGCTGTGGGCGTTGGTGCCCTTAGTTTGTGTGGTCGGTCATGTTTTGAGCTTGCTAACTCTCTTGTCTTGTGCAGGTGTGTTTTGTTTCTAATTCGTAGTTTTCGACCCTACTCTTATCGAATTTCGGGATGAAATTTCTTTAAGGGTGATAGGTTGTGATGACCCGTACCTCCAACCTGGTCCGACCGCTTTAGGTTGAAGGTCTAGTTTTGTGGTTTGGCTCAGTTGGCCTTGGGATGCAATCGATTGATTGCATCGCAGTTTTTAGACCCCAGGGGTAATTTGGTAAAATTACACCCTGACAGTCGGTTTTACACCCGCGTTGTGCACACACTGCCTTGGATTGATGTATATGATTGATTAGAACCATAAGGGCGCTTCCGATCGGAAGATCGGGGCTCGATCGGGAAAGATCGAAATGGACTGCTGTGATCAATTCCAGCTTCTATTTAAACCCTTCTCTTTTCTCTCTCTTCTCTTTCTTTTCTCTCTCTCTCTTAGTCTCTCCTTCATTGCCTGCCAGAGTGGAGATCTGGCTGTGGCTTTTCAGCGTGGATCCGCAGCGATCGGAGGCGAGGGATTCGTAGATCATCTGCTTGTTGCTACATGTAGGTGTTTCTACCCAATTCCTATGAGTTGGTAACCCTAGGATCACCTTTTTGTGAATTGTGGATGTTGTGTTTGTTAGAATACTTTTTTTCTGTATTGTAGTTCCTTACTATGTTTAGAAGCTGTGGACGTCGTTGTAGCAATTTTTCGGTGGATTATATATCTTGTTGTGTGGTTTGGCCAGGGTTGTATCCCCGTTGTAGCAATTTTTCGGTTGACAGTTGTGGACGAAGTTGTAATGTCGAATTTGACTGTTGGCCAGTTACATGCGGGGTAACTGTGGAACCTTAATCTGTCAGGTGCCGGAGAGCACTGAAGACTATTGTATATCTATGCTATTATCATTACCTTTGCTCTAATCATTGGATTGTTAGTATAGCTTATATGTATTCAAGACCCTTGCTATGCATACCCTTTGGCTAACTTCAGGCTATGCCCAGCCCTGTATAATTGATGTCATATTGTTGCATGCTTATATCTCCTTATCTGTGCCTGAGCATTGCATGCATCTTGTTTGCATTAGAGCATAAGGTTAGGGCGTGGGTGAATAGGGTCTTCGCCGATTCGAGGCTCTTGGGTAGCTCGGATCTAGCTCTAGGACCATGGCTGGGTAGCTAGGTCTAGGGCGATTGTATTGTTGAATCTTTGTATTCTCAAGGATGGGTCTAGTTGGCTACTATCTGTTGTTTGAGATGTAGAGGTCATCCAGAGTTCTCGTCTCATGCTCAGTATCCGTGTTAAGGGAAGTTACGTGCTGCCCTGGGTCCTACACCTTTGTTGTTCAGCGCTGGGCGGTTGGTGGTTGAGAGGGACGGCTGTTGACAGTGGAGGTCACAAAGTGCGTGCCCTGGGGTAGGCGGTGGACATAACGTGAGTTTCCCTTAGAGATGAGACACAACCCGGGACTTTGTGGTTTCCCATTTTTCCTGTGTGACGTACAATAGAGTAGAACCCTACTAAGCAATTATTGCTCACTCCTACCCGGGCTACGTTTGCAGGTGCAGGCATCGGCTCTTCCTCAGTGGTTCCAGCTGGATCAGGTGTTGGCGGCGCGTCGACTTCCGGAGGTGTTTGAGATCTCAGAGGGACAGATTTATATTTTGACAACTTTTGTTATTAGTTACCTTTGAGGATGATGTAATTAACGTTTAATATATGAAATATTGTTCCCTCTTTTAATTGAGTTTTATTCCGCAATGTAATATTTAGTTTTTCCATTATGTCCTTGGAAGTCTTTAAGTCCAAATTATTTCCGCTTTGTGGTTCCAGCTGGATCATGTCTTGATGGCGCGTCGACTTCCAGAGGCGTTTGAGATCTTAGAGGGACAGATGTATATTTTGGCAACTTTTGTTATTAGTTGGCTTTGAGGATGATGTAATTAACGTTTAATATATGAAATATTGTTCCCTCTTTTAATTGAGTTTTATTCCACAATGTAATATTTAGTTTTTCCATTATGCCCTTGGAAGTCTTTAAGTCCAAATTATTTCCGCTTTGTGTACTGTTGCGTCGTATCGGATGTAAATAGTGTAGGTTTCCCCTCACGTCCCGGTCCGGATGGGTTTTCTGGATCGGGGTGTGACAGGGTTCGAGAGGAAGAGGCATAGATGTTAACTCCCCAGGACAGGATTCAAATGTTACTCACCATTTCAATTAGAGCAACTCTGGTGGACATTCACTGTTGTTAATTGTTTTGTTTGTACTCATAAGGTGAGTGGCAGAGGAAGGGGAGCCAGAGGAAGAGGCAGGGGAAAAGTAGCTGGAAGAGGCCCGGGATATGGAGCTGAGATACGCCATGGTCAAGTAGCAGGCAGAGACCATGTTTATCAGGTAACTGTCATGATGTATGTTGATTTGACATTTAAAACCTAGCTTGACTATGAGGCACATGTGTTGTGAGGACCCGTCCCTCTACTCCTGGGTCGACCGGCTGGGTCAGGCCCGTGGCTCGTTGGTTTGCTTCGCGTCGAGCGCGCGATCCGGTGGATCTTATTGTTTCTTGGACCGCAAGGGCAATTTCGTAAATTGCGTCTTGTTGGTTTATTTCACACCCGCGTGTGCACACACTGGCCTTGTTTGTGTTAATGCTTGTTTAGAATGGCTAGGTGGACCCGGGATCGGAAGATCCCAGCTCGGGCGTGCGGAAGCTTGCCTTTGGGTAGCTGACGACCCTTGAGCGATCGATTGCTCCTTGAAGCAATCGGTCGGACTCGTGAGCGAGTTGGTGGGTTTTGATCCGGGGCGAGAACAATCGATCGCTCCTTGGAGCGACCGATCGGACTCGTGTCGGTGGCTTTTCTGCTTCGCGAGGACGGCCACTATTGGCCGTCGCTCTCTCATGTCAGAGGGGAGGACTTTCCCTCCCCTCCCCTCACTTTTTCCCCCTTCCCCTTTTCCCTCCTTTTCTTCCCCTTCTCTTCTTCCTTCTCCTCCTTTCTTCTTCCTCCTTCTTTCTTCTCCCGAGAGCCCTGTTTTTCCCCTGTTTCCGTCAGCCATCTTCCTCCCCTCCGTTCTCCCTCCTTCGACCATCTTTTTCGGCGTTCTAAGGCTCGTTGGATCCGTGACAACAAGAGGAAGATCCCTGAAGTGGTTTGGAAGCTTATTGGTGATCAATTCGCAGGGAATCAGCCGAGGAAAGCGCAGCTAGGTAGGGTTATACCTACTGATGTTTATTTCGGGTTTTCTCTAGATCTAGCCGTTGGATCTTGTTGATCCTTGTTTTGTTCGATTCCTTATGCCTATTAGAATTACTGATATAAGTTTCATGTTATTTGGTTGAGATTTGAATAGGTTTTATGCATGATTAGTCTCGGATTTCTGGTTTTCTGCTGTTCTTGAAGAACAGCCGGCTTGCGGCGAGTTTTTCGGCCGGGGTGTACGTGATCTTGGGTTGCGACGAACATAACAGTTGTAGATATTTGAGTCTACTCTCCAACCCCAGTGATTTCATATTTTTCCTATTTTTCTACGAATGTTTATGAATTGTTTGATGGAGGGCTGCGTCGCAGCAATTAATGGGTAAGTTAGTTTGTTTAACGATTTTGATTAGTGTTTACCCGTTAATCCAATTGTTGGATGATTACGATTTTTGGATATGTTGATTATAGTATATACACCTACTGATGGCTAAGTTAGATCTTGAATCCGATGTTGTTTGGATGTCGGATCGACGGGATCAATTAGCCCCTAAGTAGAGGTTTTGGGTGTTTGAATATAATATTATATTTCAGAATATAATATTATATTGTTTACTGTTCATCATCGTTTTCGGGGTTGCTTCCCGTTGTAGGAGTCTGCGGTCGACGGTAATGGTACTCTCGTAATGCCGGGACCCGCTGCGGATCAGCTGACAGCGGTTGGTATTACCGCTGCAGCGATCCGGTTGATTTGTATGCTACCCTTAACATACTGTTGCATGCCTATCTCCTGATTGTGTGTGTCATAGCATGCATTGTTGTATTGTGCATTAATTGCATTGGTTAGGGCGTTGGTGATCTTTGGGTCGCTGTTTCGAGGCTGGAAGCTCGGACTTAGCCCCAGGACCGGGGTTGGGTTGTTTGGACCCGGTTTGAAGTGTGGTGTCCAGTCGATTCGATGATAGGCTTAGATGACTGGTACACTTGTGGCTTGATGATTGTAGAGGTCGTGTCGGCCTTGAGTCGGATGCTGAGGTGTAGCCGGTGTCCCACTGTGCGGACCCTGGGGTAGAGGAGTTGCCTACCCAGCGGTGCCTTTTCCCGCCTGCAATGCCGTTCCCTGCAGTTGTGTGTTCACCAGTGTTGTTCCTCTGACTGATGGCTGCTCCTGGGCCTCAGGGACACGCGGTGGAGTTATGGGACCCATGTATACACCCAGGTCCTACTTGAGGGCGACACTATTGCGTTCCCCCTTCCTTCTATGTGACGTAGTGTAGATCCCTACTGAGCTTAGTGCTCACACCTACCCGGGCTCCGTTTTGCAGGTGCAGGCGTCAGTTCTTCCTCTGTGGCCCCTACCGGGCAGTTGGTCGGCAGTGCGGCGGCGCCTGGTGGACTTTGAGAGGTGGTGATCCTTTACAGTTTTTATTCTATGTTAGATAGTCTCCTACGGGAGTATTGTTGTATTCAAATCTCCCCCTCTCCGAGGATATGTATATTAAACACTTTAAGTTTTAAATCTGTGGTTCGAGGTTTTGCTAATTAATGTTGTTTTAATTGGGGGTGCTTTTGGTGAATTGTTAGGGAGACCAATAGGTTAGAGGGAACCCTCGCCAGCTTTGTTTTTCGCGTTTTGTAGGTTCCGGTTCGCGTCGCCCGGCCCGGTTGGGCTTTCGCGGGTCGGGGTGTGACATGTGTTGTAGGATGACTGGATTCCAACAGGATACCAGTATGAAGAGCATGCAAACCCTAGCTTGACTATGAGGCACATGTGTTTTCTTCCTTTAGAAAACGTCCAGAAAAGAGCCCCAAAAACATCCAAGAACTCCCCTTATATATAGACATAAAACCCTAGCTTTAATTTCAGCCTTTGGATTAAATCTGATGGCTCATATTCAGATCCGCCAGACAAAGGATCGATCCTCTGAAGGCCAAGGATCGATCTTCCTCTTCTCTATTTCTCCGTAACCTGGGTCGCCCGAGTAGGATCGATCCTTTGAAAGAAGCATGATCGATCCTTCTCAGTAGGATGGATAGTAGGATGGATCCTTTCATAGAGTAGGATGGATCCTTCTATAGGAGAAAGATCGATCCTTCTTCTCAATATTCTCGAGTGAAAGGAGGATCGATCCTTCTGTGATCATCCGAAAAGTGTGTGTTCTGTCAGGTCTGTCTGCATAAAAGGATCGATCCTTTTAGGGAACATGATCGATCCGTCTTTCCTGAGTATTTACTGTTTTGCCATCCAGACTACGCCATTGGTACTAAAATTGCCGTAACTTCCTCTAGGAAACTCCAAATCACGAACCGTAAAATTCTCCAGAAACTAGACTTCAAGAGATTTCCAACCATATATGGTACTTCATCTGGTTCGTTCCGAGAAGGTACAGTTTTGGCGTTAAAGACCCATTTTTACTTCAATTTCCTGCATAATACAAATAACTTTGTGAAACAACATATACGGACAAAATCATCTATATTAATCATAAAAACTAAGAAAATAAGCTGCTCTTAGTCATGTTCCGAGTGCAATTTCATGCACTCATCACCAGTATAGAATGCAACTTTTTGTTACATTAGCATAGGGAGGGGTCCAGAGCTAGGAAATATTCTAATTAAAGTAGATTTGTTGAACTTGTTGTATTTGTTGAATGTTGTTGTCTGTTGGTAGCAAATATTCTAATTGTACACTCTATTTTGGAGCTAGCAAACAAATTGACAAAAAAAGATGAATCTTGACAGAAGCTTGGTGGTTACATTAGCATTACATTAGAATGATTACAAAAACTCGACAAAAGCTTACATTAGCATCTAGCCAACAGTTGCACAAAAGGAATACACATTCACACTCAAGACATGTTCACCATCAGTACAATGACTACTACAAGCACTACAATTGTTACATAGAACCCATGGACTCTGGTTTGGAGCCTTTTCACATCCATTTCCAGGCCTGCAATAACATGATCAAGATCTCTTATCTAGGGAGAGGATTTACACACATTGATTTCACCAATGTCATCATCCTCTTTACCATTCAAGCTCTCCAGGACATCTTCTAGGCTTTGAATTTTCTTGTTAAACCTAGCAATGGCTCTCTCTCTGTGTTCACATATTTCTCCATCAACCAAATGGAAGAAATCACATACACCTTGAGGCTGCAATCAATCAAGATTTATTGTAAAATTAAGATTCATGAGTATAATTCTAAGCCGAATGCAAACATAAATACCCATTACCTTTAATGCATGGTTAAAGAACCTTCTTCCGGGATTTTCTTTGGTCCAGCTAGTCCTCAGTTTGGATCTCGATCCACAAAAACAAATTGGAGAAGAATGAAACGGGGAGGATGAACCAGAGGAGGACATTGTGTACCTTTGGAAAAACCAAGTAAAAAAATGAGAAAGTGTGGGTAAAATGGCAAAAAAGATGGAAGTAGCCTAATGAATGCGTGCCCTTCCTCTCCCTTTCTTCCTCGCCAAGATCGACGGTAATCTCCCTCGTTTCTCCAACCATCGGAACCCCTTTCTCCGACCGTCAGAACCCAACAATCTCCTCCCTTTCTCTGACCCTAGTAAGAAATAAGACCTAAAACCCTAGGTTATAAACGTCGGGCGGGAGGTTGGCTAACGCGCGGGAAGCAAACGGTGTCGTTGGGTTTCTAATTGCAGGTGAGGGCGAGGCCTACATTACAACTGGAAGGTTAGTACAATGACTAAATTGGCTAAATTAGAAGTGCATGGACTTAATAAACATTCTAATTAAACTACAGGGTACTAAAAGGTATTTTAACCACAATGTATATATAACATTTAACATGAAAAAAATAAAACTGAAATTGTCATCTACTTAAGCAATATGGAAAAGCTGAAATTACCAGACATTGTAAGCAAAATCTATGAACTAAAATGTTGTGGCGGTCTGATCTGATGCAATAAAAGGACTCTAACCACGACTGTACAATAAAAGGCCTCAAATCACAACCAAAAGTCATAAGACAACAATTGAGAATATGTTTATATTAATATAATCTAAGATAATAGTGAAGGCTAATCGGACACGAGAGCCCAATTAAGGCAGCCATATGCATGGCACTACGGCACAAGGTCAATCTAGCCCCTCCTAATACTGAATTTTTATACTACTAAGTACTGACCATTCATCAACACGTATTCAGATCGGTGTTCATACCTTTATGGGGCGTTTGGTTGCCTACTGTTAATCCTAACCTTATTTTGATGATGCTAATATACATTAAATGATAAAATATATGTTTAATATATATTACCCCTTTAATTGGAAGCCTTAAATTTCATATTTGAAATATTTATTATTGGCGGTAGATGCATGGATTGACCGCGGGGTTACACAATGGATGCACCAAACTTGGCTATATGAAATGTGGGCTTACGGTCAATCAAGGCATCGACCCTTGGAAGCCATTTTCTTGACAGAGCCTCACGGTCGATGCGACGGTTGATGCACGGATCGACCGTAGAGTTTGTTTGTGATGTATATACTTTGGCTAAGTGTTGGTTTGGAAGGAAATTGTTTTTTAATTGTTGTAGGCTCACCGACGATCTGGCGGATGCGTGGATCGACCGTGGACAACGTTGACTCAAGTGAAGAAGCTACGGTCAATCGGAGCATCGACCCTGGGAAGCATTTTTCACAACAAAGGCTCATGATCGATCTGGCGGTCAATGGGTGGATCGACCGCGGCTCAAGAAGGTTGAGTTTTGAACTTGGCAGACGATGCATGGATCAACCGCCAGCAATGCACAGAGTAAAAAAACTAGCCGTTAGAGAGTTACAAGGAGCCGTTGGAGCTGATTTTTGAGCTGGTTGATGGCCAGATATAAGTAGTTTTCTTATGTAAACTTGCTACAACTATTATTGATATTTCTGAAATCATTTGTGCAAGTTTTAGAAAGAGTTTTCTACTCATTTCCCTTGAGTCTAAACCTTTGTAAACCTTCTTCGAGTGTGAATATGTACATTGAGAGCCATCCAACTATTGCTGAGAGTGATTATAAGGTTACCAAGCACCCGGAAGCTTGGAGAAAAAGCTTGTAACGATTTGCAAGTAATGGAACCTCAAAGAGGACCTTGAGAGAAGTGGACGTACACCAAGAGTTAGGTCGAACCACTATAAAATCAGTGAAATCTCTCTAACATCTCTCTCATTTATTCTCACATGTTGTTTGACTTGTGTTTTCATCTCATCTACAAGCATTTAAGATCTTAAATCCTCTCTACCTGATTTTCCATTAATCTTTTTTTTAGTCCAATTCACCACCCCCACCCCCCACCCCCTCTTGGACCTTCACCTACATCTTGATCCAACATCATGGTCCAAACCCATATTTGGTTGATCATTAGTTGATCCAAAAAGGTGACCTCTATTAGCCCTAATAATGTTTCGATGATGTCAATATATAATTGATGATAAAACATTGGTTTAATATTATTATCCCTTAATTTGGAAAGCATTAAAATCATATTTAATGTGTTTTTGTACTGACGGTCGATGCCACGGACGATGCATGGATTGACCGTGGGGTATGGCGGTTGATACGTGGATCGACCGCGGAAGATGTTCGTGGGAGAATAGGCTGACGGTCGATGGACCAATCGACCGTGGACTATGTAACTTGACTCAAAGGAGCGACAGTCGATCGGTGTATCGACCGTGGGAAGCGGTTTTCGTAACAGAGCCTGACGGACGATGTCACGGTCGATGGGACGGTCGACCGTGAGGCTTGACGGTCGATAGGTGGATGGCTCAAGAAGAACCTGGCGGACGATGTCACGGACAATGCGACGGTCGACCGCCAGCCCAGAAAAGAGCCGTTAAAGAGCCGTTAAAGAGCCGTTGCAGGAGAAGGAAATAGCCGTTGGGAGGCTATTTGGAGGGGTTTGAAGCTCAGCTATAAAAGGGAAAGAGCAGCAAACTTGCCTAGCACTTAGAGGGAGCTAAGAGATTAATGTAATCATATTCTAGCAAGTTTCTATCTCTTATTAGTAAGCTAAACCTTTGTAAAACTACTTCAAGTATGAAGTAGACTTTGAGAGAAATATCCTAGAGAGATATTAGAGAGATTGTAAGGTTGCCAAGCACCCGTAAGCTTGGTGGATGACTAGGGGTGGCAATTCGAGTTCGCGGGTCGGGTCATGCACTGACCCGTTTATTAAAGACCAAACCCGAACCCGACCCGTTTAATAAATGGGTCCGGTTTATAAACCCAAACCCGACCCATTTATAAACGGGTCAACCCGACCCGACCCGACCCGTCTAACCCGTTTATTAAACGGGTCAGATCGGGTTCGGGTTGACCCGCCACGGCCCAGGAGGGAGAGGCGGTGCCGGCAACCGGATCTGGCCGGGAAACAGCCGGATCTGGCCGGGAAACAACCGGATCTGGCCGGGAAACAGCCGGATCTTGCCGGATCTGACTGAGAAACTGCCTGATCTGGCCGGATCCGACCGGGAAACAACCGAATCTGGCCGGGAAACAGCCGGATCTAGTCGGATTTGAGTCGTTGCGGCGAGGGGGTCACAGATCTGGCCTGGAAGCAGCCGGATCTGAGTCGTGGACGGCAGTGGGGCTTCGTGGTCAGTGGTGGTCGTGGTCGGCGCTGAGGTGACCTCGGGGAGGTCGAGGACGGCGACGGGAAGGAGTGGGGGGCGGAGGCCGTGGAGGACCAGGGGGCTGTGCCGCCGTGGAGGACCAGGGGGTCGCGCCGCCGTGGAGGACCAGGGGGCCGAGCCGCTGCTAGTTGGAGAGGAGAAGATAGAGGAAGTAGGAGGTGGGTTAGGATGGTCGGGGAAGACGAGAGGGAGGAGAGGAAGAGAGGGGCGGCCGAGGAGAGGAAGAGAGGGTTGGGAGAGGAGGAGAACAGAGGGTTGGGAGAGGGGCGGTGGGTTAGGATGGTCGGGGAGAAGGAGGAGGAGAGGAAGAGAGGGTTGGGAGAGGAGGAGAACAGAGGGTTGGGTGAGGGGCGGTGGGTTAGGATGGTCGGGGAGAAAGAGGAAGAGAGGGTTGGGAGAGGAGGAGAACAGAGGGTTGGGACTTGGGAGAGGGGCGGTGGGTTGGGAATTTAGGATGGTCGGGGAGAAGGAGGAGGTGAGGAAGAGAGGGTTGGGAGAGGAGGAGAACAGAGGAAAAGTGTAAACGGGTAAACGGGTTGACCCGCCTAACCCGCGGGTCAACCCGACCCGACCCGTTTATGACCCGAACCCCATTATGCCAAACCCAAATCCGTTTATCTCGGGTCAGATTGCCACCCCTATGGATAACTTGTAAGAGGTCTTGCAAGTAGTGGAACCTCAAGGAGGACCTTGAGTAAAGTAGACGTAGGCAAGGTTGGCCAAACCACTATAAAAATACTTGTGCAATCTCTCTAACTCTCATCTCATATCTCTTGCTTAAATATATTATCTGTTCTTATCTTTAGCAAGCATATGATTTAATTAGACTCCTCCTATTACGATTTCCTTAATTGATTTTATAGTATAAAGCCTAAGATAAACCCCCCCCCCCCTCTTAGAGCTTCAACCTCCATCTGAGTTCCTCTTTGATCTCTACGAGCGAAGGCACCTTCCTCACCGGAGCCCAGATCTGACCATTGAGGTGACCCCCCCCCCTCTCACGTGATCTTTCTTTCTGTCACACCCCGACCCAGAAAACCCATCCGGTCCAGGGCGTGAGGGATCCAAATCTATTCAATTCATCACTGGCACGTTTATAATAAAATAACATATCTAAGTTAAACAATTGATCCGGGGTCAATATTCTAATATCTAATATAAGATAACATTTTGGTACAAAACTGATCCTCAAATGTCTTACATAACTATCTCAAAATCCTTACAAAAGGAAAATATACATTCATATAATCCAAAGAGAGTAACTGAACCCCAAGTCCTCAAATACCTCCAGAGGTCGACATGCCATCAAGAGCCTGTCCAGCTGGTGCTACAAAAGAAGAGCTGGTGCCTGCACCTACAAACGTAGCTCGGGTAGGAGTGAGCAACAAAGCTCAATAAGATTCTACTCTACGTCACTCACAAAGGAAAAGGAACAGTAAAGCCCAGGTTCCAACTCATCTCTATGAGACAAACACACGTTACGAACTCTGCCTATGTCAGGGCACACACTTTGATGACCTCCACCGTCAACAGTCGTCCCTCTCAAACCAAGCGCTCCGGCGCTGTACAACAAGGGTAGGAAACAGGGAGATACGTAACTTTCCCTATGGAAACTGAGACTGAGACTAGAACCTAAGACGACCTCTACACCTCAATTAGAGTAACTGCAGTCAGCTAGACAAAAATCTCGATAACATAGATTATCATACAATTCAGTCCTAGACCTTGCTACCCGGCCTCGGTCCTATGGCTGGATCCGAGCTGCCCGAGCGCTCGGATCGACGAAACCCCAATTTGCCCACGTCCTAGCCTAATGCTTATTTTGTGTATGTTCACCCTTTAGGGCTAGCAGGGATGCTATGCCTAGACCTGTATAATGCTTGGCATATTATTGCATGTTCTGATTTAATAATGTGCGTATGAACATTGCATGATTGTTCCAGTGAGGGTGAGTGATGAGAATGCATAATGTTATATTTTTATTCCTTAATATTTAGTCTCCTATGCTTATTTAGTTCCTAAATACACTCATTATTCTTATATTTTGATTTAGGATGCAATTGAAGTCCTTAAGTCGAAAAGAAGCTGAAAAGAGTGCATGGATCAACTTTAAAGATTTATCTGTACCTGCTCATGAAGAACCAGAGGATGTGCCATACATGGTTGGAAAGCTCTTGAAGTCTAGATTCTGGAGAATTTTACGGTTTGTGATTCCGAGTTTCCTAGAGGAAGTTACGGCAATTTCAGTACCGATGCGCAGTCTGAATGGCAGAAAGGAAAATAAGCTGGAAGTCCGAGCGAAGGTCCGATCGATCGGACTTTCCCAGTAACAAAAATCAACGATTGTGATCTAATCCGAGGGTGGATACAATTGAGGCTATAAATAGGACTCTTTCTAGGGTTTGAGAGAGGATTCTTGGACACTTTTGGCTACTCTTTCTCCTCTTTTATATTTTTTGTAGGTTTTCTTTTGCTTTATGAAATCTTTTGGAGGATTGTTCTCGATGGCCCTGCGTGGCTAAATCTTGATCCTTGGTCGAGGAGACTGAAACCTCGGAATCAATGAAACTGTGAGATCTAATTTATTTTTATTGTTCAGTTTATACATGAGTATTGGATGTTCTTCTGAGATTAAATCTTCATTATTACCTTGTCTAATTGCTAGGAGGCCTACTAGTTTATTATTCATGGTGATCTACCGGTAGGTTTGATATCAAATCCGGAATTGTTTGATCCCTCTAATCTGCGAAGCAACTAGGATCTAATAATTTACTGCTGATCAGATCTTGTTAGATCTTAGGAAGAATATTCAACTAGATTAAATGCAACCGCTTGTGCTTGTGTTGTTTAGCTTCATCGATCTCCCTATTCTTAACGCTGCTACTAGATTAAATCTACAGCGCTTGTCTTAGGTTGTCTAGTAGTTAGGGTTGATTAGATCGCTTGTTTCTAATTAATTATGATCGAGGAGAGCTTCGAATTGAATTCGGACGATGAATATTCATGGTATAAATTGATTGATACTTGCATCTATGATCAGTTGTTGGATTCCGATGGTGGATGTTGACTCAGACCAAGGTTTGTTCTCTTGATTTAACTCGTTTCTTCGCTTTAGATTATTTCTTTACTGTTTTCCTCACGTTTAAAACCCCCCATCTTTATTCACTGAGCACAAAACTAGGCTAAACACTCTTCGTGGGATCGACTCGTACTCGCACTACTACATTCAATTTTAACGAGTACTGGATTTATTTTTGAGTGCCTGCGACAGCACATCAAATTTTGGCGCCGTTGCCGGGGAGTGATTCTAGTTGATTTTTGTGTTTATTGTGATCTTTATTTTCATAAAAAAAAAGAGTTATTCGAATTTTCTTGATTTCTTTTTTTTTCGTTTTGCCGGAATTCTCTTGATTGTTTATGAGTATAGCTCGATCTTTTAATCAAGGTGGTTTACAGTACGATCCAGAGATAGAAAGAACTCTGCGCAGGTTAAGGAGAGAAGCTCGGATAAATCCTGAGGAGGACGATTTGGCTCTTGACCACGTATTTATCAGTGATTCTGAATTAGAGGAGGAAGTCATGGCCGGAAATCAGACTTTGAAAGAGCTTGCAGCCCCAGATTTGAATCAACAACCCTTATGCATTACATTTCCTACTTTGGATGTTGCTACTACTTTTGAATTAAAATCTGGACTAATACACCTCCTACCTACTTTTCATGGACTTTCAGGTGAGGATCCTCACAAGCATTTAAAGGAGCTTCATGTTGTGTGCACAAGTATGAAACCCATGGGGGTGACTGAAGATCAAATCAAATTGAGAGCCTTTCCATTTTCTTTGAAGGATTCGGCTAAAGATTGGCTTTATTATTTACCATCTGGGAGTATTACCACATGGAACGAGATGAAGAGGTTGTTTTTAGAGAAGTATTTTCCAGCCTCAAGAGCGGCCAACATTAGGAAAGAGATCTGTGGTGTAAGGCAACATAATGGAGAATCTCTACATGAATATTGGGAACGTTTTAAGAAATTATGTGCAAGCTGTCCCCATCATCAAATTAGTGAGCAATTACTTATTCAATATTTTTATGAGGGCTTACTAACCAATGACAGGAGTATGATTGATGCAGCTAGTGGAGGAGCTTTGGTGGATAAAACCCCTGAAGCCGCGAGGAACTTGATTGCAAATATGGCAGCTAATTCTCAACAATTTAATACTAGACTTGATTCTTATTCAAAACATGTTAATGAGGTAAATGTTTCATCTCTTGAACAACAGATTGCGAGTCTAACTTCTCTTGTTCGTCAAATGGCTGTAGGTAACATGCAAACAGCGAAGGTTTGTGGAATTTGTTCGGTGGCGGGACATCCAACTGATATGTGCCCAACTCTTCAAGAGGAACCCATTGAACAAGTAAATGCAGTTGGGAGTTTTCCAGGACCACCGCAAAGGAAGTATGATCCCTATTCAAACACGAATAATCCGGGATGGAGGGATCACCCCAATTTCAACTATGGGAATCCACAAGTAAATCAGCCTACAACTCAATTTCGTCCGACTGGACAGCAATATCAACAAAATAGACCGCAATACCCCCCGAGACCACAACAAAAACCAACTCCGAATTCTGGTATGTCTTTAGAAGATATTGTTAATTCCCTTGCTACTAGTGCTATGCAACTTCAACAGGATACAAAACAATTTAAACAAGATACAAAACAATTTCAACAAGACACAAAGGCCAGTATCCAAGGTTTGGAACATCAAATGGGCCAGATGGCGTCAGCAATTAGCAAGCTAGAGGCGCAGAATTCGGGAAAATTACCCTCTCAAACGGTAATAAATCCAAGAGAGAATGCAAGTGCAATCAGTTTGAGAAGTGGTAAAGAACTTGAGACTCCAATAAAGGAAGTTCCTACATCGTCTGTGCAAGGAAAAGAGCAAGACATCGTCGCGGACAAAATCTTTCCTGATGACGACGATGTACCTAAACGTAAGTTTCCACCTCTTTCTGATTATAAACCTGTACCTCCTTTTCCTCAGGCTTTGACAGAATCAAGAAAATATGAGAAGAATTCATATCTATATGAGACTTTTCGCCGATGTGAGGTAAATATTCCACTCTTAGATGCTCTTAAACAAGTACCTCGTTATGCTAAATTCTTGAAAGAATTGTGCACAATTAAGAGGAAGCAGAAACTTAAAGGATGTGAGAAGGTGAAAGTAGACGAAAATGTTTCTGCAATTCTGCAAAGAAAAAATCCTACGAAGTGTAGGGATCCAGGTATGTTTACTATCCCATGTACTATTGGTAACACCAAATTTGAGAAAGCCATGTTAGATTTGGGAGCTTCTATCAATGTCATGCCATATTCTATATATTCTTCTTTAAAACTTGGGCCTTTGAATGAAACTGGTGTTGTGATTCAATTGGCTGACAGATCTAACGCCTATCCTAAAGGTGTAGTTGAAGATATTCTTGTGCAGGTCAATGATTTAGTTTTCCCTGCTGATTTTTATGTGCTTGATATGGAGAATGGTGATCATAGTACTCCTATTTTGTTGGGAAGACCTTTCTTGAAGACATCCAAGACTAAGATAGATGTCCATAGTGGCACACTTACCATGGAATTTGATGGTGAAACTGTTAAGTTTAATATTTATGATGCCATGAAATATCCTGCTGATGATTGTTCAGTGTATTCAATTGATGTGATTGATTATTTATCACAGGAAGTTTTTGAACTTAGTGATAAAGATGAATTGGAAGTGGCTATTAGCAAATCTCTTGAGGAAGAAAATGAGGAGCTATCTTTGAGTACTAATTTGCAGGAAACTGTTGCAACATTGAATGATTTTTCGATAATTCAGCAATCAGGTAACGATTCTTCTAGTTTATTACCTGTATCTAATGAGAAATCATTACCTTCTGAATTGCAAGCACCTATTCCAGATCTGAAACCTCTTCCTAATCATCTTAAATATGCTTTTCTTGGAGATGAAGGAGTATTACCAGTGATTATCTCCAATAACCTTAGTGCACCACAGGAAGAAAGACTTGTGCAGGTTCTTAAGGAGCATAAGACAGCTATTGGTTGGACAATTGCAGACATCAAGAGAATCAGTCCAAGTACATGTATGCATCGTATCTTGCTTGAAGAGGGAGCGAAACCTTCCCGCCAACCACAAAGAAGGTTAAATCTGCCCATGATGGATGTTTTAAAGAAGGAGATCCTCAAACTGCTTGAAGTTGGAGTGATCTATCCTATTTCGGATAGCACTTGGGTTAGTCCAGTTCAAGTTGTTCCTAAAAAGACAGGAATAACCGTGGTGAGAAATCACAAAGATGAGTTAGTTCCCACCCGTGTGCAAAATGGGTGGAGGGTTTGTATTGATTATAGAAAATTAAATGCTATAACCCGCAAGGACCACTTTCCTTTACCTTTTATTGATCAGATGCTTGAAAGATTAGCTGGTCATTCTTATTATTGTTTTCTTGATGGTTATTCAGGGTATTTTCAGATTGCAATTGCCCCTGAAGATCAGGAAAAGACGACGTTCACATGCCCATTTGGAACTTTTGCATATCGTCGTATGCCTTTTGGTCTTTGCAACGCCCCAGCTACTTTCCAAAGGTGTATGGTTAGTATATTCTCAGATTATATTGAACAGATCATAGAGGTTTTTATGGATGATTTCACAGTTTATGGAAACTCTTTTGATAATTGTTTACATAACCTTACACTTGTTCTTCAAAGATGCAAAGAAACTAGCCTTGTGTTAAATTCTGAGAAATGTCATTTCATGGTTGAACAAGGTATAGTTTTGGGTCATGTTGTTTCATCTAAAGGAATTGAGGTTGATAAAGCTAAAGTTGATGTCATTCAATCTTTACCTTATCCCACTAGTGTGCGGGAAGTTCGTTCTTTTCTTGGACATGCAGGTTTTTACCGAAGATTCATCAAGGACTTCTCCAAAATAGCATTACCGTTATGCACGTTGTTACAAAAGGACAAGGCTTTTGAGTTCGATGAAGCATGCAAAAAGGCATTTGATAAGCTGAAGGAATTGTTGACTTCTACTCCAATTATTCAACCCCCAGACTGGAGCGTTCCTTTCGAGATAATGTGTGATGCAAGTGATTATGCAGTGGGCGCAGTTTTGGGTCAAAAGATTGGAAGAGCTTCTCATGCAATTTACTATACTTCCAAGACTTTGGATGATGCCCAGAGAAATTATTCTACAACTGAAAAAGAACTTTTAGCTGTTGTGTTTGCTTTAGAAAAATTTCGTTCTTATTTACTTGGTACTAAAGTCATTGTTTATTCTGATCATGCAGCCCTTCGTTATTTAATAACGAAGAAGGAGGCAAAGCCGAGATTAATCCGATGGATACTTCTCTTGAGTGAATTTGATTTGGAGATAAAAGACAAAAGAGGAATCGAAAATCGAGTTGCAGATCATCTGAGTCGGTTAGTTCATGTGGAGGATAAACTTCGTCTACAGGAAACATTCCCTGATGAACAATTGTTTTCTGCAACTGTGACATTACCTTGGTATGCAAATATTGTGAATTATTTGGTTACTAATATGTTACCTTCTGAATTGTCTAAGGCTCAAAGAGATAAGATTAAAAGTGATGCCAAATACTATGTGTGGGATGACCCATATTTATGGAAACATTGTGCAGATCAAGTAATAAGAAGGTGCGTTCCTGAAAGTGAAATTATTTCTATACTCACTTTTTGTCATTCTTATGCTTGTGGAGGTCACTTTGGAGTTAAGAGAACGGCCAGAAAAGTGTTAGAATGTGGTTTCTATTGGCCTTCTTTATTTCGAGATTCATACTTTCTTTGTAAATCATGCGAAAATTGTCAAAAGACAGGTAATATATCCCAAAGGAATGAGATGCCACAAACCCCCATATTATTTTGCGAAATTTTCGATGTTTGGGGCATTGATTTCATGGGTCCGTTCCCTATATCTTTTGGTTATGTTTATATTCTACTTGCTGTGGATTATGTTTCAAAATGGGTAGAAGCTAAAGCTACCAGGACTGATGATTCTAAAGTTGTTGCAGATTTTATCAAGTCTAACATATTATCCAGGTTTGGAATTCCAAGAGCTTTCATAAGTGATCGAGGCACTCACTTTTGCAATCGAACTGTTGAGGCGTTACTAAGGAAGTACCATGTGACCCATAAGGTGTCAACCGCCTATCATCCGCAAACGAGTGGACAAGCGGAAGTGTCAAATCGAGAGATCAAGTCCATCATTGAAAAGACGGTAAATCCAAATAGAAAAGATTGGAGTTTGCGTTTGGATGATGCGTTGTGGGCATATAGGACTGCATATAAGACACCCATAGGTATGTCACCTTATCGCTTGATATTTGGGAAACCATGTCACCTTCCAGTTGAGTTAGAACATAAAGCTTATTGGGCTATCAAGAGCTTTAATATGAACGTGGATGAGAGTGGAGAACACAGGAAGTTGCAACTGCAAGAATTAGAGGAAATTCGCAATGATGCCTATGAGAGCGCTAGGATTTACAAGGAAAAGACAAAAGCTTTTCATGATAAGATGATCTCTAGAAAGGAGTTTAAAGTTGGTCAAAAAGTTCTTCTTTACCAATCACGCTTACGTTTGTTTCCAGGTAAGTTGCGTTCTCGTTGGATTGGACCTTTTATTATTACTAATGTTTTTTCTCATGGTGCAGTTGAAATTCAAAGTTTAGCCACTTCCAAAATGTTTACGGTGAATGGCCATCGACTTAAACCTTTCTATGAAGGCGTTCTAACAGAAAAGTTGGAAAAATTGGACCTTGAGGAACCAACTTATACTGATTAAAGAAGCAAGCATGAAGTCGAGCCAATGACAATAAACAAAGGCGCTGCTTGGGAGGCAACCCAAGGGGAGTTCGTTCCTTTCTCTTTTTATTTTCGCATTTGCATTTTAGTTATTTTTGCTTTTCTTTGCATTCCACCTTCCATTGGGGACAATGTCAGTTTCAAGTGTGGGGGAGGAGATCTAGGTTGCATATGCCATAAGCGAGAATTAGTTAAGCTTGACATATCCATAACATGATTGAATGAGTAATTTTGCGACTTAGAATTAATTAATTGAGTTATTTTCCTTGAGTTGGTAGTGACTGAATGAGTAGACAAAAGCTGGTGAGATTTTGAGCCTTTAGACTGACACATTCATATCAGTCTCACTAATTTCTTTCATGAGAGATATTCTTCCATGGATTTGTTTCTCTAGAACTTGCTTTGATTCTATTTGAGGTCACATTGACACATGTATACATGAACATGATTAAGGCCATCTTTGTTATAAGTTACATAAGCCAAATAGCCTATCTTTTGATTAAATCCTTTTGCTAAACACCTTTGAGCTTTATTGACTTCATTGTTAACCCACATTACAAGCTTTAAACCTGAAAAAAAATATTTCCGTTACCTAAGCCATAAAACTAGTGGAGCATTGATCATCATTATGACATGTATGAGTGCAAAAGTTCAAGTGTGGGGGTGTTTGGATTTGTGGTATGGCTATGATTGGTGAAGTGGAGTTTATTTTCATACTCAATTTGTGAGTATGTTGTTTTTGAAAAAAAAAAAAAATCAGACAAAGAAAAAGAAGAAAAGAAAGTGAAGGAGGAAATTGTTTCTCATGTTGCAAAATATGTTTATGAACCCTCCTAATTTTCCAAGAAAGGGGGATGTTTATGTATGATCTCTACAAAGGTAGAAGTTTTTGCAAAAGATTGTTCACCATTTCAGTTAAAAAGTATTCCTTTGAACAATCTCTTTGCCAATGTGGTAATGTTTTATGGGCTGAGTATGTTAAAGCTAAGTTGAAGAAAGTTGTTGAATGGAGTGATTGGTTGTACATGTCTTATTGATGCATTTTTGCTCCATTAATTCCATTGGCTTTTGAGCTACATTCCCAAATATTTCCCACCTTAATCCTGGACCCCATTACAACCTTTTGAAGTCCTTATGATTTGTGTTATGCATGTGATTCTAGTGGCAGAGAATGAGAAGATATGCAAGCCTATGGTAGATCATTTTCATTGGAATGAATTTGAGTGAAATACATACCCTTCAAACACATGAGAGTTGAGTGTTAATTTCCGTGAGGGTCTACTTATTTAGTATGCTTCATCTTTAAGTGGAAATGTTTATTGATTGGTTTTTAAGTTGTCTAATAATGTTTGTTCATGATATGTTATGAGTTGTGAAGAGCTTGATTGTTCTTTGTTGATGGTGTTGCAACCTTGATTTCTTGAGTAGAGTGAATTTAGTTTTGCCCGAGGACGAGCAAAAGCTAAGTGTGGGGGAATTTGATGAGAATGCATAATGTTATATTTTTATTCCTTAATATTTAGTCTCCTATGCTTATTTAGTTCCTAAATACACTCATTATTCTTATATTTTGATTTAGGATGCAATTGAAGTCCTTAAGTCGAAAAGAAGCTGAAAAGAGTGCATGGATCAACTTTAAAGATTTATCTGTACCTGCTCATGAAGAACCAGAGGATGTGCCATACATGGTTGGAAAGCTCTTGAAATCTAGATTCTGGAGAATTTTACGGTTCGTGATTCCGAGTTTCCTAGAGGAAGTTACGGCAATTTCAGTACCGATGCGCAGTCTGAATGGCAGAAAGGAAAATAAGCTGGAAGTCTGAGCGAAGGTCCGATCGATCGGACCTGGCAAAACCGTGACAGAACATGTAGTTTTTGGCTGAATATGGTTCGATCGATCGAACCATCACTCCTACTGAGCCCGATCGATCCGACTCCTAGAGTTGGATCTATCGGACTCAAAAATACCCAGAGAATGTGGATTTTTATGCTTCCGATCGATCCAGCACTTAAAGTTCGATCGATCGGACTTGGGAATTAAAGTTGACAGAAAGTATGCTTTCTAAAGGAGCAAAGTTAGATCGATCCATCCATCGATCGGACTCGGGCGTGACTACAAGTTGAAGAGTTTAATGAGGCCGATCGATCCAGCATCCAAGGTCCGATCGATCGGACTTTCCCAGTAACAAAAATCAACGATTGTGATCTAATCCGAGGGTGGATACAATTGAGGCTATAAATAGGACTCTTTCTAGGGTTTGAGGGAGGATTCTTGGACACTTTTGGCTACTCTTTCTCCTCTTTTATATTTTTTGTAGGTTTTCTTTTGCTTTATGAAATCTTTTGGAGGATTGTTCTCGATGGCCCTGCGTGGCTAAATCTTGATCCTTGGTCGAGAAGACTGAAACCTCGGAATCAATGAAACTGTGAGATCTAATTTATTTTTATTGTTCAGTTTATACATGAGTATTGGATGTTCTTCTGAGATTAAATCTTCATGATTACCTTGTCTAATTGCTAGGAGGCCTAGTAGTTTATTATTCATGGTGATCTACCGCTAGGTTTGATATCAAATCCGGAATTGTTTGATCCCTCTAATCTGCGAAGCAACTAGGATCTAATAATTTACTGCTGATCAGATCTTGTTAGATCTTAGGAAGAATATTCAACTAGATTAAATGCAACCGCTTGTGCTTGTGTTGTTTAGCTTCATCGATCTCCCTATTCTTAACGCTGCTACTAGATTAAATCTACAGCGCTTGTCTTAGGTTGTCTAGTAGTTAGGGTTGATTAGATCGCTTGTTTCTAATTAACTATGATCGAGGAGAGCTTCGAATTGAATTCGGACGATGAATATTCATGGTATAAATTGATTGATACTTGCATCTATGATCAGTTGTTGGATTCCGATGGTGGATGTTGACTCAGACCAAGGTTTGTTCTCTTGATTTAACTCGTTTCTTCGCTTTAGATTATTTCTTTACTGTTTTCCTCACGTTTAAAACCCCCCATCTTTATTCACTGAGCACAAAACTAGGCTAAACACTCTTCGTGGGATCGACTCGTACTCGCACTACTACATTCAATTTTAACGAGTACTGGATTTATTTTTGAGTGCCTGCGACAGCACATCAGTGAGCCGGTACCCAGCCGAAAATTGTGCCAGTGAGGACACTGGGCCGCCTAAGGGGGTGGATTGTATGGATCCGACATTTTGACGGTGGTATTCGCCTTGGGGGTGTTTGACTGAGTCGGATGGCCGAGTAAGCAATCCCATAACGCCTGGGTGTGGATCGAGAACATATCTATATGTATGTTAATCGCTTCTATAACATAACGCGTTTTAAAGCCATGATGACAGTGATTTCGCCAGAAACCTCCAGGTTAAGCGTGCTTGACCTACTAAGAAGTGTTCCCGGTTTCTATGAATGAGCCAAAAACGAACAATATTATGTGGGAATGGCAAGGGCGTTACACTTTCTCTTCCTCTTTTTGTTTCTCGTTGTTTTGATTCTCGTTTTTATCATCGAGTGAAGTACTAATAGAATCCGTGAACTTAAAATGATGTGTGCTAGTGGGGGTTGGTACTAATCTCTCTTTTTTTCCCTAGATGATAGGTTGGGTGTTTGTGGTTGGGATTAGGTCTTTATGGTGCTTATTTTAGGGTGTTGGTATTAAAGGTTTATATTTTAGTGTTACTGTCGTTGTTATAGATGAAATTGGTCCTTTAGGCTGGATGCTTCAATGCATTTAATTTGGGGAGACTTGTCAAAAGGGTCTAAAAAAATGACATGGTAATAGGGCACCATATCACTACTAGACCAAAATATCCCCATGTAATCCTCCAGCCCCCCTATAATCGAGTCCGATTACAGTTAATCAAGGGCCTATATTTACTAAATTTCTTTTTAAATTGAGTTAAAGAGTAAAGTTGACCACCAGTTCAAAGACAACAAATGTCATTCTTAGATAAACTCCTCATACATAAGTTGTAACATGGGAAAACCACAGAAAACATGACTTATTTGAATAATCCCCAAGCTCCCCCTATAACTCCCCCCACCCAGCCCCCCCGCCGGCGGCCCCTAGCACCCCCAGTGTCAGGGCCTTGAGCCCTTGAGACGGGCCTTGGCATGCGGCATCGAAAGTTGACGCGGCCAAGTGACGGACCAAGACTTGTGGTCGGAGCCATGAGTCATATGAGGCTAGGCGGCCTTAGGATAGCATGCAAAGTGTCCACGCGCATCATCCCCAGCAATGACGTGAGGAATCATGAAGATGGCATGAGCAAGTTTGAAGATGGCGTGGTTGTTCGGGCCATGAACAAAACCTATCACGCCAGGGGAGGATTCCTACATGCGAGACGAGCGCAAACAAAACCAGCAAGGAGGCAAGCAATATGCACGTGCCAAAGAAGCTTGGTGCACAGCATGATGCAACGCGACGCGGCACGGCACGACAGGCGCGCGACAGGGTGACGCTCAAGTCCGAGTGGGACTCTGATCGCTCACAAACGTTGTCGTTAAAACGTTGTAAACTCAATCAAATATTAAATTTATATCCTTATTCAATCACTAAACTACTAGGTAGAAATAGCGGTGAAGTTGGGAGTCGATCCACAGGGAAAACGTTGGAAATCAAAATCAATTCTCAAAACCCTAAAACTAAAGAAAGGAATCAAAGATAGAATAGATTAAACTAATGAAGAAAAGAAATAAAAGAGATAAAATGTTGATCAATTTGAATCAATGGATAAGTGACTTAGGAATTACTCAATCCGCCCTAGTTTCACCTTCAATCTTCTCTAGTTATCCACTTGTTCCCTTCTCTAAACATTTTGAATCCACAGCTTCTTAAGCTTACATGAATTCCTAAAATAAGGTTTATGTTTCCAACGGCATAATCTATCTTTGTTTAGCATAAATCATCTTTGGTCCTACGATTACATTAAATTATTCTACTCCTAATGACCTTAGCATGACTTATCTTCACGTAGCATAGACTATCTCAAAGGTAAACCAAAAACCACATGAAAACCATCCTATGAATCTCTACAATCAATCACAGAAATCATGTAGGACTGAAAATACATCAAGGAACTCTGTTCCCTCAACTCTATTAACATTAAAAATCATATTCATAAGATCATGTCTTGAGAAGATTACAAGATTCAAACCAAAGAAGATAGAAAACTACATTAGGGTTTCATGAATAATCTTAAGTATAAGAATTAGCAACTCATCTTTTGGATGAAAGCCATCGGGTTGGAATAGGAAGCTGTCACCATCCACATCCTCTCCTTCTTCTTCTTCCTCCTCCAAAGATTGACAAAAAGATGAGAAGTTTTGCTAGAATAATCCCTTTTTATAATAATAACCCTTAATCCCGGAATTAGGGTTATGGCTAAGTTGAGTTGGACCTCTAGTACAACTCAGAATTCCTGGTTCAACCCTGACAGCTTCTTCCAATCGCGACTGGGCTCAACCGGTTCGGAATTTGAGAATGAGTCCAACACAAATGATGTAGATATGGAAGTCTTCTATCCTCTCCATAAGAGTTTTCAATATTTGGAGTTATCTAGAATATTTGGTGAATATTCTCCCGGGCATCGACGGACCAGTCTTCCACCAGCTAAATATCTTCATCTTCTTCGAAACTGCTATCAATCCATCAGGAATCTCCAAAAGTGTCCAACATGAAAGTTGTACGTCTTGATGTGTTCCAGATGTCATTCAAATTTCAGAATATTTGCATATAAGGATAATTTCTGGTGAATATTGTGCTAACAGTCGACAGAGCAGTGTATTTCAGCATATTAACCGAAATTCTTGCATTTCTTCGCAAAGCATGATTAAACCTGAAATCAACTAACAAACTATCAAATACAATCACTCGAGGCCTAACAAAGGTAAATTAAGGGGTCTAATTACGAATATTTAGTGACTCATCACACCCCCCAACTTACACTTTGCTAGTCCTCGAGCAAAGAAAATATAAAAAGAAAGTAATAAATCTAACTAGCCACTTTCGTAGGTCTCACGATTGCACTTAGCATGTGCAACAAGCCTTTAAACCCCTGGGTTACCCCAGTGGAGGAGTTATAGTCTCCTGAGGGTTTTCAGGGATGACACCCACACACATCAATACATTCCCTTGAATATATCATTAGAAATCATTCACAATATTCATCAACTCTAATGCATGAAATAGAAATAATATCCATAAATATACCCTTCAACTCATAGTCGCATAAAAACATAGTAAATCAAAACATGTCATAACATATTTCCAACACTTCAACATATTTAATCATGATTAAAAATAACTTGAACACTCCTGTGTGTGAATGGGGTTCCACATGCTTCAGAGCATCAATTATATCTAAACACTTCAACTATTCAAGATCACAATCCTATCCAAGCACATATCTTCCACTTATCACATAGCAATATCTTTTTTTTTCTTTTTTTTTTCTTTTTTTTTCTCTTTTTTTTTCTCTTTTTTTTTATATGGCATGTGCAATGTTATGATTTCTTAAGCTTTCTTCATGCTCCATGTAACAAGGTTCAAGTCAGTGACTCCCAAACCAGACGGTTTTAGGGCACTAAGTGTAGAACACTCTTCAGACTCTAATGCTCAAACCATAAATGCTACAAATCATAACTAGCCATTTTTTTTCAGGAAATTCAACCGTTTTACGCGAACACCACGCTGGCTAGGCGCACTGCCCGGTTACTAAGTTGAAGATCTTTTTTTTTCTTTTTTCTTTTTTTATACTCAGATAATTGCATGTGTTCATGTATTTTCTGTGTCATGACATAAAATTGTAAACCTATCCCAGTATCATGCTTAGAATCTAATATCAACCCCTTAACATGTGGAAGTGAACATGTGCATTAGGATATGTCAAGCTATCCTTAGATCATGGTAAAAGTGTTAAAGTATAGAAATAACATCATGCATAGCAAAAATTTACTATTTCTTATATGACATACAAGTCTCAGACTAATTCATAAAATAAATTTCTAAAACATGCACCTTTGTCAAATCATATCGTAATTTCATTCTTTTGACATAATTCAAGGGATGTATAATATTTGGTTACCAGAAAAATATATGAGCATGAAATTTATGAATGCTACCCCCAACTTAAATGTAATTGTCCCCAATTACACTAAGTCATAAAAATAAATCAAGTAATAAAGGGTAGAGATAACTATAATAAACGCCGCAAAAATAGTTTTTCTCCCTCTTCCAATGTTAATTTAGGCACCGTCGTCATTGAATAAAGACTGCCTTCCCCACCATAATCTGTCACAAAAATAGATACCTTTCCAAAAAGATCAAATATAACAATAAAAGCCCAAAAAGGTATTAGAATTATTGAAAATTTCGGCAGAGTCTCCTTTGTATTTTGCATGATATATTAATCTGTACAAAGATGCATCACATAAAAATATAACATGTACAGATAAATATTAAATGAGATAATACATCAAAAATAATCTTCTAGACATCACAGATAATGAAATAAAGGGCCAAAATAACCAAGCAGGGCAACCATCAGCTATCATCCGCATAAAACATCATCACACACGGCGGCCGTCCGCGGCGAGATTGGAGTTCGATATCGGCGGCAATAAAGAGAAACGAACACACAGGAGGTTGCTCTAGGATGTCTAGCAGGTCAGATCATGCTCAGCATTGGCCGGATAGATGATAGAAATTTCCAGATCTGAAATCGGAGCCTGGGAGCATGCAGATCACGGTCAGTGCCCGAACGGACGGCTATAGGCACGCTGGTGATGGATCGACGGTGAAACGGCTTCGCCGGAGAACGGGAAGGGTACAAGAAGCATCGTGGAAGCATAAGAAGTTCTCCGGTGAGGTCTGATCGAGGAATAGTGGCCTCCAGGCGGCGGAACGGCGGTGAACGGCGCGGAGGACGATGATGGCCGGAGATTGATTCCGGCGATCCAGACATCAATTGAGGTTGGCAAGGATCTAGGAAGAATCGTGGAGGGCCAACTAACTATCCTATTGCGGCTGATTGAAGAATTGGGCTCCCAGACGCTGGATTGAAGGTCGCCTGCGGGGTGAAGATCGCGGTGGCTGGACGCCGGAGATAGAGGCGGCAATGTTGAGTTTTGATGGTGGTGGAAGGGTCGTGGGGGTGGAAGGAATCTTCTGGAGGTGGTACACGGCGGTGAACGGCCGTGGGTGATGGTGAAGACGATGGCCGAGGGCCTCGCCGGCGTCGGAAGAGAGGGTGTCGAGGGAAGAGGAAGACGGGGATGAAACGGTGGTGGGTTGGCGGAGGTTTTGGGACTGGTTTGGAAAGGTGAGGGCGGCCGGAGAGATGCTGCGATGGACGGCGGTGGTCGTCGGCTCGGGGACGAGCCGACGAAGCCGGGACGATGATGTCCCGGCTCGCTAGAGAGCCGATTGGGAAGAGAGAGAAAAAATCAAAAGAAAGTTGGCGGAAAAATAAAAGAAAAACGAAAAAAATTGTAAAAAAAAAAATCAGGGAAAACTCCTAAAAATCAGAAAAAATCGTAAAAATTAATAGAAACTCCTAAAAAGCTGGGTTGCCTCCCAGTTAGCGCACCATTTTACGTCTTTCGCTAGACGCTCCCGAAACAAGATTTAGGAGGCCGATGATTCCATGTGAAGAAATACATGGCCCCGATCATGGTGAAGGTATGCAGACATGCTTCATCAAGAAAAATAGGAATCACCATAGCAAACAAAGTGTGCACAGGAAGAGAAGATTTGATACGATTTTTGATGAAGGGACGATAGAAATTAACATGGTCTTCACTCATGATAGGTTTCTCCTCCTCACAACGTTCAACTAGTATGGAGAGTGCAGAATGAAGAGGCTCAGTTTGAGGTTTCAGCCATAGGATCTCACTAACATGGTTATCCTCATTATCATTAATGCAGATAGGCACCATATCATCATTCAACACATCATGTAAAACCGGCAATTTCATCATCACTAAAGAAATGGGCTTCTAAAGCATAATCAATATCACATTTAGAAATTTTATTTTCAGGAGCCGGCAAAATATTGTCAATAGTTGCCTGATTCGGGAAACCATTAGAACACATCTCAACATGACATGCATTATTATCATTAGAAACATAAGCATCACAAGCATTATCAGCACAAACAACTGGAACAGAATTATATGCATAATCCTCATTCTCATAATATAAATACACCTTGTGGGCTAGTTGTTCTATTTGTATCTCTATTTTCTTAATTGATTGATCGTTAGAGTTAACATCTCTTTCAATTTTTGCCATCTTAGCATTCATGTTATTCATACTAGCATTCATGTTGGTAAGTGTACTCATGATTGTTTCCATAGTCGGGTTAGAGGATGCTTGTGAAGGATATTGCTGTCCAAAACTAGGTTCAAAATTTTGGGACGGTGTTTCTATATTCCATGGTTGAACATTAGGAGATTGATAACCTTCAAATTGCCAATTAGGGTTTGTATAATTTCTAAAATTCGGATTATAATTGTATGAATGTGAATCATATGCCGGATTAGAGAAACCATATGTGTCATTATTGTAAGCGGGTCCATAACCAAAAGGAAAATCATCATTGGACATGGCACCCGGTGGCATATAAGAATTAGCCATGCATGCAAGATCACATAAATAAGGACCACACCAAAGATAAGAAATACAAACAGTGGGCTGGTCCAAGATACGACTGTCGCTGATGCGTGCTTTTGTGCGACTTGCAGAAGCGTCTCAAACAGCTAGATAAAATAACTCGGAGTTTAGAAAAAAACTTACCTGACTACACAGTCCCGATCAGTCGCTCCCGTGTCCGACCGATCGCTCTTGGTGATGGGCTGCAGGTCCAAGTCCGAGAAACTCAAATTTTGTAGCTGTAAAAATCAGAAAAATTGTCAGAAATTCCTAAAAAGTGTAAAATAAAGAAAGGGAGAAATAAGAAAGATAAAAACCAAACTAAGCAAAGAAAAAGAGTCAAGAGAAAATCAATCAATTAACCGTCGAATTCCCCGGCAACGGCGCCAAAAATTCATCGCTCACAAACGTTGTCGTTAAAACGTTGTAAACTCAATCAAATATTAAATTTATATCCTTATTCAATCACTAAACTATTAGGTAGAAATAGCGGTGAAGTTGGGAGTCGATCCACAGGGAAAACGTTGGAAATCAAAATCAATTCTCAAAACCCTAAAACTAGGAATCAAAGATAGAATAGATTAAACTAATGAAGAAAAGAAATAAAAGAGATAAAATGTTGATCAATTTGAATCAATGGATAAGTGACTTAGGAATTACTCAATCCGCCCTAGTTTCACCTTCAATCTTCTCTAGTTATCCACTTGTTCCCTTCTCTAAACATTATGAATCCACAGCTTCTTAAGCTTACATGAATTCCTAAAATAAGGTTTATGTTTCCAACGGCATAATCTATCTTTGTTTAGCATAAATCATCTTTGGTCCTACGATTACATTAAATTATTCTACTCCTAATGACCTTAGCATGACTTATCTTCACGTAGCATAGACTATCTCAAAGGTAAACCAAAAACCACATGAAAACCATCCTATGAATCTCTACAACCAATCACAGAAATCATGTAGGACTGAAAATACATCAAGGAACTCTGTTCCCTCAACTCTATTAACATTAAAAATCATATTCATAAGATCATGTCTTGAGAAGATTACAAGATTCAAACCAAAGAAGATAGAAAACTACATTAGGGTTTCATGAATAATCTTAAGTATAAGAATTAGCAACTCATCTTTTGGATGAAAGCCATTGGGTTGGAATAGGAAGCTGTCACCATCCACATCCTCTCCTTCTTCTTCTTCCTCCTCCAAAGATTGACAAAAAGATGAGAAGTTTTGCTGGAATAATCCCTTTTTATAATAATAACCCTTAATCCCGGAATTAGGGTTATGGCTAAGTTGAGTTGGACCTCTAGTACAACTCGGAATTCCTGGTTCAACCCTGACAGCTTCTTCCAATCGCGACTGGGCTCAACTGGTTCGGAATTTGGGAATGAGTCCAACACAAAAGATGTATATTTGGAAGTCTTCTATCCTCTCCCGAAGAGTTTGCAATATTTGGAGTTATCTAGAATATTTGGCGAATATTCTCCCGGGCGTCGACGGACCAGTCTTCCACCAGCTAAATATCTTCATCTTCTTCGAAACTGCTATCAATCCATCAGGAATCTCCAAAAGTGTCCAACATGAAAGTTGTACGTCTTGATGTGTTCCAGATGTCATTCAAATTTCAGAATATTTTCATATAAGGATAATTTCTGGTGAATATTGTGCTAACAGTCGACAGAGCAGTATATTTCAGCATATTAACCGAAATTCTTGCATTTCTTCTCAAAGCATGATTAAACCTAAAATCAACTAACAAACTATCAAATACAATCACTCGAGGCCTAACAAAGGTAAATTAAGGGGTCTAATTACGAATATTTAGTGACTCATCAGACTCAAAGTCTGAGTTGGACTAGGACTTCAAAGTCCTAGTGCCACTAGGACTTGGCGCTTTTGGCAAGGGTCATGGTGAGGTTTGGCATGGGCGAAGTCGAACATGACGCGCAAGTTCTAGTCAGATTAGGACTCAGCATGCCATGATGCGGCCAGCAGGATGCACGACACCACCGAGAGCAATCTAGCCATGCAAAAGATCTAGTTTTAGTTGGACTAAGATCTTGGGAGGACATGACGAGGCAAAGCCAAGCTTTGGCGAGGGCAAAGTCCTACTTGCTTCGAAAGTTCTAGTCAGACTAGGACGCGACTCGCCCTGGCAGAAGGCGATTAGCCATGGAGGCCAAACGGTGCGTGCCATTGGGGTAATTCTACTTGGCCTAGGACTCTCATATGGGATGACACGGCCAATATGGAATATGACACGAGGGAACTTAGTTGTGACTCGTGGAAATAGGAAGGTGTCTTATTTCGAGCCAATATGCGATAAATCTTGGCAGATGGCTTCCAAGGCAAGTTGCAGCACAACTTGGAGTCCTAATGAAGCGGGCGACTTCATGATTGGCCAAACAAGGGTCCATATAAACTTGAAGCCAATCAAGGACCAGTAGTTGGTGTTGAACAAAGAGTCCTTCTTAAAAAGGAAAGGCTTGGACCCTTAATCTTTATAAGGAGGAGCTGGCCATGATCAAGGGGGATCTGGACGGTGGCTTAGGGAGAGAGAGTTGAGAGCTTCTCTTGTACAATTGCATCAATAAAGGGGCGAGCGAAATAATTTTCCTACATCGCATCTTCTTGTGTGTTTGCATGTGAAGAAGACGAAGGAGGGCTTGTCAATAAGGGTTTTGACACCATCATTGGGGAGAATTCAAAGAAAAGTTTTCCGCTGTACTTTCCAGTGACAATTGGTATCAGAGCTCGGTTTTGCGATCCATGGCGAACTTTGTGGAGCTTCGTCAACGGATTCAAAACCTAGAGGAACGGATCGGGGGTGATCCGACGCAAGAGGTCAAGCCTTTTTCCACAAGGGTGGCAGCAGCGGAGCAAGGCATCATGATCTTGAACGGCGCATCCGCGCCTTTCAAGGAGGAGATTGAGGACAGAGTGACTGCCTCAGCAGACTACGTGTCAGGTATCTCTGCACTCCTTGACCAGTTTATCGATCAAATCGATAGCAAGCTTACGGTGCTTAAGCGAGCGGTGGCTCAAATGGAACCGCGGGAGGCTTCAAGAAAATTTCGAGTGCCTGAGCCTAAGTTCTTTGGCGGGATGAGGAACACCAAAGAATTGGAGAACTTTATCTGGGATCTAGAGCAGTACTTCAAAGCTGCTCTGTCACGCCCCGGCCCAGGAAACCCACCCCAGACCGGGACACGAGGGGGAAACCTACATCTACTGACTGCAAGCTGGCGGAACCGATACAAGAATAAACAAGGGACAAAAGTAATCTAACAATTACTAAACCCAAAACTGTATTTACAACAATATCTACATATAACCGGGTTATACAAAAAGATTACATCATCAGAGGTGTCCGCAAAAGCACAGAAGAAACCGTCCTGACACTCAAACATGGTCGGCTGGCGACGCGCTGCCGCAGGACGAACACCAGGGGCCCACAGGAGAAGCGCTGGTACCCGCACCTGCAAACATCACGGTCCAGGTAGGAATGAGCTAAAGCTCAGTAGGGTTCTACTCTACGACACACTCAAAGAAGGGCGACTCCAACCGTACTAACTCTGTGCCAAGTGCTGAGGCCTGCCAAGGACCCCATAAATCCCGTCAATAACCCGAAGGGCACCTGTCCAAAGTACGTCCTCCGATGGCCACAGTTCAGGGGTGGGCTTTCTCCGATATTCCCTGACACCGGGTGGACAATGACGCTACCCGTAGTACACCCTTTTCCAAGCGAGATCTCCACACTTGGCAAAACAACTGTGGTTACGACAACCGTCTCCCAGCACTCAAAGCACAGAGCCAATACAACCCCTAAACTCCAAATCATAAATCCCTTCAATACCCCCAGGGTTCATGTCCATAGTATGTCCCTCCGATGGCCACTGATCAAGGATGGGGCTTTCTCCGATAATCCCAGAAACAGGGTGGACAATGACAATACCAGTAGGACACCCATGCTGGGGTAACGACATCCACCACTAGCTATTGATATTGGAGTACTAGGGACAACCCCAAACCCACGCCCTAGCCTAACATGCCTCTAATGCGCAGGAGAGCAAGACAATAATAAAATTAGAATAAACAGGCAGATAATTAACAATATAAACAGACAGATAATAAAGCAGTAAAGCAGATAAGTAAAATAGTAAAGCATGCAACAACAAGACATTATAAGCAAGCAAATAATATAACAATAAAAACAAACATCACTTATAGCAATATCACTAACATGCCATTCCCTGTTGCCCTCAGATACTGTTCCTGGGAAACCCTGGATCGATCCAAAGGTATCCATGGATCGATCCGACAGCCCTCAATGAACAGACCATCTTGGTACAATCTGGATCAATCCAACATACCCATGGATCGATCCCACCTGAAGTCGGATCAATCCAACCTGCATGGATCGATCCCAACTCAGAAGGTCCAAGAATAAGAACAACATTCTCTACATAGCTGCTGTTTGATCCGTCGATCCGACGTCCAACCGACGTCGGATTTGGAATCCAAGCTAGTCTCCATTAGATCTATATGCATAGATCGACATACCCAAAATCCATATTCATCCAACGGTTAGATTGACGGGAAAACGCTAATCAAAACCACTAATTAAACTAACTTACTAATTAATTATTGCAACGCAGCCCGCCAGTAATACATTCATAAAAAATCGTAGGAAAATCAGAAAAATGTGAAATAAGATGGAATGGAGAACTAACTCAGAGATCTACAACTCTTGTATTCAACAAAACCCAAGATCATGCTCGTACAAACCGAAAAACTCGCCGCAAGCCGGCTGTTCTTCAAGAACAGCAGAAAACCAGAAAATCCGAGATTAATCATGCATAAATCCTACCCAAAACTCATCCAAAGATCATGAAACTTAAAACATAAACTCTACTAGGCAAGATGCATCTAATACATGAAGATCAGCCGGATCCAACGGTTAGATTTAGAGAAATCCATTAAATAGTGCATGTAGGTAGAACACCTACCGAAGCCGCTAATCCTTGGATGATCCCCGCTAAACAGCTGCTAACCAAGCTACTAAACCACGCCAAAGATCGTCCTCACATCGCCACGATTCCAACGAGCCTTCAAGCTCCCAAAATGGTGGTCGTAGGAGGAAGGACGGCGAAGAAGGAGGAGCGGCCGGAAGAAAACAGAGCAAGCTCTGCTTGCGGGAAGAAGAAGAAGCAAAAGAGAAGAAGAGAAGAGAAGAGAAGAGAAGAGAAAGGAAGGGAAGGGAAGTCCGGGGGAAAGCCGAGAATGCCGGGAAAAAGGGGAAGAGGCCATCCCCTCCCTGACAAAGGGAGTGACGGCCACGACGACCGTCCTCTCACAGAAGACATCTGCCGAAATACAAGGGATCGATCCCCCCCTAGGCGGATCGATCCTACTTCACTCAACGATGAGATTTGGGCAAATCCTTCTGCCTAAATCCAGATCTTTCGATCCCGGGTCCACCTAACCTTTCTAATCAAACACATACACCAAAACAAGGCCTGTGTGTGCACACGCGGGTGTGAAACAAGCCAACAAGGTGTAATTTACCAAATTGCCCTTGTGGTCAACAACGAGCCACAGGAATAGAGGGACGGGTCCTCACATCCTCACATCCAGGCAGCTGATAAAGTTTTCGTTGCTGCTATGTACCTGTCCGGCGACGCCAAGTTGTGGTGGCGCACGAGGCTCGACGATGATGCCACGGCCGGAGGTCCCAAGATTGCAATGTGGGACACCTTCATCAAGGAGTTGAAGGATCATTTCCTCCCTAGCAACACGGCGTGGATTGCTAGGGAGGCACTTAAGAATCTGAGGCAGACTAAACTTGTCAGAGATTACATGAAGGCAATGAGTAGTATCATGCTGGATATCAAAGACATGTCCGAGTCTGACAAGCTGTTCAATTTCTTGTCAGGACTTCAGACATGGGCACAGGTCGAGCTGAGGAGACAAGGGGTGAAAGATCTCTCCTCATCCATGGCTGCGACGGATTCCTTCGTGGACTTCCGTCAGACCAAGCCGGTGGAGCAAAGCGACTGGCCTCCCAAGCCTAAGGACAAGCCTAAGGACAAGGGAGATAAAGGAAAGGGAAAGATGCGACCAAAGGAGAAGGACGGGGCCAAGCCACAGGAACCGGCTAAGAATCCTTCTGGGTGCTTCATATGCGGAGGACCCCATCGGGCAAGAGAATGTCCGAAGCGTGAGAAGCTCAACGCATTGATCACTCAAGAAGGCGAGGAGGAGCAAGACTCGCCAACACGGGTAAACCCTATCCAACTTCTCAATGTGTTAAAGGCTAACCATACTTCCGGATTGATGTGTATTCCAGTCACTCTTCAAGACGTGAAGATGATGGTGATGCTAGACACAGGGGCCACTCACAACTTACTAGCACAACATGCGGCAGAGCATCTCAAAGTGAAGATCACCATAAGTACTAACCGCATCAAAGCAGTCAACTCTAATGCGAGGCCTGTTGTTGGTAGTGTTGCAGGTACCCTGGTGGAGATCAGACCATGGAACGCGACCATGGAATTTTTGGTAGTGCCCCTAGATGATTTCGCCGTCATCTTGGGCAACGAGTTCTTCAGAAGCAGCAAGGCATTGCTCGTGCCCTACATCAATGGCATGCTACTTCCTGAAGCGGAGGATCCCTACTTCGTGCAAGCTCTTGGACCTGGTCGGGCCAAGTCCAAGACGGGGCTACTCTCTCGGCGTTACAACTGAAGAACGGCGTGCGAAAGGGCGAGGGCACTTTCTGGGTGACCTCGCACGAGCAACTTAGCTCAAGCGATGGAGATGGCGTGCGGTGCACAGCAATTGGCACGCGCCATGGAAGAGATGGCACGCGACAACTTGGAGTTGGCGCGGCCCATGCTACATCGACAACATCGTCAACACCAGCAGTGCGCGGCTTGGTGTGCGGGCGGCCTTGTGAGTTGCCTGGCGCGCTGGCTGGCATGACATAGCAGCAGACTGGTGCGGGCTGCACATCGCAGCTGCACCCTGGCGCACTGACCAAGGTCCAAGTGGATCCCACGGCCATCATACCAGCGCTGGTCCTCGACCTCTTGGAGGAGTTCCAGGACGTCATGCCGCCGCAGTTTCCCAAGCAACTTCCTCCCCGACGCGCGGTGGATCACTGCATCGAGCTGCTTCCCAGCATGCGCGCACCAGCCCAAGCTCCCTATCGCATGGCACACGTAGGGGTGAGCATTCGGTTCTCGGTCCAGAACCAAATTTTTTTCGGTCCAGTTTTTAAAGAACCGAACCGAACTTGCATAAGAACCAAACCGAACTTGCATAAGAATCGAACCGAACCGAAATTGTTTGGTTCCAAATTATTTGCAACCGAACCGAACCGAACTTTTTAAAGAACCAAACTTTTTGGGTTAGACCATAGGCATAGAAAAGTTCGATTCTTCGGTTCTTACCCAAATTGTTTTTAAAAAACCGAACCCGAACCGAAACCTGAACTTTTCATACATGTCAAAACCGAACCGAACCGAAGAACCGAAAAAACCGAACCGAATGAACCGAAAAAACCGAACCGAATGAACCGAACTAATTCGGTTCGGTTCGGTTCTTCGGGTTCGGTTCAGTTTTGCTCACCCCTAGGCACACGCGGAGCTTGTGGAGCTCAAGAAGCAACTCGAGGAGTTGATTGAATCGGGACTCATCAGGCCCTCATGATCACCCTTCAGTGCACCAGTGTTATTCCAGAGGAAGAAAGACAACTCCCTCATGATGTGTATCGACTACCGAACATTGAACAAGCTGACGGTCTGAGACAAGTATCCAGTCCCTTTGGCACAGGACCTCTTTGACCGGCTGTGCAAGGCTCAGGTATTCTCTAAACTGGACCTGCGATCTGGTTATTGGCAGGTGCGGATCTTGGAAGGGGATGAGGCCAAGACTACATGCGTGACACGGTATGGCGCGTTCGAGTTCCTTGTCATGCCATTCGGCCTCACCAACGCACCAGCAACCTTCTGCCACTTGATGAACGACATCCTCCACGACTTTCTCAACAAGTTTGTGGTGATCTACTTGGATGGCATTGTCATCTACAGCGAGAGCTTGGAGGCTCACGTGGGACATCTCCGACATGTTCTTAAGAGGTAGAAGACGCACCAACTCTTTGTCAAAAGAGAAAAGTATGAGTTTGATGTAGAGGAAGTGTCCTTCCTCGGGCACTTGGTCAGGAGTGGTAAGGTGATGATGGACTCGCGGAAGATCGATGCTATCTTGGAGTGGCCGGTGCTAACCAAGGTGCTCGAGCTTCGATCGTTCCTTGGTCTAGCCAACTACTACCGGCGATTTATCAAGGGCTATTCCAAACAAGTAACTCCACTGACCGACCTTCTTAAGAAGGATAAACCGTGGTGTTGGATAGGGCAAAGCAAGGAGGCATTCCAGTTGATCAAGGAAGCCACTGCAAGCAAGTCAGCGTTGAGACTCCCGGACTTCAATCTCCCTTTCAAAGTCCACACCGCCGCATCAGATCGTGCTATCGGCGGGGTGCTGGTCCAGGAGGGACACCCTGTCGCGCCCCGACCCGCGAAAGCCCAACCGGGCCGGGCGACGCGAACCGGAACCTAACAAACGCGGAAAACAAGCTGGCGAGGATTCCCTCTAACCTATGGGTCTCCCTAACAAATCACCAAAGCACCCTCAAAATAATGATACAATATTATATTCAAGCCTCGAACCACAGATTTAAAACTCAGAGTATAAATATATACAAAACCTCGGAGAGGGGGGTTTCAAATTACAACATCACTCCCCCGTAGGAGACTAACTAACATAGGATAAAAGCCATAAAGATCGATCACCACCTCTCAGACTCCGCCTGGCGCCGCCGCATCGCCACCCAACTGCCCGGTAGGGGCCAAGGAAGAAGAACTGACGCCTGCACCTGCAAAACGCAGCCCCGGGTAGGTGTGAGCACTAAGCTCAGTAGGGATCTACACTACGACACACAGAAGGAAGAGGGAAACGCAACAGTGTCGCCCTCGAGTAGGATCTGGGTGTATACAGGGGTCCCATAACCCCACCGCGTGTCCTTGAGTCCCAGGGACGGCACTCAGTAAGCTCAACAAACACTGGCGACACCAAAGGTCAGCACAGTGGGACACTGTCCCTGAGGCCCAGGGACGGCACTCAGTAAGCTCAACTAACACTGGCGACACCAAAGGTCAGCACAGTAGGACACCGGCTACACCTCAGCCTCCGACTCGAGGCCGACACGACCTCTACAATCATCAAGCAACAAGTGTACCAGTCATCTAAGCCTATCATCAAATCGACTGGACACCACAATTCAACCGGGTCCTAACAGCCCAACCCCGGTCCTAGGGCTAAGTCCGAGCTTCCAGCCTCGGGACGGCGACCCAAGGATCACCCACGCCCTAACCAATGCAACTAATGCACACAACAACAATGCATGCTATGACATACACAAATAATAGGAAAGGCATGCAACAGTATGTCAAACATCATATAAGTCTACTGGATCGCTGCAGTGGTACCACCAACCGCTGCCAGCCGATCCGCAGCGGGTCCCGGCATTACGACGGTACCGCGACCGTCACCCGCGGACTCCTGCAACGGGAAGCAACCCCGAAAACGATGATGAACAAAGCACAATATAATATTATATTTCGAAATATAATATTATATTCAAAAACACCCAAAGCCTCTACTTAGGGGCTAATTGATCCCGTCGATCCGACATCCAAATGATATTGGATTCAAGATCCAACTTAGCCACCAGTAGGTATATAAACCAGGATCATCATATCCAAATTTCATAAACATCTAACGATTGGATTAACGGGAAACATTAATCAAAAATCGCTGATTAAACCAACTTACCCTTTAATTGCTGCAACGCAGCCCTCCAGCAAACAATTCACCAGAAATCGTACATAAATCGGACAAATACGAAACAAGATGGAATGGAAAGCTAACGTGTAGAGCTACAACTCTTATGTTTATGAAAAGCCAAGATCATGTACTCGCCGGCCGGAAAACTCGCCGCAAGTCGGCTGTTTCTCAAGAACAGCAGAAAACCAGAAATCCGAGACTAATCTTACATAAAACCTACTCAAATCTCAACTGATTAAAATGAAACTTAAATCAGTTATTCTAACAGTTATAAGGAAACCAACAAAGCAAGGATCAACAAGATCCAATGGCTAGATCTCAAGAAAACCCGAAAAGAACATCAGTAGGTAGAACCCTACCTAGCTGCGCTTTCCTCGACTGATTCCCCGCGATTTGATCACCAACAAGCCTCCAAACCACTTCAGGGATCTTCCTCTAGTTGTCACGGATCCAACGAGCCAAAGAACACCCAATTTGGTGGTCGGAGGAGGGAGAACGGAAGAGGAGAAGGTGGCTGCCGGAAAAACAGGGGAAGAGCAACGTCGGGAGAGAAGAAAAGAGAAGAAGAAGAAGGAAGGAAGGGAAGAAGAAAAGGAGGGGAAAGGGGGGAGGGGACAGCCGGGAAAGAGGGGAAAAAGCTGGGGGAGGGGAGGAGAAAGTCCTCCCCCTCTGACAGGGGAGAGCGACGGCCAGCGGTGGCCGTCCTCGCGAAGCAGAAAACCAACCGACTTATGAATGATCGATCCTTACTCAAGGGAGGATCGATCCTTCATGACGATTCACAAGGCTTTCTGGCACGAAGAGGATCGATCCCTTGTGACGATTCACAAGGCTTTCTGGCACGAAGAGGATCGATCCCTTAGCCATAGAGGATCGATCATTTGTGTGCTGAAAGCTAAACTTGGGCAAGAACTCAAGCCCAAGTCCGGATCTTTCGATCCCGGGTTCACCTAGCCATTCTAAACAAACACGAACACAGACAAGGCCAGTGTGTGCACACGCGGGTGTGAAACAAACCAACAAGGCGCAATTTACCAAATTGCCCTTGCGGTCTACAGCGAGCCACAAGGGTAGAGGGGCAGGTCCTCACAGACCCGGTGGCTTTTGAAAGTCGCAAGCTGAACGATGCGGAACAGCGCTACTCGGCACATGAAAAGGAGATGGTGGCGGTCATCCATTGTTTGCACACATGGCGTGTGTACCTTCTCCGCACCAAGTTCGTAGTAAAGACAGACAATGTGGCGAACACCTACTTTCAAACTCAAAAGAAGCTTTCTCCAAAGCAAGCAAGGTGGCAGGAATTCCTTCAAAAGTTCAAGTTCGATTGGCAGCACAAGCCTGGGTGACATAACCAAGTTGCCGACGCGCTCAGCCGACAACAAATGGCAGACTATGTTGCGGCCTTGATCCGGGTCGAGTCAGACATGTACAGCCGGATTAAGCTGGTGGTAAGCAACGATGCAATGTACCAGAAACTCGTGAAGGAAGTTCAAGGCGGAGTCGTCAGGCGGTTTTGGTTTGAGGACGGTATCCTCAAGGCCAAAGGCGAACGGACCCTAGTTCCACAGGGGAACTTATGGGTTGAACTCATCAAGGAGTCACATGACTCAAGATTGGCGGGTCATCAAGGACGGGAGCGCATGATGGCTCTTCTCGACAGCAGCTATTATTGGCCAAAGATGGAGGACGATGTAGAGTTGCATGTGAAGACTTGTCCAGTGTGCCAAATGGACAAGACAGAGAGGAGGAAGCAGGCGGGTCTTCTTCAGCCCCTCCCCATACCCAACGACATCATGCAGTCCATCTCAAGGACTTCATCATGGGTCTTCCGAAAGTAGACGGGAAATGTACAATCTTTGTGGTTGTAGATCGGTTCTCGAAGTACGCCATCTTCATCCCGGCACCAAAGGGTTTCCCTTCTAACGTGACTGCTGACTTGTTTTTCAGGTACATGGTGAAGTACTTTGGACTTCCCCGTGACATTATTAGCGATCAAGATGAGCGGTTCACAGGGCGGTTCTAGACCCATTTCTTCAAGATCATGGGATCCCAACTCAAGTTTTCAACGACGAGCTATCCACATACCGACTGTCAAACCAAGCGCATCAATGCTTTGTTGGAGGACTACCTCCGCCACTACTCGACAGCAAGCCAACACAATTGGCATGACCTCCTAGAGGTGGCTTAGTTCTCTTTCAACTTGCAGCGGTCTTCATCGATAGGGAAGAGTCCCTTTGAGATCGTGCTTGGCCAGCAACTGTTGGCTCCTCAAGACTTGGCGGCCCAAGATAAGGAAGGATGTCCGACGGCATCCAGGTTCGTGAAAGACCATCAGAAGATAGTTGAGCAAGCCCGAGAGAGTCTTTTGAAGGCTCAGAAGTGGATGAAGAAATTTGCAGACCAAGGGAGGCAACCCTTGGAGTTCAACATGGGAGACAAAGTTCTGCTCAACCTGACAACCCAGATTATGAAGCATCTCTGAAAGAAGTCGATACACAAGGGACTCGTGCTGAAATATGATGGTCCCTTCGAGGTTGTCAAGAGGGTAGGCCGAGTGGCCTATTGTTTGCTTCAGCCCGACCGACTCAAGGCACACCCTACCTTTCACATCAGTTATCTCAAGCCTTTCATGAAGACTTGCAGAATCCTGAGCGAAGCAAGCTGATGAGAGCCCCACCGATGGTACGGGTTCAGTTCGAGAAGGAGGCGGAGGCCATTCTTGATCGGAAGCAAGAAGGCAAGGACAAAAGAAACTAGCACATTCTTCTACCTTGTCAAGTGGAAAGACGAACAAGAGTCAGAGGCATCGTGGGAACACGATGTGACCCTATGGCAGTTCGAGGAGTTGATCCAGTACTTCCTCAACAAGTATCCGACGAGGACGTCGGGCTCTCCCGGTAGCCTTGAGCCCTTGACACGGGCCTTGGCGCGCGGCATCAAAAGTTGACGTGGCCAAGTGCCCAACCGTGACTTGTGGTCGGCGCCATGAGTCATATGAGGCCAGGCGGCCTCAGGATAGCATGCAAAGTGTCCACGCACATCATCCCTAGCAATGACGTGAGGAATCATGAAGATGGCACGAGCAAGTTTGAAGATGGCGCGGCGGTCCGGGCTATGAACAAAACCTATCGCGTCAGGGGCGGATTCCTACATGTGGGATGCGGGTGAACAAAACCAGCAAGACGGCAATCAATATGTGCACGCCAAAGAAGCTTGGCGTGTGGCATGATGAAACATGGCGCAGCACGACGCGACGCGGCACGGCACGACGGGCACACGGCAGGGTGGAGCTCAAGTCCGAGTGGGACTCGAAGTCTGAGTGAGACAAGCTTCAAAGTCCTAGTGCCACTAGGACTTTGCACTTTTGGCAAGGGTCAAGGTGAGGTTTGGCACGGGTGAAGTGGAAGATGACGTGCAAGTCCTAGTCCGACTAGGACTCGGCATGCCATGATGCGACCAGCAAGATGCGCGACACCATCGAGAGCAATCCAATCGTGCAAAAGATCTAGTTTCAGATGGACTGGGAGGACATGACGCGGCAAAGGCAAGCTTAGGCGCGGGGAAAGTCCTACTTGCTCGAACGTTCTAGCCAGACTAGGATGCGACTCACCCCGGCGGAAGGCCCCATGGAGGCCAAACTGTGCGTGCCATTGAGGAAATTCCACTTGGCCTAGGACTCTCGTATAGGATGACATGGCCAATATGGAATATGGCATGGGGGAAGTTAGTCATGACTCATGGAAATAGGAAGGTGTCCTATTTTGAGTCAATATGCGATGAATCTTGGCAGATGCTATCCAAAGCAAGTTGCAGCACAATTTGGAGTCCTGATAATTGGTCAAGCAAGGGTCTAGATAAACTTGAAGCCAATCAAGGACCAGCAGTTGCTGTTGAACAAAGAGTCCTTCTCAAAAGGAAAATGCTTGGAGCTTTCCTATTTATAAGGAGGAGCCTGCCATGATCAAGGGGGATCTGGACGGTGGCTTAGGGTTGGGTTCCTTTGTAATTGAGCGATTGTAAACCAAGGGCTTGGGAGAGAGAGTTGAGAGCTTCTCTTGTACAATTGCATCAATAAAGGGGCGAGCGAAAATCCTTTGCCTACATCGCGTCTTCTTGTGTGTTTACATGTGAAGAAGACGAAGGAGGGCTTGTCAAGAAGGGTCTTGACGCCATCATTGGGGAGAACTCGAAGAAAATTTTCGCAGCACTTTCCCAGTGACACCCAGCGCCCCCCACCCCTTGCCGGCGGCCCCCAGCACCCCCCCTCGCAACCCCCGTCGACGGCCCCGGCGGCCCCCGCAGCCCCGCCCCCCCTCCCCACGGCCG
>OY986966.1:10887966-11225118 GCA_963920575.1 Narthecium ossifragum
TCACTGTCCAACGCCAATCGCCATCTTGCCAGCATCGTCGATCCAACTCGTCGTCAATCCCCGGCGCCCCCGTCGCAACCTCCTTCCCCGCCACCACCTCCTTCTCCGGCTCTCCGTCGCCGATCCAGACGGATCTCGACATATCCCATCGCCATCCGTCGCCCCGATCCAGAGGAAGCTAGAGGTGTCGCGCCCTAACCCGTGAAAGCCCAGCCGGGCTGGGCGACGCGAACCAAAACGTAACCAACCGCGGAAAATTTTTGACGATGGTTCCCTCTAACCTATTGGTCTTCCTAATCAATTCTTCAAGCACACTCAATTAAAGATAAAGATTTACAGAAACCTCAACTAAAGATATTAAATCCAAAAGTATAATATACAAAACCTCGAAGAGGGGAAATCAGGTACAAACATTTATACACTCCCGTAGGAGGCTAACTACACAAGGATTCTGGAACAGACAGATCACCACTTCTCAAACTCCACCAGGCGCCACCACACTGCCGACCAACTGCCTGGTAGGGGCCACCGAAGAGGAACTAACGCCTGCACCTGCAAAACGCAACCCGGGTAGGAATGAGCAACTAAGCTTAGCAGGGAAGCTACACTACGATACACAGAAGGAAGAGCGAAATGCAACAGTGCCGCCCTCTAACCAGGTCTGGGTGTATACAGGGGTCCCATAACCCACCGAGTGTCCCTGAGGTCCACAATCATGATCTTCCAGGCGAGCTGGTCACACGATGGGTCACGCTCATTAAGTTGGAAACCAACACTGCTGACTCACAAGCAGGAAACCGGCACTGCTGGTAGGAAATGGCACCGCTGAGTAGGCACTCCCTCTACTCAAGAGTCGCTATAACCGGACACTGGCTACACCCCAGAACCAAGTTCGAGGCCGACACGACCTCTAAATCATCAATCATAAAGTATTCAAGTCATCTAGGACTATCATCGAAATCGACTGAACACAAACATTCAACCTGGACCAAGCTACCTAGCCCCCGGTCCTAAGGCTAACTCCGAGCTTCCAAACCTCGGGACGGCGATACCACGGATCGCCCATCTCACACCCCGACCCAGAAAACCCATCTAGGACGTGGCGTGAGGGTTCATGACGCGCCCAAACCACTCGTCGTAAAAGTGACTAGGGCGTTGATATTACAATATTTACTGAATCCTAACTAACTACTACGTAGTTAGTGGGAGTCCGGGTCGATCCACAGGGAAATGAGAATTGATTAACGTACTCGATAGATAACTCCCAACAATAGCTAAAATAATTTGGGTTTTGGATTAATGATGATTAAAGTAATTAACTAAGTAGAGAGAAATAAAACTAATGTGGAGAAGCATTGGGACTTCCATTTCATTGTAGGTTCTAGTGTAGCCTCCTAAGGAATTGATGTGTGCAATCCAACTGGGATGATCGAAATCTAGAAGTCGACAAGCGGGTGATTAGCCTCACTTATCGCTCAACGGAAGTTGGCTTAAAATCATCCGTCGGAAAGAATCACATTCACAAAGTCGACGAATGAGTGATTAACTTCTATCGCCGCTAACGAACCTTCGATTAAGATCGATTCGTCGCGCGCGTCTATCGCGTCCAAGCGCTGAAGTACTGCATCCTGAAACGCCCGGTGCTCCCGATAGATCTCACCCATGGTCGGGTGCTCGACGGGCCCAAACTTTGGTGGGGCGCGCACATGTCGCGGCTGTCGGACTGGCGCACCGGCCTTCCTCATGTGGCCAAGGACCTTGCCCCAGGTGGGACCACCGAAGCGGGCAAACCTGAGGGCCTCGTCTGAGACAGTTGGCTCGCCCGCAGGGACTAGGTCCTGGCCAGCGAGAAAAGCCGAAATGAGGCACGGGTGCGGGACGGCTTTCTTGTCATAGCTCGGTTTCTTGTCCCTGATCGCCCAGAAGTAAAACTGCGCCATGTCCTCTAAAATCTGCTGAGGTATGTTGACCGCCCAATCCTTGGCCAACAACCACAATATGCACAGCCAATTACCAGTTCGATACTGGTCATGGCCATTCTGAAAGACATTGCGGCGCAAAATGTCGTCGAACAGCCAAAATGGAGGTGACAGCTCTGCCCGTGTAAATTTGCCCTGACTTATGCGATCCGGGTTGAGGACGAGATGAGCCTCGTAGTCATGACGGAACAACTCCTCGGGCTGCAGCTTATGAAGATCGGGGCAACGCGACGGAATTGCCAAAACCTCGCAGATGGCCTTGGCCGTCAAAGTAACATCGACCCCCTCAATCGTGGACGTGAAGCCAAGGCAGGGGAAGTATCCATCGACCGCGCCGTCTCGGTCATCCCTGTAGGTGATGGCTGTCATGTTCTGGTAGAACATGCAGACAAGATCAGGGTACACCGTGGTCTCCGGTGTACAAAGAGGCAGAAGACCACGGTTCTCCATCATCTCAATGGACTCCTGGGCATGCTCGATAGTACGAAAGAACTCCACATCGAATGTAAATTCGAGGTTTACCTCCCGCTGCCAATCTGGATGGAGACCTCGGACGACTGTGGGCGCAATGGACGGCCGGGATTGCTTCTTGATCTTCTTGGATTGGCGAGGGTTGGAAGAAGATGCCTTCTTCCTCTTGGATGTTGCCGGAGCCGTGGGTGATGTAGCCAGAGCACGCGTGGAGGATGTGGACGGCACTCTCGGAGTCCTTACTGGCCGGGTCGACGAGGCTGGAGGGACGGAAGCTCGTAGGGGAGATGGTGAAGCTGGAGGGGTTGAAGCTTGCCGTGGAGGTGCCGGAAGCGCCGGGGGTCTAGCTGAAGGTGCGGAGGGAGGTCGTGCCGGTGGTGTAGAAGACGAAGCGGCGGCCTTTCCCTTCTCGGCGGCCTTCTTGGTGGCGGCGGTTGGCTTGCGGCCCATCGGAGGTGAGTAGAGAGGATGAGGTCGGCTTGGGGTGAAGCGAAACGATGAAGGTGGCTGGCGACGAGAAGCTTGTTGGAAGATGAGGCGCAGCCGGTGGGATGAGGTGAGGAAATGTGGATGCCGTCGGGGTCGATTGAGGGAAGAGGAGTGAAGGGGAGGGGTCGTGGAGGCACTGGGAGGTGGGAGGTGGCGGCTCGATGGTCGGAGACGAAGAGGTTGAGCGGCGCGGCGGGATCGCGTGAGGGAAGAAAAGGGGGAAAGCGATCGATCTTAGGGCTTGTGAGCCCTAAGTCGGTCTCCTAGAGTATATATTTTTTTTCAAATCCCCGCAAAGGATCGATCTCTTGCAAGAGAAAGATCGATCTTTTGCCACGTGGCAGCATCATAACGGATCTGACTTAAGTCGTGCTGACTTGTCCAAGTGAGTAAGATCGATCTTCAAATGATAAAGGATCGATCACCTCAAAACCATCCCTCTGTCACAAATAAATTCGCAAGAGAGATCGATCTTTAGGTATGGAAGGATCGATCACCTAAAAACCATCCCCTGTCACAAATAAATTCGCAAGAGAGATCGATCTTTAGGTATGGAAGGATCGATCACCTAAAAACCATCCCCCTGTCACGAATAAATTCGCAAGAGAGATCGATTTTTTTATGGAAGGATCGATCACCTAAAATCCATACCCCTGTCACGAATAAATTCGCAAGAGAGATCGATCTTTAGGTATGGAAGGATCGATCACCTAAAAACCATCCCTCTGTCACAAATAAATGTGCAATAGAGATCGATCTTTAGGTATGGAAGGATCGATCATGAAAACCCAGGCTTCAGCTTCTATACAATCGGATGAAAAGGATCGATTTTCTCCGCTCGGAAGATCGATCCTTTGCATACAAAAACGTAAAATAGAGCTGAAAACCTGGGAACTTGCTCCACACTCCACATGCATGAATTCTAGGCCCTTTAGGCGATAAAATACCACAATACAAACCCTCCAACTCAGACAACTCATCAATCATCCCACAAATTCAACATACCATCTCGACATCACAATTATTCAAACAAAGATCAATTCAAAAACACACCAATATCAAACATGCAAATAATGGGAAAAACAATCAATCATGCAAGGAAGAAATGACAAACACACAATCATCAAAAATACGAAGAACGGATGGGTTGCCTCCCACCAAGCGCTAAATTTACCGTCTATAGCGAGACGCAATACAGCTCAAGTATCGTATGGTTCCGCCAACATCACGGTTGGTTTAAGAGTGATGTCAAGAGGAAAACTATGAATATAAGGTTTCAAATGTTGGCCATTGACAGTGAATGTAGCCCCCAAGAAAGGATTTTGCACCTCAACGGCTCCATGGGTGAAAACCTTAGTGACATCAAATGGACCATCCCACATAGTTTTAAGTTTTCCCGGGAAAAGCCGAAGAAGTGAATTGTAGAGCCAAACCTTATCGCCAACATCAAAGGTTTTCCGAACTATGAGTTTATCATGAAAAACTTTAGTCCGGGCCTTGTAGATTTTAGTATTCTCGTAAGCCTCATTTCGAATTTCTTCAAGCTCATGAAGTTGGAGTTTCCTATTGCTTGAAATATCATTAGAGTCCCAATTGAGAGCTTGAATTACCCAAAACGCTTTATGTTGAATCTCTACCGGAAGATGGCAAGGTTTTCCAAATACCAATCGGAATGGCGACATCCCGATTGGCGTCTTGTAGGCCATTCGATAGGCCCACAAGGCATCATTGAGCTTAAATGCCCAATCTCTCCGGTCAATTCTCACAACTTTTTCTAAGATCCGCTTGATCTCGCGATTGGACACCTCAACTTGGCCACTAGTTTGAGGATGGTAAGGCGTGGCTACCTTATGCGTAATTCCATATTTTTCACATACAGATTTAAAATGCACGTTGGTGAAGTGAGGGCCACCATCGCTTATGATGGTCCTCGGGAAACCAAAACGAGTGAAAATATTGGCATGCAAGAATTTCAACACGACTTTATGATCATTGGTTTTAGTGGCGATTGCCTCCACCCATTTGAAAACATAATCCACCCCTACCAAAATGTATAAGTAGCCATTTGATTGAGGGAATGGCCCCATAAAATCAATACCCCACACATCGAAAACTTCACAAACAAGAATGGGCGTTTGGGGCATTTCATTGCGTCTAGAAATTGTGCCAACTTGTTGACACCGGAGGCAAGCTTTGGCAAAATTATGTGAATCACGGAATATGATAGGCCAATAAAAACCGCATGCAAAGATCTTTGCGACGGTCTTCCTACCGGAGAAATGTCCACCACAAGCATGAGAATGACAATGAGTGAGGATGGACGTAACTTCCGATTCGGAAACACACCTTCTGAACAATTGGTCCGGGCATCGTTTGAGCAAATATGGATCATGCCAAAAATAGTTCTTGATATGTGAAAAGAATTTGTTTCGATCATTTTTGGACCAAAAGAGTGGAATTTGCCCGGTGGTGAGATAATTGACAATATGAGCAAACCACGGCTTGGGAAATTGATCGATGGCCAAAAGATGCTCATCCGAGAACAACTCATTGATCGGAATGGAGTCTAAGATGTGCTCGGACGATAGCCTAGAAAGATGATCCGCTACAACATTAGAGGAGCCTTTTTTATCCTTAAATTCAATATTGAACTCTTGGAGAAGCAAGATCCATCGAAGTAAGCGTGGCTTAACATCCTTCTTGGAAAACAAGTACCGCAAAGAGGCATGGTCGATGAAGATAATGATTTTGGAACCAAGGAGGTAGGATCGAAATTTCTCCAAAGAAAAGACTACCGCTAGCAACTCTTTCTCGGTAGTCGTGTAATTGACTTGAGCATCATTCAAGGTTTTGCTAGCGTAGCATATGACGTGAGGGAGTTTGGCAATTCGTTGACCCAAAACAGCTCCTACGGCATAATCCGAGACATCGCACATGATTTCGAACGGGAGTGAATAATCGGGTGCGTGCACAATGGGTGCGTGATATCGCTCAAATGTGTCATGCACAGCGGTCGCGGTGCAATACAGCATAAGAGAGGTCGAACCCACAGAGAGACAGACAGAAAATATCCAAAACGCAAATAACAATGAATTGAAGACAAACAAGAACTTGAGAAGTAACTAAATTAGATCAAAGGATTTAATGAGAATGTAAGATTAACTAGAGATATCAGGATTTTGATAAGGCTAGGCTTCAGGAATCACTTCACTCGGATTTAGGTTCTTCTCTTCTCAATGGTTCATATGAAACTCAGTTAAGGGATTCACATCCCAATCACCTTAACCGGGAGATATGGAATTATAAACCTAACAAAATATATAGATGTCTCTTCCTACGATTGATTCTTTCTTATTATAATTCTAACTTCATCCAATCCAAACTTAAGAATATATGATACCGGCTGTCACTACATGCAGCATATAGCAAAAGTTCATCGGGACAAAGCCCTAATTCTATCTAACCGGATCTCTAAGAATACACAATACCAACTCTCACAATCGGCAATGCATAGCAAAGATTTCACGAGATAGAGCCCCAACCTTGTCTTACTAGATCCATAAGAATACACAATACCAGTTGTCATTACGGGCAATGCATAGCAAAGGTCTCGTGAGACTCGGTAGGAGAATCAAAAGAGATAACTATGGGATTATAAGATCATGAAAGAAGCATGACTGGATTCATAATATTAATCATCCACATAAAAACCTATAATCTGAAAGTAATTTTTGAAGATTCAATACATAGGAAAGAGTTTAACAATAAAGATTGAAACTATGAACCATCGTTGGAGAAGAAGCCCTAGTCCTCGCTAGATCATCCGTCCGCCATGCCCACGGATTACTCGGCCATGGATGGAGATTTCTTCATCTTCTTCCTTGCTTTTTCTCCCCTCCAAAGCTCTGTAGAAAACCCCCTTGGAACCTCCTCAATTTCGGATTAAATAAGCATATATATAGGGGAACTCCGAAATTAGGGTTTTAGTTGAGTTGGACTCGGATTTCCTGAAGGCAGCCCTATTCCGGTCACAACGGGGTCCAATTCAGCTGGAATTTGGAAACTTGTTCAACAATAAAGTTGTGTATTTGGAAGTCTTCAACCAGATCCCAAAATTTCGCAATATTCTGAGTTATATAGAATATTTGACGAATATTCTCCTCAGCTTCGACAGAACAGTTTTCCAGCTTTGGTAACTTCATATATTCTTCCAATCTGCTATCAGACCATCCAGATCGTCACAAAGTGTCTAACATAAAAGTTGTAGATTTATGAACCTTCTATCATGTATTCAAATTTCAGAATATTTGGACTTCCAGAGAATATGTTATGAATATTTTCCTACTAGCGCATCAAATCAATCTTCTTCTTCCGTAACTGCTTTGTCTGCACCTCTCATACTCAAAATAGCATATCTTCATCTAGGAAACTCCAAATCGCGAATCGTAAAATTCTCCTGAAACTAGACTTCAAGAGCTTTCTAACCATATATGGCACATCAGCTGGTTCTTCATGAGCAGGTACAGTTTTGGCGTTAAAGACCCATCTTTGCTTCAATTTCCTGCATAATACAAATAACTTTGTGAAGCAACATATACGAATGAAATCATCTATATTAATCATGAAAACTAAGCGAATAAGCTGCTCTTAGTCATGTTCAGAGTGCACTTTCATGCACTCATCAGTGCGAAAGACAAGGCCTCACGAAGAGTAGTATAAGCATGCATGCAAGGATCATCAAAGTTGAAAGGAACGTCTTTAGCAAGTAAAGCACAAAGGGGACGAGAGATTTTGCTAAAATCCTTGCTGAAGCGACGATAGAAACCCGCATGCCCAAGAAAAGATCGGATTTGTTGAACCGATGATGGAGGAGGAAGTTTAGAGATGAGCTCAAGTTTGGCCTTATCAACTTCGATCCCCCTACTTGAAACAACATGGCCCAACACAATCCCCTCATATACCATAAAATGACTCTTTTCCCAACTCAAGACTAGGTTTGTTTCCTCACACCTAGCTAAGACTTTGGTAAGATTCTCAAGGCAAGAGTCAAAAGATTGGCCAAAGACTGAAAAGTCATCCATGAAGATCTCTAAAAAGTGTTCGATCATGTCTCCAAAGATGGCTAACATGCAATGTTGAAACGTTGCCGGTGCATTACAAAGACCAAAGGGCATACGACGGTAGGCGAAAGTACCAAAAGGACAAGTAAATGTCGTTTTCTCTTGGTCCTTAGGATCAATTGTCACTTGGTTATATCCGGAATTGTCACACCCCGACCCAAAAAACCCATCCAGGACGAGGCGTGAGGGTCCTAACACTATTCATCATCAACCGGCGCGGTACAAAGCGGAAAAGACGAATAATTTAAACAATTATATTCCAGAGGCTAAACAGATTTAATTTTCATATATCATCAAGTTGTACAATTCAGATTTAATACAAAAGCTCCCAAGAGATAGATTTAATACAATACTCCAAAATCCTCAGAAGTTTACATCATATACACATATATAACAAAAGGGTACAACTGGTAATCCTCCAAGCGACCTCAAGCGCCTCTGGAAGTACTCGCGCCGCCAAAAGCCAATCCTGCCGGCTCCACCGAAGAAGAACTGCCGCCTGCACCTGCAAACGCAGCCCGGGTAGGAGTGAGCGATAAGCTCAGTAGGGTTCTACTCTACGGCACACTGAAAGGAGGAAAACAACAACTGTGTTGTCTCCCAGCCTAAGTCTAACGGATGCCACGGGTCCCATAACCCAATTGATGTCCCAAGGGCTCTTGTCATGAAACCTCTCTCCTGAACAAGTTACCAGGAGGCCAAGAAACAGTAACATGCAAGATCACCCTTCCCAAGCTGGAATACCAGGCCTTGGGGAACCACGTCGGGAACGTATCAACATCCATCCTTAGCACTTGGCTTTGGAAGACAACACGACCTCTAAACCTCAAACACCGATCAAAGTCAACTAGCGTGAATCCTCAAAGACATGAGACTTGATCAGCAATCACACCCTACTCCTGACTACCCATCCACGGTCCTAAGGCTAGATCCGAGCTACTCGAGAGCCTCGGATCGGCGACCTAAACCATCGCCCGCCTAACCTCAAATGCCTCTAATGCATACAATGTATGAGCCTAGGCAAACATCTATCCTATATGTCTCTACATGCCACATCAACAGATTATAAGTTCAACAGATATACAATAGCCCTCGGCACTCGCCGGCAAGAGACTAAGGTTCCACAATTCCTCATTAGCTAGCACTCATAGCTAGCTAATGGCTAAGCAACCAACTAAGCACTTAACTACAATCAATCATGCATTTATTGCAAGTAGAACCATAGGTTTTCTAAAAAAAGAAAGAACATTTGAATCAATCTCAAACCAAATGGAAAATCCGTTGAAAACCTCATCAAATCCCCCTACATGCTTCCCAACATGTTTAGATACTAATCCCCCATAAAAACCAACCAAGAAATACCAGAAAACCGAGTTTAAAGGGTCACAGACGATGTCACGGTCGATCCGGGGATCGACCGTGAGGCCACGGACGATGCCACGGTCGATCCGGAGATCGACCGTGAGACCCATGCGAAGAAAACCCAGGGCGACGGTCGATCCACCCATCGACCCTGAGAAGCCCAAAACCAAACAGCGCCTGACGGTCGATGCGATGGTCGATCCGACGGTCGACCGTCAGGTAAAAGGCGAAAAGGTGAAGATCCCACGGTCGATCGATCCATCGATCGTGGGAGTCCAAAATCCTGACAAAGCCCGACGGTCGATGCGACGGTCGACCGTCAGGCCCAGAAAGGGTAAAACCACACTTGACGGTCGATGCACCGATCGACCGTCGAGCCTTGGCACAGTTCATCAGAATAGTGCCAGAAATCCATTTCTTTGGATTTGAAGTATCAAATCATGTTGGAATTAAATGAGATTTTGCAAGCAAGTGTATTTAACGATGGCAAAGCTAATGGAATGAAGAAATCCAGTTTTGACGGTTAAATCTTCTATCTAGGTCCAAATGGACAAAAACCGACAAAACGGCGATAATACGGAAACCAACCGTTAGAATACGAAAATCCACTGATAGGAATACTGGAAACAAGCTATACTACACATGCATTCATCCACACAACATTCTAACAAGTATTCCTATAGCGAAAGCACATAAAACCTATCCTAGGAGAACCCGATCCAAGGATCGAGGTAGAAACACCTACTTGAGCAAGTAGGGTAGCTCCTCCACGCGTCCTACTGGTCAAGCCGACAAGATCCGCGATCCGAAGCCCAAGACTCCAAACCCTAGCTCAGCCGAATGAGAGGGAGAAGGAGAAAACGACAGGAGAAGAGAAGGAAAGAAAGGGAAAGGGACAGGCCTTATATAGAAATTCTCAATCTATCTCAGCCGTCCAAATCGATCTTTCCCGATCGAGCTCCGATCCTCCGATCGGACGCACCCTAGGGATTCTAATCAAACACATGCATCAATCAAAGTCAGTGTGTGGAACGCGGGTGTGAAACCGACCACCAGAGGGCATATTTACCAAAATGCCCCCGGGGTCCAAAACCGCCACACGATCGCCCGATCGTGCCCGACGCGGAAGCAAACCAACAGGAAACCGACTCTCGACCCACGTGGTCGACTCAGGTCTGAGGGACGGGCCCTCACAACCTAAACACCTTAAAAAAGGATTTCGTCCCGAAATTCAAGGTGGAAGCCGGGGGGAAAGAGAAACAACTAAGCCTACCTGCACAAACAAGGCTACAACTAGGGGCGCCAACGCCCACAACAAGGAACTACCTGAAGAGGTGAACAGTCGGGGAAACTCCCGACGCATGCGATCCTCTCGCTCCCAAGTCAAGCTCTCTGCACAGCCATGTCCCCACCTGACCATGACCAACGGTAATGATCTGCCTCTCAGCACCTGATCCCGTCTGTCCATGATCTGTACTGGCTGGTCTATGTAGGTGGCGTCCTCCCCCACCTCAAGGTCGTCGTGTCTGATCACGTGAGAAGGATCTGGAATGTACTTCCTCAGCATAGACACGTGGAAGGTGGGGTGAACTGCTGACATGTGCGGAGGTAGAGCTAACTGGTAGGCGACTGCTCCCACGCGTCTGACGATCTCAAAAGGGCCCGTGAACCTCAGAGCTAGCTTGCCCCTGCTACCGAACCTGATCGACCCTCTGCGCGGGGACACCTTCAGTAGCACTCTGTCGCCAACTGCGAACTCCAGGGGTCGTCGCCTTCGGTCTGCGTAGCTCTTCTGCCTACTCTGCGCAGTCAGAAGCCTCTGCCTGATCTGAGCCAACCTCTCTGACGACTGTCTGATGATGTCCGGACCGGTAAGGGACGCCTCCTCAACCTCAGGCAGTGGAGGTGGATGGAGCTTCTAGAGGACTACGACTTCGAGTTGCATTACCACCCTGGTAAGGTAAACGTCGAAAGCAGATAAAACCTATCCTAAGATAACAAGATCCAAGGATCGAGGTAGAAACACCTACTTGAGCAAGTAGGGTAGCTCCTCCACGAGTCCCGCTGGCCAAGCCGACAAGATCCGCGATCCGAAGCCCAAGACTCCAAACCCTAGCTCAGCCGAATGAGAGGGAGAAGGAGAAAACGACAGGAGAAGAGAAGGAAAGAAAGGGAAAGGGACAGGCCTTATATAGAAATTCCCAATCTATCTCAGCCGTCCAAATCGATCTTTCCCGATCGAGCTCCGATCCTCCGATCGGACGCACCCTAGGGATTCTAATCAAACACATGCATCAATCAAAGTCAGTGTGTGGAACGCGGGTGTGAAACCGATCACCAGAGGGCATATTTATCAAAATGCCCCCGGGGTCCAAAACCGCCACACGATCGCCCGATCGTGCCCGACGCGGAAGCAAACCAACAGGAATCCGGCTCTCGACCCACGTGGTCGAGTCAGGTCTGAGGGACGGGCCCTCACAGGAATAGCCATCAAGGAAACAATAGAAACTTTGCCCGGCAAGTCTCTCCAAAATTTGGTCAATGAAAGGAAGTGGAAAATGATCCTTTCTAGTGAATGAATTCAACTTCCGGTAATCTATACATACTCGTCATCCCGTAGTTTGGCGAGTAGCAATGCTTTCTCCCCTCTCATTCTTAATCACGGTAATGCCCGATTTCTTAGGCACTACTTGGGTTGGGCTCACCCATTTGGAGTCCGAGATAGGAAAAATGACTCCCGCCTCAAGGAGTTTAAAAACCTCTTTCAACACAACCTCTCTCATGTTTGGATTCAATCGACGTTGAAACTCTATGACACTCTTAGACTCATCTTCTAAATGTATGTGGTGCATGCATATAGATGGGTCTATTCCCTTGAGGTCGGCAACGGACCACCCAATGGCCCTATTGTGCTTGGTGAGCACCTTAATGAGTTTTCCCTCTTGTGCAAGAGTCAAGGATGACGAGATGATTACCGGGAGGGAGCAATTCGGCCCAAGATACTCATATTTCAAATTGGATGGCAAGGGTTTTAACTCTAAGGTTGGAGGCTTAATCAAAGATGGGGGTGCCGGTGTGGAGGATATAGGTGGTAATGGCTCAAAAGAAGTTTTTCGAAAAGCCTTGGCACATGCATGTTCGAATTCATCAAGTAAATCCGAAATGGGTAAATCCGCAACTTGCAACGCATTTAAAACCATCGGAAAATCATCAAAAGTTAACACTTCATCACGTAAACCCGGAAAATCCTCTTCAACAATCGGTAAATCATCAAAATTCAAAACATCATCACCACTCAATAAAGAGTCATCACAAGCATCAACAAATGATTCACAAGCATCATCCATATCAAAATTCGCAACCATCACATCATTTGCACATTCATCAACAATATCATCATCCACTAAAGAATCGACCATAAAACATTCATTCCCATGCATAGATTGTTTAGTAGCATCAAAAATATTTAATTTCAACTCCATATTCCCGAACGTAACGGTCATGATGCCACTCCTACAATTGATGCATGCATTGGCCGTAACCAAGAAAGGTCGTCCAAGTATGATGGGAATTGATTTCTTATGGCTAACACCCGGTTCCATGTCAAGTACAACGAAATCGACTGGGAAAATACATCTATCGACCTTGACTAATATGTCTTCAAGAACACCCCGTTGTGTCTTGATAGATCTATCGGCCAATTGCAACGTCATTGAGGTCGGCTTGAGCTCTCCTAAGCCAAACTTACAAAACAAGGAGTAGGGCATCATATTCACACTAGCTCCTAAATCAAGAAGAGCCCCCTCAATCAATTGATCTCCTATGATGCAAGAAATGGTAGGAGTGCCGGGGTCTCTCAATTTTGGAGGTAGATCGAGTTGAAGAATAGAGCTAACTTGCTCAGTTAGGAAGAGCTTCTTGGAGCCGTGAGATTTGGATTGCCTCTTGTGGGTACACAAGTCTTTCAAGAATTTGGCATAAGAAGGCACTTGCTTGATGGCATCTAACAAGGGAAGGTTGATGTGGACTTTCTTGAAAAGTTCTAGCATCTCCTCATACTTGCCACTCTTCCAAGGTTGGGATGTGGCTTGAGGATCAACTAGTGCTTGAGGGTATGGAGCCTTAGGAATGTATGCTTTGCTTGGTAAAGGATCGAGTAAAATAGGCTCAGTTTCCTTGAAAGATGGCAATGGACTTGAAGAATCATGAGGGGTATGATGAGGTGATGCTTGAGAGTCTTTCATTGAAGTAGACAAATGAGGTTCATACTCTTGCTCTAATGTGGTGTCTTTGGACATCTCAACATTAGGAAAAATCTTTCCACTTCGGAGGGTAGTGACCGCTTGCACTTCCTCGTGAGTGGAATCGATAAAATGTTGGCCTTTAGGGTTTGCTATGAGTTGACTAGGAAGTCTACCCTCCTCCCTTCTTGCCATAGTATTGGCCAATTGGCCTATTTGCACTTCCAACTTTGCAATGGATTGGGAATGATAATGCAAAAGTTGGGTACTTGACTCAAAAAAATCCAAGGCCTTGAGAACCCTTTCCTCAATACAAGGGTCACATTTCGGAGCTTGATGGGCTTGATAGGGAGCTTGGTATGGGGAAGGCCCAGGTGGCCTTTGATTCCAATTTGGCGGATGAGATGATTGAGGATAACTTGAAACTTGAGGTGGATATGCATGAGGAGCTTGAGGTGGCCGGTAGGTGGTATGATTTTGTGGTGGTTGGTTAGAAGGATATGGCGCTTGGTACCTAGAATGATAGCTTGGGGCTTGATTACCCGACATCGGAGGCCTAGAATTGTATGTATTTGGAGGTTGTTGGCTGGGATTTCTCCATGAAAAATTTGGATGGTCCCTAAGACTGGGATTGTACGTATTTGAGTAAGGGTCATAGGTAGGCTTCGATTGATTGAAGACCGCATTAATATACTCTTGCACGAGCTTCGGATAATCACATGCCAAATGGCATTCGGTAACTATGTGACCGGGAGTCGAACATAGGAAGCAAAGTTCTCCCAATGATGGAGAATTAGGTGGATAACTCGATGAAGGAGGAGTAGGGATTTGATTCAAAGAATGAGCAAGAACTTGATCAAATTTTCTACTTAGAGTATCAATTTGTTGTACAACACGGGTGGCTTCGGATAACTCTAATACTCCTCTAGAGTTGGATTGTCCCTTACGGCTTGAAGTATCCCTAACATTCCTTGAAGTGAAGGCATGATTTTGGGAATTAATGGCAAGCTTTCCAAATAAAACCCATGAGTCCTCATATGGATTGGTCATGAACACCCCACCACAAGCAGTGTCTACGTCTTGTTGATGACGTATTCTAATGCCATTGTAAAAATAATCAACAAGAGACCACTTTAGAATTTGATGGTGTGGGTATTTCCTAAGAAGCTCTTTAAATCTATCCCAAGCATCATGAAAAGGTTCGTCATCTTCTTGACGAAAGGTCGCTATTTGGGTCCTCATTTCATGAGTCTTCGCTATAGGGAAGAATTTTTCTAGAAAAGCACTTTGCAATTGGTCCCATGTGGTGATCGTTTGGGGCTCAAGGGATCCTAACCAATGCTTGGCTTTGCCCTTCAATGTAAATGGAAACAATTTCAATCTCATTGCATTCTCGGTAAAGTTTGGAATTTTGACCGTGGAACTCTTTTCAAGAAAATCTTCTAGGTGATAGTAAGGGTCCTCATTACTCAAGCCGTGAAAGTTTGGAAGGAATTGAAGGAATTGAGGCTTAAACTCGTAGTGTGCGGCTTGAACAACGGATTGTTGTATGCCCGATGTAGGTGCAAATGTAGTAAGAACATAATAATCCCTCATACTCCTACGGTCCAGGATGGGATTGGCATTGGGATTGAGGTCCGGGTTGGGATTATCCATGGCTTGCGAAGGTAGTGATTCCTTATGCAAGACAACGTTTGAAGATTTCCTAGAATCTAAGAATGCTTGCAATGTAATATCCAGATCTGAATCCTCATGCACACTCATTCACACATATGGGAATTTTGACCATACAAGGTAAGAGATACATTACAGTGGGCTGGTCCAAGAACCTTGTATCTTCGCCCGTAAATGAGTCGCTTCGCCGCTCAGAAGCTTCACCTACAAACACAAAAAGATATACAATATAAGCAACGTTCTATTTTTTTGGTATTTTGTAATAAAAGAAAGTAAAGCAACCTAATTGAAAAAAGAAATTTATCCAGTAAAAAATTCAACTCATCAAGTCCCCGGCAACGGCGCCAAAATCTTGACTTGCCCAAACCACTCGTCGTAAAAGTGACTAGGGCGTCGAGATTACAATATTTACCAAGTCCTAACTAAGTGGGAGTCCGGGTCGATCCATAGGCAAATGAGAATTGATTAACGTACTCGATAGATAACTCCCAACAATAGCTAAAATAATTTGGGTTTTGGATTAATGACGATTAAAGTAATTAACTAAGTAGAGAGAAATAAAACTAATGTGGAGAAGCCTTGGGACTTCCATTTCATTGTAGGTTCTAGTGTAGCCTCCTAAGGAATTGATGTGTGCAATCTAATTGGGATGATCGAAATCTAGAAGTCGACAAGCGGGTGGTTAGCCTCACTTATCGCTCAACGGAAGTTGGCTTAGAATCATCCGTCGGAAAGAATCACATTCACAAAGTCGACGAATGAGTGATTAACTTCTATCGCCGCTAACGAACCTTCGATAAAGATCGATTCGTCGCAAGAAAAAGGTATTGTATGGAATCGGGCATTGGATCGAGATGGTTCTAGCACCTCGAATCCAACGCAATAAAGAGATAGAATGGACTCTCTAATTAGACGGATAGGGATGGTTCTAGCATCCCTAAACTCCAATCTAGGGTTATATATCCTCCCAATGTAATTGGATGTGGTTCTAGCACATCCAACTCATTGGGACAAAACAACAAACACCCATCATGCACAAGTTCTAGCTCATACCAAATAAGGGCATTCATCCATTCAACAAATAAGATCCATATACAAAGATAGAGAAATCATGCTCAAATCCATACAATAGATCATCCCCATGGATTACACATCAAAAACCCTTAAGAACACTACAAAAGATTCCTACAACTACATGGAAATCCCAAGAGAAAGGAAGCTAACTACTCATCTTGGATGGATCCATGGATGGAGGTTGATGAAGCTCTCCTCCCATGGATTTCCTCCAAGAAGCCCTCCTCTCAATTGGGCAAAAAGGAACTAAAAGAAGAAAAGCTGGAGAAAGGTCTAAGAGAAGATCCCTAAAATCCCCCAAAAGGGGTCTATTTATAGTAAACAAGCCTCCCCCACTCGGATTAGATCTGGACCATTGATTTTGCTCTGCTGGCACAAAAGGATCGATCCTTATAGGGTAAAAGATTGATCTTCCTCTTCCGTGTGGTCGCCGGTCCCGTGGAAGATCGATCTTCCTATAGATGAAGATCGATCTTTGTTCTTGAGTTCTGGCTGCGCCCCGATAAAGATCGATCTTTCAGTAGGCGAAGATCGATCCTCTAGAATGTCGCGCTCTGTCATCTATTTCGCTCGTGAAAGATCGATCCTTCACTTGGGAAAGATCGATCCTTCCAAAACTTGCGCTCTGTCACTGAAAAATACTCATAAGGGATCGATCTTCTCATGATGAAAGATCGATCCTTGTTGTTCCGACTGGATTTCTTCTTAATGTCTTTAAAGGATCGATCCTTCTCAATAAAGGATCGATCTTTCTCAATAAAGGATCGATCTTCTTCATACTAAACTGGCCCGAATGACTTCGTTTTAGCTCGGAACTTGATCTAATCCTCGTTGAGAGCTCTTGTACCTGTCATGGGGTAATAATCATCAGTAAGGCCTTGCTCGGAGACTATCAATGCCAAGTTGAAAGGGTGATTTATGCACTTTTCACGTCTTATCAGTCCCCCTTGTTGGTCGATCCACCGATCGACCGTCGAGCCAATTGCACTGTTCATCAGAACAGTACCGGAAATCTAATTTATTGGATTTCAAACATCAGATCTTGTTGGAAATCAATGAGATTTTGCAAGCATGCGTAATTAACGATGGGGAAACCAATGGTCTGAAGAAATCGCATTTTTTATGGTTAAATCTCCTATCTAGGTCAAAACGGGCGAAAACCGACAAAACGGCGATAATACAGAAACCACCCGTTAAAATATGAAAATCGCAAGGTATGAATACTTCAAACCATCCACAACACATATGCAATGAGCTACATAGCATTCTAACAAATATTCCTACAACGAAAAGGCGTTAAACCTATCCTAGGAGAACCCGATCACGAGATCGAGGTAGAAACACCTACTTGAGCAAGTAGGGCAGCTCCTCCATGCGTCCAACCAGTCGAACCGCTAAGATCCACGCCTCGAAAGCCGCGCTCCGAAGCCCTAGCACAGCCGAAGGAAAGAGAAAGAGAGAGAAGGAGACAACGACAGGGAGGAGAGAAGAGAGAGAAAGGGACAGGGCTTAAATAGAAATCCGAATCGATCTCGGTCGTCCGAATCGATCTTTCCCGATCGAGCTCCGATCTTCCGATCAGACGCGCCCTTAAGGTTCTAATCAAGCACATACATCAATCCAAGGCCGTGGGTGCAACGTGGGTGTGAAATCGACAACCAAAGGGCATATTTACCGCCATACGATCGCCCGATCGTACCCGACACGGAAACAAACCAACAAGAAACCGGCTCTCGACTCACGCGGTCGAGCCAGGTCGGAGGGACGGGCTGTCGCGCCCCAACCCGTGAAAGCCCAACCGGGCCGGGCGACGCGAACCGAAACCTAACAAATGCGGAAGAAAACCTGGCGAGGGTTCCCTCTAACCTATTGGTCTCCCTAACAATTCACCAAAAGCACCCTCAATTAAAAGATATTAATTGAACAACATCGAACCACAAATTTAAAACTCAAAGTGTTTAATATACATATCCTCGGAGAGGAGAAGATTCGAATACAACATTACTCCCGTAGGGGACTAACTAACCAAAGGTAAAAGCAGTAAATATTGCCACCTCTCAAAGTCCACCAGGCGCAGCCGCACCACCGACCAACTGCCCGGTAGGGGCCACAGAAGAAGAACTGACGCCTGCACCTGAAAAACGCAGCCCGGGTAGGTGTGAGCACTAAGCTCAGTAGGGATCTACACTACGTCACATAGAAGGAAGGGGGAACGCAATAGTGTCGCCCTCAAGTAGGATCTGGGTGTATACATGGGTCCCATAACCCCACCGCGTGTCCCTGAGGCCCAGGAGCAGCACTCAATAAGCAGGAACAAACACTGCTGACTCTCAATAGGACACTGAACACTGTTTGGTGGGAAAAGACACCACTGAGTGGGCAACTCCTCTACTCAAGAGTTTTAAGAAAAAACCGAACACCGGCTACACCTCAGATCCGACTGGAGGCCGACACGACCTCTACAATCATCAAGCAACAAATGCACTAGTCATCTAGGCCTATCATCGAATCAACTGCGCACCACAATTCGAACCGGGTCCAAACTACCCAACCCCGGTCATAGGGCTAAGTCCGAACTTCCAACCTCGGGACGGCGACCCAAAGATCACCCACGCCCTAACCAATGCAACTAATGCACAAACAGGGAATGCATGCTATGAACATACACAGACAGGAGATAGGCATACAACAGTATGACAAACATCATATAAGTCAACCGGATCGCTACAGCGGTACTGACGACCGCTGCCAGCCGATCCGCAGTGGGTCCCGCCATTACGACGGTACCGCGACCGTCGACCGCAGACTCCTGCAATGGGAAGCAACCCCGAAAACCGTTGATAAACAGTAAACATATAATATTATAATCCGACATTATAATATTATATTCAAAACACCAAAACCTCTACTTAGAGGCTAATTGATCCCGTCGATCCGACGTCCAAACGACATCGGATTTCAAGATCCAACTTAGCCATCAGTAGATCAACGTACCGGGATCAACATATCCAAAATCCATAATCATCCAACGGTTGGATTAACGGAAAAACATTAATCAAAACCATTAAAAATCGTCCATAAAACACCATCAGCCAGCCTTACGATCGATCCGGACAATTTGGATCGATCCGAACCGATCCCTACCAGGCCAGCTTCAAATCATCCTCGTCGCAGGTCATGAGAAAAATCACCAAAATTCGTAGAAAAATCAGAAAAATACGAAATAAGCTGGAATGGAAAGATAACTGAGAGATCTACAACTCTTATGTTCATCATAAGTCAATATCATGTACGTACTGGCCGAAAAACTCGCCGCAAGCCGGCTGTTCTTCAAGAACAGCAGAAAACAGAGAAACCGAGATTAATCATGCATAAAACCTACTAAGATCTCAACCAAAGATCATAAAACCCATATCAGAAATTCTAATAGGCATGAGGAAGCTAACAACACCAAGATCAACAAGATCCAACGGCTAGATCTAAAGAAACCCACTAAAGAACACAGTAGGTAGAAGAACCTACCGAAGAACGCTTTCCTCGGCTGATCCCTCGCAACCAGACACCAACAAGCCTCCAACCCACACCAGGAGCCTTCCTCTCGTTGCCACGGATCCAACGAGCCTTAGAACACCCAAAATGATGGTCGGAGGAGGGAGAACGTTGGAGAAGAATCTCGCCGACGGGAAAGGAGAAGAAAAACAGAGCTTCGGGTGAGGAGAAAGAAGAAGAAGAAAAAGAAGAAAGGATGGGAAGGAGAAAAGGAGGAAAAGGGGGAGGGGACAGCCGGGAAAGAGGGGAGAAAGGTGAAGGAGGGGAGGGAAAGTCCTCCCCTTCTGACAAGAGAGAGCGACGGCCGACAGCCGTCCTCGCGAAAGAGAAGGAAACCACCGACTCCGAGTCCGGATCGATCCCACTTCAAGTCGGATCGATCCGAGACAGGTGGGATCGATCCCACACCAAGTCAGATCGATCCCAGCTGGTCAAAAACCCACCGACTCGCTCACAAGTTCGATCGATCACTCAAAGGGGCGATCGATCGCTCAAGGGTCGTCAGCTGCCCCAAAGGCAAGCTTCCGCGCGCCCGAGCTGGGATCTTCCGATCCCGGGTCCACCTAGCCATTCTAAACAAACACGAACACAGACAAGGTCAGTCTGTGCACACGCGGGTGTGAAACAAATCAACAAGGCACAATTTATCAAATTGCCCTTGTGGTCCAAGAGACAATGCGATCCACCGGATTGCGCGCTCGACGCGAAGCAAACCAACGAGCCACGGGCCTGACCCAGCCGGTCGACCCAGGAGTAGAGGGACGGGTCCTCACATCCTAATACCCTTAAAGGAAATCTCGTCCCGAGATTCGATAAGGGTAGGGCTCGGAAAAGAAAACAACGCCTATCATGATACTACAAAGCGGTAAAGGGTACATGCTGATGTGACGCTGATGCTGAAGCCAACCCGGCCGCCTCTACTGGCCTCCACTGCCACTGCCACGGCATCCGCCTCGCAGCGTCACGCACTCTCGACGAAAGTGACCCGGCTGGCCACACTGATAGCACAAACGCGGCCCCAGGACTGCCTGCATCCTGTCCCGCCTGGTCCACGCTCTCCGCAAGGGGCAGTCTCTCCGGAAATGCCCCAGCTGCCCGCACTCAAAGCACGTCACAGGTCTCTGCTCTGCCTGCTGGATCTGACCAAACACTGCGAACGCCTCCTATTGAGGCTCCTCCGGGAACCGCTCGTCCGGATCATCCTCCACGAACTCCTCCTCTGCCTCCGAGAGGGGCTGGTCCTCGTCGTACTCACCGACTGACTGCTCCAGCTGCTCATCCTCTGAGAACTGCTGATCGTGATCATCCTCATCATTCGCCCCCTCCTCTGCCTCTGGACTGACTCCGCTGACGTCCTCTGGCTGGTGCTGATAGGGCTGATGGCGTCGTGAACGGGCCTTCCCCCGCTACGATCCTACTCAACCCTGAGCCTGCTGCGGCTGGCCGGCGCACCCTAACCTCGAGGGGAACATTGACTGAACTGCCCTAGGCCCTGCCTCCAGCAGTATGGCCTCCACTGACAAGGCACAGTTCACCACCTCCCTGAGAGCGCTAGCAAACCATGCCGCCATCAGAAGCCTGATCTCGGGCCGTAGCCCCCACTGAAACTGCCACGCTCTGGCAAGAGGATCGCTCGCCACTGGACCGGTGAACCTGACGAGCCTGGTGAACCTAGCTGCATACTGTGCCACTGACTGCGTAACCTGGGAGAAGCTGAGGTACTCTCGAACCAAGGCCTGACGCACACTCTGAGGGAAGTACGCGTCGAGAAAAGATGAACGGAACGTGTCCCACGAGGGGTCACTCCCGCTCCTAACGGTCAAGACAACACTCCACCAGTCCAAAGCGTCCCCGTCGACCTGGAACGCCGCCAGTCTGACCTGAACCCGGTCATCCTGGATGAACAAAGCGTCGAGGACACGACTGACTCCTCTCAGCCAGTCGTCCGCTACTGCCGGATCACCCTCAGCACCACTGAACCTGGGCGGGTTCAGCTCCTGGAAGGTGATCACCACTGCCGTCATAGCGTGTTCGCTAAGTGGCGGAAGAACCCTCTCGGCGAAAAGAGAGGCGTTTTCCCCCACCGCGAACTCAACACTTGTCTCTGGTGCTAGTGCAGAGTCTCAGGGCAAAGCTATCGCGGCTACTGGAGCCTGTCGGGCGGTGCACTGCACACACGACCGGCCACGACTCACAACAGAACGACATACCCGACTCCTCGGCATCTGCACACTCACCAGAAACGACAAGTATCCACTTGTCAAAAACCGCAAAACACCCAGTACAAACAGGAAGCGAAAAAGCACAACACATCAAAAGGAGCATGCACGGATGTTCTAGACATAGAACTAACCCATTCCACGCTCAAATTCAACCGAATCCTGATCCTAAACCCTGTGATCTACAACCTATGCTCTGATACCAAGCTGTCGCGCCCCGACCCGCGAAAGCCCAATCGGGCCGGGCGACGCGAACCGGAACCTAACAAACGCGGAAGAAAAGCTGGCGATGGTTCCCTCTAACCTATTGGTCTCCCTAACAATTCACCAAAAGCACCCTCAATTAAAAGACATTAATTGAACAACATCGAATCACAAATTTAAAACTCAAAGTGTTTAATATACATATCCTCGGAGAGGGGAAGATTCGAATACAACATTACTCCCGTAGGAGACTAACTAACCAAAGGTAAAAGCAGTAAATATTGCCACCTCTCAAAGTCCACCAGGCGCTGCCGCACCGCCGACCAACTACCCGGTAGGGGCCACAGAAGAAGATTTGACGTCTGCACCTGAAAAACGCAGCCCGGGTAGGTGTGAGCACTAAGCTCAGTAGGGATCTACACTACGTCACACAGAAGGAAGGGAGAACGCAATAGTGTCGCCCTCAAGTAGGATCTGGGTGTATACAGGGGTCCCATAACCCCACCGCGTGTCCCTGAGGCCCAGGAGCAGCACTCAGTAAGGAGGAACAAACACTGCTGACTCTCAACAGGACACTGAACACTGTTTGGTGGGAAGAGACACCACTGAGTAGGCAACTCCTCTACTCAAGAGTTTTAAGAAAAAACCGAACACCGGCTACACCTCAGATCCGACTGGAGGCCGACACGACCTCTACAATCATCAAGCAACAATTGCACCAGTCATCTAGGCCTATCATCAAATCGACTGGGCACCACAATTCGAACCGGGTCCAAACTACCCAACCCCGGTCCTAGGGCTAAGTCCGAGCTTCCAGCCTCAGGACGGCGACCCAAAGATCACCCACGCCCTAGCCAATGCAACTAATGCACAAACAGGGAATGCATGCTATGAACATACACAGACAGGAGATAGGCATACAACAGTATGACAAACATCATATAAGTCAACCGGATCGCTACAGCGGTACTGACGACCGCTGCCAGCCGATCCGCAGTGGGTCCCGACATTACGACGTTACCGCGACCGTCAACCGCGGACTCCTGCAACGGGAAGCAACCCCGAAAACCGTTGATAAATAGTAAACATATAATATTATAATCCGACATTATAATATTATATTCAAAACACCAAAACCTCTACTTAGAGGCTAATTGATTCCGTCGATCCGACGTCCAAACGACGTCGGATTTCAAGATCCAACTTAGCCATCAGTAGATCAACGTACCGGGATCAACATATCCAAAATCCATAATCATCCAACGGTTGGATTAACGGAAAAACGTTAATCAAAACCATTAAAAATCGTCCATAAAACACCATCAGCCAGCCTCACGATCGATCCGGACAATTTGGATCGATCCGAACCGATCCCTACCAGGCCAGCATCAGATCATCCTCGTCGCAGGTCATGAGAAAAATCACCAAAATTCGTAGAAAACTCAAAAAAAATATGAAATAAGCTGGAATGGAAAGATAACACAGAGATCTACAACTCTTATGTTCATCATAAGTCAATATCATGTACGTACCGGCCAAAAAACTCACCGCAAGCCGGCTGTTCTTCAAGAACAGCAGAAAACAGAGAAACCGAGCTTAATCATGCATAAAACCTACTAAGATCTCAACCAAAGATCATAAAACCCATATCCGAAATTCTACTAGGCATGAGGAAGCTAACAACACTAAGATCAACAAGATCCAACGGCTAGATCTAAAGAAACCCACTAAAAAACACAGTAGGTAGAAGAACCTACCGAAGAACGCTTTCCTCAGCTGATCCCTCGCAACTAGACACCAACAAGCCTCCAAACCACACCAGGAGCCTTCCTCTCGTTGCCACGGATCCAACGAGCATTAGAACACCCAAAATGATGGTCGGAGGAGGGAGAACGGAGGAGAAGAAGCTCGCCGACGGGAAAGGAGAAGAAAAACAGAGCTTCGGGTGAGGAGAAAGAAGAAGAAGAAGAAGAAGAAAGGAGGGGAAGGAGAAAAGGAGGAAAAGGGGGAGGGGACAGCCGGGAAAGAGGGGAGAAAGGTGAAGGAGGGGAGGGAAAGCCCTCCCCTTCTGACAAGAGAGAGCGACGGCGGACGGCCGTCCTCGCGAAAGAGAAGGAAACCACCGACTTCGAGTCCGGATCGATCCCACTTCAAGTCGGATCGATCCGAGACAGGTGAGATTGATCCCACACCAAGTCGGATCGATCCCAGCGGGTCAAAAACCCACCGACTCGCTCACGAGTCCGATCGATCGCTCAAACGGGCGATCGATCGCTCAAGGGTCGTCAGCTGCCCCAAAGGCAAGCTTCCGCGCGCCAAAGCTGGGATCTTCCGATCCCGGGTCCATCTAGCCATTCTAAACAAACACGAACACAGACAAGGTCAGTGTGTGCACACGCGGTTGTGAAACAAACCAACAAGGCGCAATTTACCAAATTGCCCTTGTGGTCCAAGAAACAATGTGATCCACCGGATCGCGCGCTCGACGCGAAGCAAACCAACGAGCCACGGTCCTGACCCAGCCGGTCGACCCAGGAGTAGAGGGACTAGTCCTCACACGGGCCCTCACAGCCCATGCCCTATCCTTATGCAACTAATGTATAGCCAAATGCATGCTATGAACATATACAGGGAAAAGAGATAAGCATGCAACATATGTGATGATAAAAATAAACACAACTGAGCTCGGCACCCTGCCGGCCCTGGGTGGTGAACAATAAATACAGGCAAAGGAACTGCTACAGTGGTAACCCCACCAACTACAGCCAGTCCGCCAAAAGACAGCAATGTTACGGGAAGCAACCCCAACAAATAAGACTACAATACAACATGTTATCTACACATCTCGGGAGTCGTCACTCTCCCGGTTGACCACTACCCCTCAATATAGGGCTAGCATGCTCAGGAATATGTACAAGTCAAAAAGCGGTAAAGAAAACCGCATATGCGAAGCCCTGCGGGCGAAACCCATTGAAAATGCCTCTCAGCCACCAAATAGATCGATCTCTCTACCAGAGAAGATCAATCTTGTTAGTGATTGAGAAGCCTTGTCCCAGTCAACCGAAAAGGATCGATCTTCTCCACCAGAAGGATTGATCTTCTTCGTGTCTCGGACCCCGCCCATGCCAGCAAAGACAAGATCGATCTTCTCCAACATAATGATCGATCCCGCTCGGGCTGGGCATGCCATCCCACAAATGATCGATCTTTCCTGAAGAGAGATCGATCCGAATGGGTTCACCGGCGGACCACCGACGAGAAAATACCGCCGGAAAACTCCACCAAATCCCACAAAATTTTCGGATCTGGTAGTACGAAGGACCACGAGTCCAAAACCGATGATTTCATTAAAAACCAACATGTACATAATCAGATCTACTCAAAAAAAATCACATCCAAGCTCAAACCTCACAAATCCAGACAAACAAGTAGGTAGGATCCCTACCTGGACTAGAGCACCTTCAATCCCAGCTGTTAAGCCTCAGATCATCCTCATTCTCCTCCAAATCCAGCCGGATCTCAGCTCAAGAATGCAGATTTGAAAAGAGAATCAAAGAAGGGGGGCTCGTTCGTTCTATAGACGGACGAACTGATCGCTCGCGAACGTCATCATTAAAACGTTGCAAACTCAATCAAATATTAAATTTATAATCCTTATTCAATCACTACACTACTAGGTAGAATAGCAGTGAAGTCCGGAGTCGAACCACAGGGAATTTACCAAGAAATATTGAATTCAATTCTCAAACTCTAAATCTAAGCAAAAGAAGCAATGAGAAGTTTGAATTAACTAAAACTATCTAATGAAAGCAAGTAAAAGTTGTTAAACTAATGAGAGAGATACTTAGGGTTTACTCAATCCACCTTAGTTTCACTTTCTGTATTCTTCAGTTATCCTCTTATCTCCTTCTCTAAATATTATGGATCATACGGCTACAAGCTCACATGAATCCCTAAAATAAGATTTATGTTCCTAACGGCATAACCTATCTTTCTTGGCATAGCTTGTCTTCGGTCCTACAATTACTTTAAGTTATACAACTCATAATTACCTTTGCACAACCTATCCTAGCTTAGCATAGCCTATCTCACTAGCAAATCATAAATCACATGAAAACCATCCTATGAATCTCTACAATCAATCACAGAAATCATGTAGGACTGAAAGCACGTCAAGGGAACTTTGTTCCTTCAACTCTATTAATAATAAAAAGCAAATCCATAGGATCATGTCTTGAGAAGAATACAAGATTCAAACCAAAGAATACAAAAAGTTACACTAGAGTTTATGAGATCTCTAAGTTTAGAAATTAGCTACTCATCTTTTGAGAAAGATCCATAGGTGTTGGGAAGGAAGCCATCGATCCCCGCGGAAAGATCTCCATCTTCAAACCCTAGCCTTCTCCTTTTTCTCTGTGATTTTTGTCCCCCAAAAGATCAGAAATTCAGATAGAATAATCCTATTTATAGGAGAACTCCCGAAATTAGGGTTTTGGGTTGAGTTGGACTTCTAGTGCAACATGGATTTCCTGGTTTAATTCTGACAGGCTCTTCCGATCGCGACTGGGTTCAACCCGTCCGGAATTTGGAAATGTACGCAACATAAAAGATGTAGATTAGAAAGCCTTCTGTCCTTTCCTGAAGATTTGACATTATTTTGACTTATCTGAAATATTTGGCGAATATTCTCCTGAGCATAAACGGACCAGTTTTCCAGCATCTGTTTATCTTCATATTCTTGAAAACTGCTATTCATTTGTCCAGAATCTCGCAAAGTGTCCAACATGAAAATTGTTCATCTTGAAGGCTTCTATAAGTCTTCCAAATTTCAGGAATTTAGGATTTATATGGATAATTTGGTGAATTCTTTTCAAACTGACACCGGAGCGGCGTAATTTTCACATATTAGTCTTTTTCCGTATTTTTTAACTTGAATCTTCATTAAACCAGAAATCAATTAATAAGTATCAAATACAAACACTCTCGGGCTAACAAATGTAAATTAAGATGTTTAAGTATGAATATTTAGTGACTCATCACGAACCGCCTTATGAGAGATCGATCTATTCACAAAAAAAGATCGATCTCTTCACAAAAAGATATCGATCTTTCATGACGAACCGACTTAACTTTCTGGCGCTAAAAGATCGATCTCCTTAGCAAGGGAAGATCGATCTCCTTCACCCACAAAGCTAGACTTGAAACAAAACACAAGCCCAAGCCAGGATCTTTTGATCCCGGATCCACCTAACCGTTCTAATCAAACATTAACACAAACAGGGTCAATGTGTGCACACGCGGATGTAAAACAGACCGACAAAGAGCAATTTACCAAATTGCCCTTGCAGCCTAAGAATAATGCAATCTATCAGATCGCACGCTCGACGTGAAACAAGCAAACGAGCCACGGGCCCGACCCAGCCTGTCGACCCAGGAGTAGAGGGATAGGTCCTCACAAGAGGTTTCGCCGAATGCTGATCGGAGCTCGCCACCACAATCCGACCACCGATCTGAGCTCGTCGTCCGTCATGATGTCGTCAGGCGAGATGGCTATTGTTGTTCCCCTGCTCGAGGTCGTCGTCCCTGACTAGCTCCTCTGACCTCTCCGCCCCTCCTAGATCCGCCGGATCCGTCGATGAACTGCTCAATCCACTCCGATGGATCGACTCCAAAGGACCCAACGACCTCTCGTCCGTCGATCCCGACCTCTAACGAGCCCTCCTCGTCGGCGATCAACCTCCGGCGAGTTGTTGTCAGCCATTAGATGAAAATGAGAGAGGAAATGGGAAAAAAATCAGAAAAATATTGGAAAAAGGAGAAAAATCGTGTAAAATAGAGGAAATAATGGGAAAAATAGGAAACTAACCACTAAAATTGAGGAAATAAAGAGAAAAAATAGGAAAGTAATTTGAAAAGTAACTTTGAGTTACTTTCCACGATTTCATCATCGATAACTCAAGTTACTTTCCATCTGCTGTATGGAAAGTAACTTGTAATAATTGTGAATAATAATGTAATAATTATGGAAAGTAACTTTCCATTGGTTTAATTACTTTCCACGATTTCATCATCGAGAACCCAAGTTACTTTTGATATGCTTTATCGAAAGTAACTTGTAATAATTGTGGATAATAATATAATAATTGTGGAAAGTAACTCAAAGTTACCTTCCATTAATTTAATTTGGAAAGTAACTCACAAACTTTCCACGATTTCATCATCAAGACTCAAGTTACTTTCCACTTGTTACTTTTCATTAGTAGTTAATTTCCACTAGGAATACGAACAGTCATTAGGAATACGAATAGTCACTAAGAAGAGAATATATGTTGGGAATCTTGGAAATGCATTTTAGTACTAAAAAAAGGTATTAGAGCCTAAATGCCTTAAGAAAAAGGTATCCGACATTTTGGGTAAATATTCCCTTCTCAGAGGCCTAAATACCAATTAACCCTTTAATTTGTTGCTTGAGAAACTACTAGAACTTATTTAGCATGTTTTGTCTTGATATGAAGAGGTTGAATACCTTTCTCGTTTTCGTGCTCGAGTAGTATGCTAGGGTACAAACCATTCTATCATAGCTATTTCAGATTAATTGTAATCCTACCATGATTTGCTTGGTTCAAATCCCAGACAAATTTAATTGTATAAAAAGTTGTTATTGCATGGGGATATGTTTGATTAGGTATTGATATGATCTTTTACCTTATCATGCATCCTATATGCATGCCATGACCATTTTCATTGCATGGCCATGAGCAAGTGAGAGAAGTATTCTTCATTTATGGTGAGTGTCCTAAAGGGCTTGATTGATAGAGAACACACTATTGTTGCTTGAACCTGTGTTATGTGAGGAGATGGGTTAAACACAATCCTGCTCTCTCCATATATCCCTACAGCTGGTAAACTCCTTTAGCTATTTCTACATCTGTTTTCATTTGTTTTTTTAAAGTTGTGTGCCTTAGCATATCATGGACGTTTTCTAGGCTTAGAGGAATCCAAGCAGGATAAGAGCAAATGGCAACAACAATTTGAAGACTATAAAGAGTTTAGAAAGAAAGAGGTTTGTTCTTATATTGTTATTGCTATTGCTCATTGCTTATCTATCTTGTTTAATTTTTAGTTTATTTCCTAAACTAAAATGTGCAAGTGTATCTTTCCAATATGATGTTTGTTGTATGCTTTCCAATCAAACTTTCTGGCCATGTGCATCGGCTAGATTAAGGATTATGTTTGTTCTAAAGTAATTGGAAATGGTAAGATTCTTTATACAACTATGTTATCTCTAAAGGCATTACCACTGAATTCTTTATACAACTATGTACAAATGTCGGGAAATATACCTGCATGAAGAAAGATTGATCTTGAACTAATCTGCTAGTGTTTTTATGTTGCTTTCTGTTGATTAAGTTCGCCTATGTTGCCTGCTCTAGTATTTGCATGAGACATTTTAAGTTGTTATGGCTGCTCTAGTATTCTATCGATTAAGTTCGCCTATGAAGAAAGATTGTTGACTGTTGATTTCAGTGATATCTGATGAAATTTGATCTCAATGATTCTTTACAATGTCAGAAGTTGGTTTCTCAAGTATGGATATCTTGCAACAGGAAGCCAGGAACTAGGAAAGCTTTGTGGTTATAAACAAATGGGGTGGTCGTTGCATACAGATTCCAGATGATAGGTATGAGTGGCAAGCAAGGTTTTAATATTTGAACCAGTCACTACGGAGTCTATCTGCATGGTTGCTCTGGAATCATCTTCTTGTTCTTCAATTTTCAGTCTGTATTACAACATTTTGCAGAAGGGGAGAATGTCCTTGGAATAGCAAAGGAACATATTTTTGAGGTTGTGATCCACCTGTCGATTTGTGTTCGTCAGGTTGAAGAATTATTGGACGCAACTCTTCTTTATTGAGTTCGGGTTTTTAACATTTGGATTTTTGTCTTTTATCTGGATGGATCTGAGGCATATTCCATTCAAGCTGCTCTCAACTTCTCAAGAAGAGTATCATGTGATGTCTTCAATGTTAAAGTGATTTCCCTCTTGTTTCTGAGTATAAACCTTCACTCGGGCCTCTTTAGATTCAAACATTGCTTAAATACATGTTTGAAAACCTAGCTGCTAGTGATGTCCTCTCATAAATCTGCACTTGTGAATCTTAAAAATAAAGGAATATAAAAGGTCTGCCCTGATTTTGTCGAATTGCTTCAAAACAAATAGACTGTCATATTAACTCATCCAAAATACAATCCTAATGCATGTAATCAAAGTTTCAATCCACTCATTCAGATCCAATTCCGTTCTTGTGCATCGTTTTCAATCAAATTCCTATAAAGATACAACTGCTAATATCAAGATAAACAAATCCCATAATTAAATTAAATTAATATTAGTACAAGCCGGTGAAAACCACGGGGAATGTGAGGGCACGCATAAATAAGGAATAAGAGAGAGAACTGAGAAAGGAACTAAAATTGTCTCGAAATTTAGTTTGTCTTATCTTATGTAAAACCATACCATCATCAAAAGGATATTTACATCACGTAAGATTAAAATTTGAGTGATGTAAATAAATCTAAAGAAAAAATATAGCTAAATAAAAAACAGATAAATAAAAAATATCATATGTATCAAAAGTGAGGGTAATCTCACCAAAGAATATAGGGAGTGATTCTAACCAATGCAATGTATACCAACCAAACAAAGAATTGAATGAAATACATATATCAATTGTTGCAATACATGCCAATTAAAAAAAAAACGAACTAATACTGTATCAATTGATACAAATAACCAAACACTTATTTCTGTATTAACTGGTGCAGCATCAACTAATGCAAGCAACCAAACGTCCTAATTCATACTTCATACCCTAAACTCATACTATGATACATGAAAATCATCGGACAAAAGGTTCGCTTCATAGAACTCATTTAAGAGGCTAATAATTTTTGCTCTGGTGAATCACTATTTTGTAACACGCATTAAGAATCACAAGGATTTCAAATTACTTGCATACTTCCATTAATTGGACCGACAGCATCAAGCGGATCTGAACTCCTATCCTCATTATAGGAAGAACCTCTTCCTTTAGCTCATGTGAAAAATATTGTTAAGTATTCTTGAGCTCATGTGAAAAATATTGTTAAGTAATCTTGTCTGGTGGACATTGGATTATGTAAATATAATGTCAGTTTGAACTATGAAGAACCTCTTCCCCACTGAACACCCTACACCACCCACCCATGGCGGCGCATCACCTCATCTCCACTATCTCCGGCCAAGCTCTCGAGTCTCCACCATCCTACTCAAAACCCATCCCCCGACTGCCCGCTCGGGCCATCTTGCTCTCCCCCCCTCCCCCCGCCGGCAAGCTCCGCGCCGCCGTCGTCGGTGGCGGCCCCGCCGGCAGCTGCGCCGCTGAGTCCCTCGCTGCCGCCGGCATCTCCACCTACCTATTCGAGCGCTCTCCCTCAGGCTCCAAGCCCTGCGGCGGCGCCATCCCTCTCTCCATGCTCACCGACTTCTCCCTCCCCGCCTCCCTCGTCGACCGCCGGGTTTCTCGCATGCACCTCCTCTCCCCTTCGAACCTCCTCTCCGACTTCTCCCGCTTCCTCCCCGACCATCTCCACATCCCCATGCTCCGCCGCGAGGTCCTCGACTCCTTCCTCCGCGCCCGCGCCGCCTCCTGCGGCGCCCACCTCATCCCCGCCCTCGTCACCTCCCTCGACATCCCGTCCTCCTCTTCCGATCCTTACATCATCCACTACATCTCCTCCGGTTCCCAGGAGTCCCTCGCCGTCGACGTCGTCATCGGCGCCGACGGCGCCAACAGCCGCGTCGCCAGGTCCATCGGCGCTGGCGATTACTCCTGCGCGATCGCTTTCCAGGAACGCATCCGCTTGCCGGCCGACCAAATGTCCCACTACGCCGACCTCGCCGAGATGTACGTAGGCAACGATGTCTCCCCCGACTTCTACGGCTGGGTCTTCCCCAAATGCGATCACGTCGCCGTCGGCACCGGCACCGTGGTCTCCAAATCAAAAATCAAGAAGTACCAAGACGGCATCAAAGCCCGGGCCGGCCCCAAGATCGCCGGGGGAGAGATCATCAAGGTGGAAGCCCACCCCATCCCGGAGCACCCGAGACCAAGGAGAGTGGTGGGCAGGGTGGCATTGGTAGGGGACGCGGCCGGTTACGTCACCCGGTGCTCCGGCGAGGGGATATACTTCGCGGCGAAGTCCGGGCGGATGTGCGGCGAGGCGATCGCCAGGGCGTCGGAGGGAGGGATGAAGAGGGTCACCGAGGAGATGATCAAGAGGGAGTACCTGAGGAAGTGGGACGATGAGTACCTGGGGATGTTTAGGTTCTTGGATCTGCTGCAGAGGGTGTTCTACGGGAGCAACGCCGGGAGGGAGGCGCTGGTGGAGCTGTGTGGGGATGAGTACGTGCAGAGGATGACGTTTGAGAGTTACTTGAACAAGAAAATGGTGAAGGGGAGGGTGTGGGATGATGTGAGCCTGGCGTGGAGGACGGCGGGGAGCTTGATCAGGGCTGGGGTTCTGGGAAGGGAGGTCGAGAAGTTGAGCAGGTTGCACTACTTCAACAAGAGTTCTAGTAGATTTGGTGATTGATAGAGTCCAGCATTGATGAGCATGGAGCTGAAGCTACTAGATTGGTGTTTGTTGCTGGCTTTTAATTGATGTAGTTGATGTCCGAACGCAGTGTGTTACTCTCGGAGAGTCACTGTTTTACCCTTGATATTCTTCTATATTAAGATAGTTATATTTATCATAATTTTAAATATACATGTTGAAACTTTATGAAATTAGTCTCATTGGAAAGATATCATCGATATTTTTGTTATGAGACCAATATTGAGTATTTTTGAAAGCAAATATTTGATGTAATTTAATTTATAAAATTATTTAATATATTATAACTTAAATTATACCTAAATTTTCAATAATTTCTATCAATCATTTTACATGATTAGATGCATTCTAAGAATTAATTTGACACTAAATTTGTATCATTTGGATAAAAAATAAAAACATGATGAATTCCCGTCAAAATGCATTACCGCCTTAAATTCCCGCCAACATGCATTCCCGTCAAAATGCATTCCCGCCTAAAATTCCCACCAACATGTATTCCCGCCAAAATGCATTCTCGTCTTAAATTCCAACCATGATGTATTCCCCCAAAAAAATGCTTCCTACATTCTCTATAAATGAAACACATACCATCACTCTACTTCATCATCTCATTCTCTTTCCAAATCCATCTAAGTTCTATCCACAACCACACCGCGAAAATGAGCTCTAGAATAGGCCCACCTCATCTATCGGCTTCCTCTGATTCTGACGACGAGCGTCTTTCTATGTCGCCTTCTCCTGACGTTGTGGGTGAAATGAACATGTGGGAGGAAGAAGAAGCAGCGTATTACCAATTATATGCCTCCAACAATGCCCTCATAATCCAGCTTCTTGAAGAAGATGACAAGACAAAATGTAGAGGTTCAATTCCTGGACATGTAGTCGTCAATCGTGAAAGAGAAGAAGGTCATGCTCGATTATGGAATGACTACTTCTCGCCAAACCCCACCTACGATGAGTTCAAATTTCGGCGAAGGTTTCGTATGTCCCAAACTCTATTCCTTCGTATTGTTAATGATGTGAAAGAACATGACAATTGTTTTGTTCAAAAGAGAGACGGGGTTGGTAAACTTGGGTTGTCTACTTTGCAAAAAGTAACAGCCGTATTTCGAATTTTGGCATATGGTGCATCGGCAGATTCGACAGATGAATACATAAGAATAGCCGAGTCCACTACAATAGTATGTTTGAAGAGATTTTGTCGAGCAATTGTAGAAATATTTGGAGAGGAATACCTGAGATCACCGAACGTAATGATGTTGCAAGGCTATTGCAAGTAGGTGAAGAACGTGGATTTCCAGAAATATTGGGAAGTCTTGGTTGTATGCATTGGACTTGGAAAAATTGTCCAACTGCTTGGGCGAGGCAATATTCAGGACGCCATGGCTCACCATCTATCATTCTCGAGACAGTAGCATCGTATGACCTCTGGATATGGCATGCTTATTTTGGCTTACCTTGCTCTAACAATAATATCAATGTATTACAATCGTCCAACCTATTTCAAACCTCACCCAAGGTATAACTCCTCCCGCTCGTTATAGCATCATAGGCAAACAATATGATATTGGTTATTACTTGACTGGTGGTATATATCCAAAGTGGTCAACTCTTGTTCAAACAATTTCTCACCCGCAAGGACCAAAAAAGCAGTACTTTATAATGATGCAAGAAGCATGTCAGAAAGATGTGAAGCGGGCATTTGGGGTTCTACAATCACGCTTTGGAATCATCAAGGGGCCTGCTTGTTTTTGGGACAAACATGAGCTTCATGATATTATGACTTCATATATCATAATGCATAATATGATTGTCGAAGATGAACGCGATGAGCAAGTGCCAGTTACTGATTTCACCCGCAATTACATTAAACACTAAGCAAATACAATCACACCGAAAGTAAATACAATCATACTGAAAGCAAATACAACCACACCGAAAGCAAATACAACCACATTGAAAGAAAATACAATCATACCGAAAGCAAATACAACCACGCTGAATTCAAATACATCACTTACTATAACGCCTCGGTATTGCCAATAACAACATCTAGTAATCGGGTAAGCCACTTCCGTCATAATTGTCTTGATACGGGTTGAAATTGATGTCGTTAAAAGTAGACGAGCTACCATCAAAAGTTGAATCACGAGTTCTTTTTTCTAAAATTTCCTTCTTTTTTTTACGAAAATATTCACGGTCAGCTGGATCTGCTATGGCACGCAAGTCTATCTCCATAATATCTTTTTCTTGACGCTCACAGCGTAGTTGTAACTTGTTGCGTTCATTTTTAGCCTGCAACATCAAAAGTTGATAACACTGTGTCATAGAGTTCTCCAATTGGGCAAAGTGCTCCCTTCTCTGCATTTGTCCTCTGTTCAAAGACTCCAAGATTTATCGATTTCACTCGACGATTGATTCAATTAGAGCACCCTTGTCTGCTGCTTGAGTCCTTCGAATCTTTTCTTTCTTTCATCCGATGGGACGACTAGATACATTAACATCATTATCGACTAATGTGGGAGAATATTCTTCATCAGCATTCAAATTGACAGAATGTAGTGATATCGGTGCAGCTGAATCTTGTTGAGATCCTTCAACATAATCGTGTCGTTTTTGTTGCGTCAAAATGCTTTTGTTGTTGTCATCAGTCCACTTCTCAGCTTCCTTAAGAATTGACCAGACATGATCAAATTGAAAACCCTTTTTTCCCTCGGAATCTTGGCTAAATAATATTATTGCATTGTCGATCTATAACAAAATTAAACATTCAACATTATGTATAATATAAAATCATAATGTAGGTTAGAGTCCGAAATTCTTACAATGTCTGTGAGGACCTGTCCCTCTACTCCTAGGTCGACCGGCTGGGTCGGACCCGTGGCTCGTTTGATTGTTTCGCGTCGAGCGCGCGATCCGGTGGATCGTAATTTTTCTTGGACCACAAGGGCAATTTGATAAATTGCACCTTGTCGGTTTGTTCAACACCCGCGTGTGCACACACTTACTCTGTTTGTGTTAGTGTTTGATTAGAATGGTTAGGTGAACCCGGGATCGGAAGATCCGGGCTTGGGCTTGTGTTTTAGCCCAAGTTTGTGTTTCTTGCTAAGGAGATCGATCTTCCTTGATAAGGAGATCGATCCTTCTGTGCCAGAAAGTCTTTACGGTGGAGTTGAGAGGACGGCCGCCGTTGGCCGTCGCTCTCTCCTGTCAGAGGGAGAGAAGACTTTCTCTCCTCTCCTCCCCCTTTTCCCCTCCTTCCCCGGCTTTCCCCCATCCTTTTCTTCCTCTTCTTCCTCTTCTTCCTCTTCTCCTTCTCCTTCTTCCTTCTTCTTTCTTCTTCCCGCGAGCTCTGCTTCCCATGTTTCCGACAGCCCCTTCTTCTTCTCCGTTCTCCCTCCTCCGGTCACCGTTTTGGGTGTTCCAAGGCTCGTTGGATCTGTGGCGGCGTGAAGAAGATCCATGGTGTGGTTTGGAGCCTTGTTAGTGACTGGTTTGTGGGGAATTAGTCGAGGAGTGTGTTTCCGGTAGGTTTCTACCTACCTGAGTTAGTTTAGGGGTTTTCTTTGGATCTAGCCGTTAGATCTTGTTGTTCTTTGTGTTGTTGGCTTCCTCTTACTTGTTATAATTTCTGGTTTAAGTTTCATAAGCTTTCGTTGAGATGTTAGTAGGATTTAAGCATGTTTAATCTCAGATTTTCCGGTTTCTGCTGTTCTTGAATAACAGCCGGTTTGCGGCGCGTTTTCCGGCCGGTACGTGCTTGTTCTTGGGTTGTGATGAACATAAGAGTTGTAGATCTTGAAATCTACTCTCACACCTAACTGATTTCATAATTTTATGATGTTCTTACGATTTGTTATAAATTTCGTACCGGTGGGCTGCGTTGCAGCAAGTAAGTGCTAAGTTAGTTTGATTAGCAGTTTAGATTACTGGTTTTCCGTTAATCCAGCCGTTGGATGTTTCCCGATTTTGGATATGTTGATCCTAGCATGTTGATCTACTGATATCTAAGTTGGATCTCGAATCCGACGTCGTTTGGACGTCGGCTCGACGGGTCAATTAGCCTCTAAGTAGAGGATTTTGGTGATTTAAATAATATTATATGTTCGAAACAAATAATATTATATTTTACTGTTCATCAGTGTTTTCGGGGTTACTTCCCGTTGCAGGAGTCCGCGGTTGACGGTCGTGGTACCGTCGTAATCCAGTTGGACTTGTATGCTGCCTTATCATACTATTGCATGCTTATCTCTTATCTGTGTTGTGCATTAGTTGCATGGTTAGGGCGTGGGTGATCTGTGGGTCATCGTCCTAAGGCTGGAAGCTCAGATTTAGCCCTAGGACTGGGGTTGGGTAGTTTGGACTCGGCTCGAATTATGGTGTCCAATCAAACTTGATGATAGGCCTAGATGACTGGTACACATGTTGATTGATGATTGTAGAGGTCGTGTCGGCCTCGAGCCAGATCTTGTGGGTGCAACCGGTGTCGGTTCTTGTTCTTTGGGGGGTTGTGGGGTTAGTCCGGCCCAGGCAGTGTCTGTTTTTGCCCGCGGAGGCGACCAGTATGGGCCCAGTCCATTTTGGGTGACCATAGCTGGAACCCCGCAGTAGTGGTGACTAGTGTGGGCCCAGTCCGTTTTGGGCGATCACAGCTGAAACCCTGCGACACTAGGTGTATACAGGATGGACCCAGTCCTTTGGGGTGACCATGGTTGGGTAGGCCTAGGGACACCAGCAAAGGGTTGTGGGACCCTTTCTGCACACCCAAGTCTGGCTTGGGGGCGACACTGTTGTGTTTCCCTCTTCCTTCTGTATGACGTAGTATAGAACCCTACTGAGCTTTATGCTCACTCCTACCCGGGCCGCGTTTTGCAGATGCTGGCATCAGTTCTTCTTCTGTAGCCCTTACCGGGCAATTGGTCAGCGGTGCAGCGGCGCCAGGCGGAGTCTGAGAGATGGTGATCTTTTACTGCTTTTAACCTATGTTAGATAGCTTCCTACGGGAGTAATGTTGTATTTGGATCTTCCCCTCTCCGAGGATATGTATATTAAATTCACTTGGGTTTTGTAATCTGAGGTTCGAGGCTTGTAATTTAATTATGTCTTTTTTAAATTGAGGGTGTTTTGATGAATTGTTAGGAAGACCAATAGGTTAGAGGGAACCCTCGCCTTTATTTTCCGCGGTTTGTTAGGTTTCAATTCGCGTCGCCCGGCCCGGTTGAGCTAGGGTCGGGGCGCGACAATGTCAATCTCTGAAGCGCCACTTGGATTGAGTCCTTCAACTTGGCGAACACATCCTCGAAAATTGTTGATAGCTTTCATAATGATAGTCATTCCACATTGGACGGATTTGTTTGAGCGCTCACGAGTGATGTGAGCTAGAAGGTTGCTATTGTATATAACTGAAATGCGCTCCCACAACTTATCTCTTTTTTTATTAGTACCTGTCACTGGATCTTGAGAAACCTCGAGCCATGCATTACAGATGATCTTGTCTTCTTCATTAGTGAATGATTGACCGCGAAAAGCCAATCGTGCACTGGAATTCATGTTTCCGCTTACCTTGTTTTGAGAGGAGGAGGAAGAAGATGTGGGATTTTTGAAGATGAAGATATGACTATTTATAGTGGATATGAAACCCAACTACCATGAGATCGATTGATATAAAAGTGAGTGATTAAGGATATGATTTGTCAGACTTTATCATGACTTGTCAGTGAGTGGGCAAGGATATGATTTGTCAAGTTTTATCATGGCTTGCTAGTGAGTGGTCAAGGATATGATTTGTCAAGCTGTCTTTTTTATGATAGTTACATGACTTGGCAGGCTTTGTTATGATTTTAATAGATATGATAAGAGCATCATGTTGATAAATATGGACTTGTTAAGCTTTATCAGGATTTTGGTAGATATGATGCTTCTCTTATTCTCTTACAACAAAATTTGATGGTCTGAAGTAAATCCAAGGCTACATGAGTATATATACTCCTCCATAAATAACCTAATCCGGGTCGGGTCAAAAGACAAAATAGGCTGCCCCGGACCCCGTTAAGACGTAGTGTGTCATAGTCGAGCCAGCGACAGAATCCAAAACATCCAATACACAACAACAATATTAGTCTCGTTTCGAAGATATTGACGATATCTTTGCCATGATATTAATCTTATGAATATAATATATTATAATTAAAAGCTATTTATATTATATATATTAGTTATGTTTTAATAAGAGGGGCATAGAATGTATTTAGGAGAAATATTGAAATGAAGAAACAATATAGAGAATGATGATTGAAGTTGCCATCCTCCAAAACACCTTTATGAATTTTTTATGATTGTTAGATTCTCCATTTTAGAGAGTGTGGTCGGAGATTCTCTGAGAACGGTATGACATTCGAATACAGTGTAGAACAGTGAAGTAGTGTAAGTAGACTTTGGGTTTAATTAAGCGAAAAAGTAAATTAAAAAAAATGATATAGTTGATGTGTCTGATGAGAGAGAGAGTCTTTTAAGGCGACTCATGGATTTGATGTAGGGAGGACTTTTGATTGTTGTGGACAGAATGTCATCATCATTGTTAACCATATTTGAAGAAAAGGAGTTTCAAAAATTTAAGTTCAATGGACGGGTTCAATAGACGGGTTAGATTTTTTAACTGCCAACATTTGCTGGTATACAGGCAATTTGGCCTTTTAAATTAGGGAGAAGGGTTTATGGGGGCTGAAAAAAAATAGGTTTCAACAATAGGTCAATTTTGCAGCCCATCCAGCTGCATTTATGCAGCTCCCTCCATCCGGATGTCCAGCTGCATAAATGCAGTATTATTATTTAATAATATTTATAATTCTCATATTACCTTTTATATTCTTCTCATCTAATTTTAAATTACTAATATATCCTACCGCTAAAGTACATTAACTACAATAACTTACGTAACTTTAAAATTACTGATTTATTTAGAATAAATAATATATCAATCGAAAACTCTTGTCGATCCCTACAAAACAAGACTAATATTGAATATTTTTTAATTATTATTTATCTAATTGTATATAAATTATTTTTTTACTGATTTTTTTTCATCATTGGGTTTTTAAATTATACATCAGTACGTCAGTTTTTAATGAAATTAATTCTAATTGTAATTACATTATCTAAAGGTATTTGTGCAAAATACTAAAATGAAGACGAATCTTACACACTAAACATTGAGAATTTCAATTTAATATGCATTAAGACGTGAAAAACATTGAATATAGATAAAAACGTGTGCTCTTCATTGTCATGTCGTTCCCACAAATGTTCAATCAGTGCATTTCGAAGTGCAAAATGTGCTTCTTTGACCTTAATCTTTTTATGTTGATTAAGAAACTGGTGAAATCATTCGGATTCACTTACCTTCATCTCATCAACATGTTGAGTACGTGGAGTAGAAATGACAGCACTTTCATCTTCATCTCGTTCATCTTCGACAATCATATTGTGCATTATATCACAAGCAGTCATGATATCATGTAACACACGTTTATCCCATAAACGTGCTGGGTCATTAACAATGGCAAATCTTGATTAAAGAACTCCAAATGCCCGCTCTACATCTTTCTGGCATGCTTCTTGCATCATTGTGAAATATTTTTTCTTTTTATCTTGTGACTAAGAAATGGTTTGAACAAGTGTCGACCATTTCAGGTATATGCCATCGGCTAAATAATAACCAATGTCATAATTTTTTCCTTGAATTGTATAATGACCAAGATGGTAATGAGTCACTAAATATTCATAATTAAACCCCTTAAATTACCTTTGTTAGCCCGAGAGTGTTTGTATTTGATAGTTTGTTAGTTGATTTCAGGTTTAATCATGTTTTGAGAAGAAATGCAGGAAATTCGACTAAAATGACTAAATAAACTACTTCGTCGACCGTCAGTAATATATTCGCCAGGTATTTAACAAAGGTCCAAATATTCTAAAACTTTGGGATATTTTATAAGACTCAGAGATCTACAACGTTTCTGTTGGACACTTTTCGAGATTCCTGATGGTGTGATAGCAGATTTGAAGAATACATGAAGAGACATAAGTTGGAAAGCTGCACCATCGAAGCTCAAGAGAATATTCTTCAAATATTCTAGATAACTCCGAATATTATGACATCTTCTGGATCTGATCGAAGACTTCCTAATCTACATCTTTCGTGTTGGACGCGTTTTCCGATCCAGGACGAATTGGACCCAGTTGCGACCGGAATAGGCTGCCAGGATCAATTCAGGAAATCCGAATTGCACTAGAGTCCAACTCAACTAAACCCTAGTTTTGGGAGTTCCCCTATATATATGATTTTTAATCCCTTTGGAGGGGCTCTTCCTTGGCCCTTTGGCTGAGCCTTCTTGGTCCTTTTTCTTCCTTCTTTTACATAGGTTAGGTTAGATCTTTGGGGGAAGATTCATGGGTGGAGCGGGGCGACAGCCTTCATCAACGGATCTCCTTCCTAAAGATGAGTAGCTAAACTTTAACCAAGGAATTCTTATGATGTAACTAAGATTTCTATTAGGGATTTCTAAGATTTAGGGCTGGTACACCTTCTTGAATGGTTTGTATGGATTGATCTTAATTTCGTTATGAACTTAGTGTTGGTTTATTGTTGGATGTTTGGATTGTTCTAACATGTCTTAGATCTAGAGCTAGTGCATGTTAGGGCTTGGATTAGATTCATCTAATAAGAGGATCATGCTAGTACCATGGTATCTCAGATGAAATCTTCTTCGTGATTAGAGATTGTATAGTGCTAGAACCACTATAGTAGTGCTAGTGTCACACCCCGACCCAGAAAACCCATCCAGGACGGGGCGTGAGGGTTCCTATCACTATTCATCTTCAATCGGCGCGATACAAAGCGGAAAAGACGGATAATTTAAACAATTGTATTCCAGAGATGAACATATATTCAATTCATATAACATCAGTTGTACTATTCCATATTCGATACAAAATCTTCCAAGAGACCTCAAAAGTTTACAACATATACATATATATCAAAAGGGTACAACAGTTAATCCTCCAACAACCTCAAGCGCCTCTGGATGTACTCGCGCCGCCAAAGGCCGATCCTGCCAGCTCCACGGAAGAAGAACTGCCGCCTGCACCTGCAAACACAGCCCGGGTAGGATTGAGCGATAAACTCAGTAGGGTTCTACTCTACGGCACACTGAAAGGAGGAAAACAACAACAATGTTGTCTCCCCGCTCAAGCCTAAGGAATGCCACGGGGTCCCACAACCCCTGTCGACTCCCCAAGGGATCCTACTCTTCTCAACCGACCACGCTGGGAACATCAACCAACACGCTGGGAGGAAAAGAACCAGAACCAGTAGGATCACCGCTACCTAGCAGGGAACCACTGCCTGGGGACCAAGTCAGGGACATCGACAACCATCCTTAAGACTTAGCCTTGGAAGACAACACGACCTCTAAACCTCAAAACCAGATCAAGTCAACTATCGCAAATCCTCAACACATGAGATTCAGATTTAATACAATCACACCCTAATCCTGACTACCCAACCACGGCCCTAAGGCTAGATCCGAGCTACCCGAGAGCCTCGGATCGGCGACCCAAACCATCGCCCGCCTAACCTCAAATGCCTCTAATGTACACAATGCGTGAACCTATGCAAACATCTATCCTAGATGTCTCTATATGCCACATCATCAATTTCAGGTTCACAGATATACAATAGCCCTCGGCACTCGTCGGCAATAGGCTAAGTTCCACAATTCCTCATTATCCAACGGTCGACCGTCAGGTAAGATGAAAAAGGGAGAGAGCCCGCGGTCGATCGATCCATCGACCGTGGGAGTTCAAAATCCCGACAGAGCCCGACGGTCGATCCGACGGTCGACCGTCAGGCCCAGAAAACACAAATCAATACTTGACGGTCGATGCACCGATCGACCGTCGAGTCTCAGGCACAGTTCATCAGAACAGTGTCAAAAATCCATTTTCTTAGATTTCAAGGATCAAATCAAATTGGAAAACAATGAGATTTTGCAAGCAAGTGTATTTCTCGATGGGAAATCCAATGGTATAAAGAAATCTCATTTTTGACGGTTAAATCTCCTATCTAGGTCCAAATGGGCGAAAACCGACAAAAAGGCGATAATACAGAAACCAACCGTTAGAATACCGAATTCGCAACGTAGGAATACAGGAAAAGAACAACACCACATGTACAAGGAGCTACAAAGCATTCTAACACGTATTCCTACAGCGAAAAGGCAATAAACCTATCCTAGGAGAGCCCGATCCTAAGATCGAGGTAGAAACACCTACTTGAGCAAGTAGGGTAGCTCCTCCACGCGTCCAACCAGTCGAGCCGTCAAGATCCACGCTCCGAAAGCCGCGTCTCCGAGCCCTAGCTCAGCCGAAGGAGAGAGAAGGAGAGAAAATGACATGAGAAGAAGAGAAGGAAAGAGAAGAAAGGGACAGGGCTTATATAGAAACTCTGGATCTATCTCAGCCGTCCGATTCGATCTTTCCCGATCGGACGCACCATAGGGATTCTAATCAAACACATACATCAATCCAAGGCCATGGGTGCAACGCGGGTGTGAAACCGATCACCAGTGGACATATTTTCCAAAATGCCCCCGGGGTCCAAACCGCCACACGATCGCCCGATCGTGCCCGACGCGGAACCAAACCAACAGGAAACCGGCTCTCGACCCTCGTGGTCGAGCCAGGTCTCAGGGACGGGCCCTCACAGCTAGAACCACTACGTTCTATCCCTAATCCTCCATATATCCTATCTTTGTAGTTTTGGCCATCAAGATACTAAACTCATCTTGATCTTACACCTAAATCCATATCATTACTATTACTTGCGATGAATTCATCCTAATCAGAGGATTCATTAGCAGTGAACGTAACTAATCATTTGATCACTGAATTTTAGATAACTAATCGTGCCGACAAGAAATCCTAACCAGAACTTGTTGAGTGATAGGGAGAACTAGCCATTCACCTATCAACCATTAGGAAAACCATTCAGGTTAGTTAGCTATTTATATTCTTAGGAAGACCTGGTAGAATCCTGGTTATTGATTAAGAATTCCCTGGTACCTTTTCTCGTATTTATTAATCATTTAGAATAAACTTAGTTTAATTTCAATTCTGAACCTTTTCCCAACTTATCGGTAGGAATACTTAGATTGAGTTTAGTAGTTTAATTATTTTCCTATGCATTCCCTATGGATTCGACTCGGACTCACTGTTCACTACCCCTAAAGTAGTTAGTTAGTAGTTTGATTATAAATTTGTAATTTTGATCGGGCGCATTAAGCCGCGACACTTTTCAAGTTCTATCAAAATTTTGGCGCCGTTGCCGGGGAGTGCTATAGGAGATGATTGAATTGTTTTGCTTAGTCTAATATTCATTGTAAATATCTTTAGTTTAAATTTTGTTTCATATCTAAAATAAAAAAATAAAAAAAAGAGAGTCGTACTTACATTGCTATATTTTTTTTGTGTTGTTAGGAGACGCCGACGCGAGAAAAATCAACGATCCACGATCGAAGAAGGACGTCTCGTGCTTGGACCAGCCCCTTGTAACGTATTTCTGAACTTTTGACTTGGTTATTGTTTATTTGATTATTTATACATGGCCGATGAGTATATGCCATCGGGTGCTACAATGAACGATTACTTTTTACCATCTAATTATGCACCCGCCTATGTTAACGATACTTTTGATTTCTCAAACCCGGCTTATGATTCTCATTCATACACATATGATCCGGATTTGAATGAACATCCATACCTTGATTGGCGATTCCAATGTTACTATCATCCCAATGTTCAACTACAATATATGAGTATACCGGACCAATACTTTACACCTAGTTTTGAATCGTTTTATCTTTCTCAAACACAATACCGACCACCCCAACATTGGTATGAGCCATCCCTTTCCCTTGCACCACAACCACAAGAAGATCCATCTTTAGATGAAAGGATTCTTAAAGCTTTAGAGGCTTTTAAAGCACAAAATCAACTTATACATTCTCACTCGCAGTTATTAGCCAATATAGAAGCCCAAATTGGACAACTAGCTTCTTTGATGGATTCATATTATGATGAGGTTGATAGTTGTGTGAATGAGGTAGTGCCTTCTAATGTTAATGATAATGCTTATGATGCTCATCTTACCAATGTTTATGATACATGCAATGATGAGATTCCTTTTGAAGTATTACCGGTTCGTGATATTTTCGGCAAAAAAATAAGCAATTTTGAATAGAAACATAAGGCAACCACAATGTGGAGGATCTTCAGCACTCGGAGGAGCTGAGTATGGAGGAAGTCAGTACATAGGTACTGGCAACGAAGGTGGTCAGTACGGAGGATATCATTATGGAGAAGGCCAGTACGGAGGAAGCCAATATGGAGAAAGCCAGTACGGGGGAGCTGGGTATGGAGAAGGTCAGCACGGAGGAAGTGCACATGGGAGTGGCAGTGAATTCGGCGATGACCTGCCGAAAAATTAGTATTTTTTATTTTATGTACTCTTTTTTATTATTAATTGCTGACATGTAATGTTTTCTGTATTTTCTTTAATCATGTAATTTTTTTCTATATTTTCTGTAATTTTGTGATGTTTTCTATATGATAGTTAATTATATAATATATTCTATATTTTATGCACACTTTTTTATTATTAATTGCCTTGACTATAAAATATTGTTATTGAGATTGAATCTTTTTTTTTAGAGGCCTTCCATTGGAGTTAATCAACTCCATTACTCTATATTTGGAGGAGAAATGACATTTGCTAGCTGCATGAATGCAGCTCGTGTTGGAGATGCTCTGAAGCTACTAGATTGGTGTTTGTTGCTGGCTTTTAATTGATGTAGTTGATGTCCGAACGCAGTGTGTGTGAGAACGGTATGAAGTCCGAATACAGTGTAGAACGATGAAGTGGTGTAAGTAGTCTTTGGGCTCAATTAAGCGAAAAAGTAAATTAAAAAAACAAGATGTAGTTGATGTGTCTGATGAGAGAGAGAGTCTTTTAAGGCGACTCATGGATTTGATGTAGGGAGGACTTTTGATTGTTGTGATTAGAGTGTCATCATCATTGCTAACCAGATTTGAACAAAAGGAGTTTCAAAATTTTAAGTTCAATGGACGTGTTAGATTTTTTAACTGCCAACATTTGCCGGCAGGCAATTTGGCCTTTTAAATTAGGGAGAAGGGTCAACAGGGGCTGAAAAAAAATAGGGTTCGGTAATAGGTCAAATTTTTTTTTTTGATTTGGCAATAGGATGAATGAGACGAAAATGCCCATACCCCTATAATCCCCCCGCCAGCCCACCCCCTAAGCCCCACCCCCCCCCCCTCCCCCCCGCGGCCGGCAAGCCCCCCAGCCCACTCGCGTCGCCGGCAGCACCCCGCACCCCTTCCGAATCCCGTCGCTACCGCCCCCTCTGGATCCCGTCGCCGCCGCCCCCTTCGGATCCCATCGCCGCCGCCCCTTTCGGATCCTGGCGCCCCCACGGGATCCCGTCACCCCCTCCTGATCCCGTCGCCGGCGGCGCCCAGCTCCATCCTCACCTTTTTTTTATTTCTATTTTTTTTTAAATCGGATGTCCTCCTGCGTTGACCTCCCGCTTTTTTTTTCTTTTTTTTTAATTTTAACAAGTACATTATGTCTCCCACTTATTAATTTTTGCGATTGGCAATCAAATTTTTCATAAATATTTTTTAATTTGTTTGACTAATTTTTTACTCAAGTTACTTTCCACAAATCTACAATTGCAAAAAAATGAAAAGTAACTTGTACAAGTTACATTGTACATATGTAACTTGTACACATGGAAAGTAACTTGTACAATTACAAAAAAGTGGAAAGTAACTTGTACATTTGCAAAAAAAATGGAAAGTAACTTATACATTTGAAAAAAGTGGAAAGTAACTTGTACATTTGTAAAAAAATGGAAAGTAGCTTGTATATTTCATCAACTAGACTCAAGTTACTTTCCACTAGTTACTTTCCATTTATTTAATCTGGAAAGTAACTCAAGTTATTTTCAACGATTTCATCACCAATAACACAAGTTAATTTTCGTAATCGTGGAAAGTAACTAACTTTCCGTAATCATGGAAAGTAACTTACTTTCCACCGGAAATATGAACAGTCACTGGAATATGAACAATCACTGGGATATGTTAGGAATATTGAAAGGGCATTTTAGTAATAAAAAAAGTATTATGCACTAAATGCCTTAAGAAAAAGGTATGAGGACCTAGGACTAAATATTTCCATCTGAATAACCTAAACACCAATTATCTATTTAAATTAAGACTACAGACTTAATTAAAACAATAATAAACGCTTGTCTTCAAATGGAAAATGTGAAGGCCTCGTTTGGTTTGGTCATATCATTCAAATGTATCTAACATAGCGGTTATGGTGCAGTACAGTATAAGAGAGGTCGATCCCACGGAGAGACGAGCAAAAAAGATCCAGAAACACAGGCAACAATATATCAAAAACGATCAAGGGCGTAAGAGTTAAGAGAGTTACATCGAAGATTTAACGATGACGCGAGGTTAACAAATGAAATCAGGATTTGGGGGAGGCTAGGCTTCAAGAATCTCTCGCTCAGATTTGGGTTCTTCTCTTATCGATGGTACATGCAATACTCAGTTGAGGAATTCACATCTCCATCATGATGGGCCACGACGATCGGGTCGGATCCGCAAGCCTAGCGCAAAGTATCAGTAGGAGTTTTAGTTCTGTTTCTAGTTCTGTTTTTAACTGAAGGAGTGAGTTCTTAATATGAAGTCAAGTAGGAGTTTAGTTATGTTCTTAGCTCTGTTTTCAGGAGTCCTAGGAGAGGGAGTTGAGTAGGATTAGGAGTAGCTCCTGCGTGTGCTAAGAGGTTACTCTGTTCAGTATAAATAGAGATGACTTCTGTGTGTAGGGTTAAGTATTAATTAATGAAAGTTCTCTTTCTTAGTTGAAGAAAGGATCAGGGGTCATCCAGCCATTAAGTGGACGAGGGGTGCTCTGCAACCATCAATTGCAGAAATCCACTTCTTACCTTTCTCTCTTCTCTTATTGTTGTTCCTTCCTGTTAATCTCTGTTGTAGTCCTGTAGTTTCTGCAACTACATTAACCAACAACAACTTGTGTTTTGTTCTTTCACCAAAGAAGCAGAAAGTGAGCAGTTAAGCAGGGTCGTGGGGCATCAAACTCATTACATCACCTCGACGGGAAGATTTGGAACCATGAATCTAGCAGAATATGAGTTTCTCTTCCTATGATCGGTTCTTCCTCATTGCAGTTCTAATTCCGTCCTACCATACCCTAAGAATACACGATACTGGTTGTCACAACAAGCAGCGTGCAGTAGAGGTTTCACGAGACAAAACCCTGACCTTGTCTTACAAAATCCCTAAGAGTACGCAATACTGGTTGTTACTACAGACAATGCATAGCAAAGGTTTCATGAGACTAAGTAGTAGAACAACATAGATAACTATGTGATCACAATATCATAAAGAAGCATGACTAGAGTTATAATAATGTTAAACCACATAACAACATGTAAAGATCCAATACATGTGTAGAGTTTAAACATGAACTAGCGATGAAGAGGAAGGCCTCATCCGTCCTCAGTCATCCATCCTTCATACGTCGAGCTTACTCGGTCATTGAGGGTGGTTCCGTCCCCCTCTCCTCTTTTCTATTCTCCGCTGCCTTCCTCTTTTCTATTCTCCCCCCGCTTTGGCCGATCTTCTTTCCTTTTTTTCTACTATGGAATCCACCTTCCAATCATACAAGCCAGCCAATTTTGACCTTTCCTTCCGGTTCCCTCTACCAAATTGGTTTCCTTTCATTCAAATTCCGATTCAACTTCTCCAAATTTGGCTTCCCTTCAACAAGATCTTGGTTCCCCATTCAATTTGGTTAACTCCACACCACTTCTTCGACGCCGACCCGTCCTGTCCGGCTCTACCTCACAGGTTTTTAAATTGTGCACGGATTTACCTGCATTTTAAAGCACATCTCGTGAGCCAAACAAATAATGTTAAAACTCTATAATATGAGCTATATATATAACACATAAAACATCATAAGCAAGTGGGCCAGTTTTGGGTATGTTCAGAATGTACTTTCATGCACTCATCAGCCTATACTTAACTCCAAATAAGAAGGGATTAGATTTTGTGGAATAATGTGAGCCCCAGATGTAGGGAGGGATAAGGATGCATGCTAACCCATGACTCACACCAGCACCATTTATTCCACCCGTTGATTTTACCCCCTCCTCTTTTCCTTCGAGAAAACCTATGTGACGATCTACTCTCAACACTACTAGCATCAGCAATCGGCAACCGGGTTTGCATCCCCTTGATAACAAAACGACGGTGATGGCCGGAGATCGTTGTATATACGGGCATATCTGGTGTTCCTCATAGTAGACGTCTTGCCTTCGTCGATCCCATGCCACACATGGCGGCGGAACCACCATCCAAGCCCATTCTTTTCCAAATCACTCTACACCACTCCTCTTCTTACCGAGAGAACTAGGGCTTCCGATCGCATTCTCCAAGTAACTCTTCTCTCTCTCCTATTTTTTTTCCTTCTCTAACATAAATGCTTCTCTCTTTATTTCCCCTTTTTTCAGTCTCTATTTCGTTTTGTTTTCCTCCGATCTTGGGATGATTCATGGTTTTCTTCTTTCTTCTTAACTGATTTTGCCATAGTTCTCTCTCTCGAGTGGCTTGTTTCTCGATTTTGCCGTGGCTTCTTTCTTCTTTCATTCTATACGGATTTTTTCTTTTGTTATGCCCTTTTACAGTGTGATGTACTCTCGTATTAGTTCTATTCTTGGGTAATAGGTCTAGTTTATCATATTTCGGGAACAATTCCCCAGAGTGTTTGGCTTCATCATTGATTTCTGTTTTTTCATTCTCACATTTGTTCCCCACGAATCATGATCCTAATCAAAGATGCTCTGGATCAAGTTGACAGTGGATTTGCAACTAGTTAGTGATATCACATATGAGAGTTTATACGACACAAAACTATGCTAGATTTATGCAACAAATACATAGAAGTGCATTTCTATTTTGGAAAGCATAGGTTAGTGGGGTAGTGTTGATTGTGTATTTTTATGAAACCAAGTTGTTCCATTTCGTGTTCTTGTACACCATGGATCTGTGTAGTCACTTGTCTTTTCTTTTTGTTTAGACTTTTATTAGTGTTGTTGCCATGAGTACCTATGATCATTGTAGTTTTAGATTTGCAAGCCAACCCATGGAATTTGAACCCTTGATTTGTTTCAATTTTTTAAGCTTATTTCTATATTTAAGCTTATTTCTCCTTAATATTGAGCATATAAGGAGCAAACAATGCAAGAGAAGAGCAAAGAAATAATTAAGACAGAATTAAGAGTAGCCTTAGTCCTCTCCTCTCAGCAACTTTGTATTATTTGAAAAATATAATTCTTAGACCGGCCATCTACCTTGAGTTGGTAGTCGCAATCCTAGCAAGATTAATGATTATAACACATACACAGAATATGTTGTTTTCGGAAGTGCTTTTGGAGAAGCTTAATCTGAAAAACAGATTCAGGTCATCTACCTTGTAATATTATTCATCGTGCATGTAGTAGAAGAATGTCCACTACATATACATAATTACTGCGTTTGTACAGAATTATGCCGAGGAGGATTGTCAATGCGAATCCAATAGGCATGAAAGAAAATTGGAAACAAGCCGAGGATAACCAATTGCTAGAACTACTGAGAAGAAAACTCCTCGACTGGTTCCTTATTAACGGGCAAGCTACCAAAGATGCATGGAATAAATTTCTACACGAATTCAATGAGAATCGTGCAAAGAAGGTTGAGTTAAGAAACCTCAAGCACATGTTGAAAAATATAAAAAAGACACATTACCTCTATAAAGAGTTGGTGGGCAAGAGCAGAACTTAGAGCAATGACACAAATATGCCCCTAACACCAGATGCAATGGGATGGGACGAGCTTGTTAGGGTAAGAATTGAAAAGTAGTATTTATATACTTGTTCTAAAGAGACTTATTAATATAATCTAATAATCTCTTTCCTGTCTTCGAGGAATTTCCAAAGTTCATTCCGCTCAGAGATAAGGTCTATATCTTTTAAGATGTCATGAATATCATAACAAGCAAAAATACTGCCAACGGTGAGCGTGCGTATTCCTCCAACAGCAAGATCGGCGATAACAAGTTGGCGAAGGAGATATCTGAGAGCACTGGATCATCAGATACTCCGTCAGATGCTCAGTCACCTCCTCCTCGCACGTTCTCATCACGTATTTCTATTATTAATATCGATATCAATTAATGCCAGCAAGAGGATCACTGACTTCAACATATGGTTACGGGTCGCAAGATACCTACTCTAGTGACCCAATGCCACAAGTCACGCCACAAACTACACAAGGAGGCAGTGGTACTGGCACGGATGCGTCGGGTTCTTCCGGCAAAAAGCGACAACATTGAGAGTACATAAAGAAGGGTAAGAAGACAAGGGGGTCGGCGAAGGTGTGGGTACACAATATATTGGAAATATGATGCGGAGGAGGATGGACATGAAAGATGAGGTTTTACAAAGGGCCGCCGACTACTCTATTCCGCGATGTATGAAAGTAGCTCAGGCATTGCCAGACGTTAACGTAGACCAATTGATTGCGTTAACTGAAATATTTGAGGACCACAGAGGTTAGGATTTTTGTCACTCGACAATGACTACACAAGAAGCAAGTGGGTAGAAGCAAGGGTGAATGCATATAACTCAGCTAGTAAGAATACTGACACCTAGCCATCTACATGGGGTGCACAGGCTGGAGCATCATACCATCCATCAATGTGACAGCCTCCCTCAGAGATGCCACACACATTTGCATATCGTCAATTATTTCCTATCTACAATGTGACTCGAGGTCCAGAAGGCCAAGCTGAGCAAGTCAATCCGAGCTGGACAATATATGAGATGCTGGAAAATGACAATAGCACACATGGCGGGTCAAATCCTAGCATATAGCGGTCTTTTTCTAGGTAAGCTATTATATTGTGGGGGTATCATTATCATAATATTAATAGGAAAGTTAGAATGTGCCAAATATGCATTTGCTTTGAATATTGTTGATTTCTTTCGTTGTATTGCATAAGCCTTAGAATATGTATGTCAATATGATCTAAATAGGCATTATTTGATCAAATCATGAAATTGGATCGGTGACATTTGTATTATTGTGATAATTTGAATGGAATTAGTAATGGATGTATGAAGGGTCAACTTGTGAGGTGGATCTTACCACTTCTATTCAAAATAGCTTAATTTCGATATTTGTGGTAGAATGTGCATTCATGTCTTGGGACTATTGGGATAGGTAACACTATTGGATTAACAGTACGGTTTAGAATTTTGTGGAATTTAAGTGCATTCAAACCTTAGATGCTTAATACTTCATCTACCTCAGTTTTTGGAACTTCGTAGAAGTTAAGTGCTCTTGATTACTATGTCAAGTTGTTGATAAGTTGCAGAGCGTTCAAGATTCTATATTTCAAGGTTAGAGATTATCACACACTTCTATATTTCAGGGTTTATGGTCATCAAGTCTTCTTCAAATTGTTTTTCCTTGAAATCCCCTCTTTTTTTCCACCGTCTTTGGCTGAGTGGCTTGTTGTCTACTCTTGTTTGAAGTACCTGCACTGACTTCTGCTTTATAGACTCTTTTGACTAATGCTTCTTTTTTAGCTATGTCAACCTTGGGTTTTTTTTGCTCTAAAGATGTAAAATTAAACAACTTCATTTAGATCGGATGGGAATTTAATTCATTCAGTTTTGTGCCTTGAAGGATATGGCAGGCTAATCTATTCTTTTTCCCCTAAAAAGTAGACATGTAGTAGGCTGATACTTATAATAGACATGCTACTTGGTTTAAGACTCCAAAATAGTCGGAGAAGTTTTGCATGTAGGTTATCAAGAAATAGTTTTTGGTAGCATCAGCCACAAGCGTGAGAAGTATGATGTAATTGGCGGTCCTATTATGAGCAAGATAAGTAGGAAACTTCTGCATTGTTGAATGGTTGAAGTATGTCCTCGACCAATATGCATTTCATGAAGTTATAAACTCTAACTCGATATATAATCTCTTGCAAATAAGAGGAACATTGGTTCTTTGTAGCAAGTGAGTGAGTTTTGAATTGATGACTTTTTGTAACTCTTTTGGTTATACTGATATCACGTAAGTACCTTTGTTCTTGACATTAAATCGTATATGTTAATACCTCATCATTTTCATGGACGGCTGTGCATTCAAACGTTGGGACTCTTGGGATAGATGTCACTCTTGTTAATGGTTCGATTATTTTGACACACTTTTGGGATTAATATCATAGTTAGCTACATCTTGAGTTATAGCTGGTACAAGGTTTTGAAGAGATATTATTCAATGGAGTATTGGGTTTAAAGAGATATTATTGAATGGATTAATATCACAGTTAGCTATATTGAATGTCAATACTTGGTTATTACAATTACCTATTAATTATTGATAGGTTTCCGGCAATAGAAAATTATTTCTATTGCCATTTCTTTCCTATTAACTGCAGCTTTTTTTCTTCGATTGCATGGTGGATGCCAAATTTATTGCTCTCTTATCCTTTATATATTTCATCTATTGAGCTCATTCTTTTCATTGGTTTGGGCTGAGTCTTTGGTGAGTGCCTCAAGACAATTGTAATTAAGGTACTTCTTGTAGGAATCTGATAGATGATCTTGTTTCTTTTTGTACCGTATGCTTGCTGTTGTTGATTAAGGTGCTGCTTAATCTTGTTTCTTTCATAATTAAGGTACTACTTGTAGTAATTAGTGTATTGTCATTGTGTTTGATATTATTTTATGCCGTATAACGAGTTTTATGATAGATAATCTCATTATTTAAAATTGGATTAGCTTTCAGTAACAGAAACATGACTTTTCATATTCTTTCCACTATGTAGTTGCATTGAAATCCACTATGTGGTTGTTGGATCGGAGAAAATGCACAATGATTAGTCCTTATTGAAAGTTTCTAATAATTTTTCATTAATTTTTTGTTTGTCAAATAAAGGCGGTTCATCATATCATTCTGGTACTTTTGCTCTTCGATGCTCTTGTTTGAACTATCATAGTATTTTGCTTCTACACTACTATCATCCTCTCATATATAGTGTATTTAATCAATCATCCATAATCGTTGAAATGAGGATCATATTCTAATATTTTCTTTCACCTATTGTTTAGGTTCGTGTGAATGCCTTGCGTTGTCTAGGAAACTCAAGTGTGTGTAAAATGACCATGTGTTGAATCCATCAGCCAATGAGTACAATTTCATTAAAAAGAACAAGATAAAAAAGTTATTGTACTACATATCCCATGAAAACTATTCGGTCATGTCAAGGAAGAAAAATGATTTATATATGCCATTCTCAGAGTATCAGATAGTGACTATAATTATGTGACAAAAGTGATTTCTAATGTTCTCAGTAGAAAAATAAGTTTCGAGTGATACAGACCTTCAGACAAATTGGTTTTCCTGATAGAGAACTCAGGGAATAAAAGATATTTATAATACATAGGACATGAATATTTATTTACAAATAATCTATTTGTTAACTCACAAGACAGGAATATTGATGTGGCTAAATTCAGAGTCTAGTATAATATTTTACACATTATGCAAATTTTGCAGAAATGAGTTTTCTATCATATGAGACCTCATCGGATTCATCCGAGGAGGAGATTATGATTATTTAGGCAGTATTAGATGAACTTTCATCCACGTCGCAATGCCCAGCCTCGGTGGTGTGTCGTGTCGCACTAGGCCTTTCGTTGGACATCAACTAGTAAATGATATTTTGTCTGGCCATGGAAATAGGTGCCTGGAAATGTTTAGGATGTCGAAAACATTATTTAAGGGTTTGTGTCGTGCATTAGAGAGGAGGGTTTTGATTGAAGGCACACCAAACATCACTAGCATGGGGCAACTTGTAATTTTTCTTCACGTAGTTGGACATAGAGTTTCTAATAGAGGGCTGGGTGAGATGTTTCAACATTCTGAAGAAACAATAAGCCGCTATTTCAATCACTTATTGGAAGGCGCTGAACAATTAAGATTTGATTACATGCAGCTGCCTAGTGGTTATGTCCATGTTCATCCCATATTCCAAGGCAATTCCCCTTACTAATATTCTATCATAAGTGAGTCTACTTTATGTCATGTACTTTTACTTTATCTCATAAATGCATCAATAGTATTGTGCAGAACGCTCTTGGTGCAATTGACGGGATACATATTTCAACATATGTTCACTTAGCAAACCAGCCGTTGTTTCGTAATCCCAATGGGTACATATCACATAATGTTATGGGAGTCGTGTCATTTGATCTGCAATTCGTGTATGTCATCGTAGGTTGGGAAGCATCTGCGATAGATATGCATATCTTAAATTCGGTGATTGACAATGGTGATTTTACTGTTCCAAAAGGTACTGAGACTAGTGAACTCCACTTATATATTCACTGTTGCTATATATCTTCACATTATATCTTCATCTAATGTGTCGTTAAGTATATCAAAAGTTGTCAAATCAATTAACCGAACTACTAATTAACTACAATGTAGTTAGTGGAAGTACGGGTCGAGTTCTCGATGAATTGGATGGTTGAATTAGTAAATGCAATATAATCTTTATAATAGTTAAAAACAATCGGATTGATTCTTTTAGTATTCTAACTAAAGTACTCTAAAAATAATTAAGATGAAAATTTATCAAGAAAGAAACCTTAGGGAATTTTAATCCGAATTAGGGTCCAAATGTCTTCTCTATGAATCAAGATGAATGACACCTCAATGAGATGGTCGAAATTGGAGATCGACGAGCGTAAGATTAGTATCGCTCGCCGCTAATGAGACTTCGGGTTAAGATCATCTCATTGCGTGAATTACAAGATTAAGATTCATGATCGAGGCTTTAATTCGATCATAACTCAACAATCGCCGAGTTAATGTCATATCATTGGAAAGTAATCAAAGCTTAGTATGAATAAACTCTTGGATTGAGATGGATTTAATACCTCAATCCAATCTACCATCTACTACAAGAATGGTAGGTAGAATAGTGATGACTTGGGATGGTTCTAGCACCTCAAGATCCTATCCAAAGATCAAGGATCCCTCCAAAGAGAGTTGGTCATGGTTCTAGCATGACCTATTATTTGAGGAATTTAACCAAACACCTATCAAGCATCTAATTCTCATACAATCAAATACAACAAAAGGAATTCCAACCATCAAACAAAGGATTTCATTAAAAAAACATGGAATTAAAGATGAATTCATATAAATATCATCTCAAGAGAGTCATTACATCAAGAAACAAAAGAGAAATCTAAGAAAAGAACCTAAAACATCAAAAAAATTTCCAACGAAAAGGGGTTTAGCTACCCATCTTGGGTAGAAGATCCATGGAGGAGGAGGCTTGACCCATCTTCTCCATTAAAATCCACCTTTAGAGATAATGAGTGCATGAAAGTGCACTCTGAACAACCTTATAACCATCTCAACTGCTATATTATCACCCTTAATCAACCTCTTTAGCATTATTTTAATACTTATATGTGCTTCACATAGTTGTTTCGAAAATATAGGAAATTGGAGGTAAAAGGAGCAAAGAAGCTGAAACGATTACATGGGTCTACTTCAAATATTAAACTCTACCTGCTCAAAATGAACCAGATGATGTACCATACACCATTGGAAATCTCTTGACGTCTAGTTTCTAGAGAATTTTACAGTTCATGATTCCGAGTTTCCTAGAGGACGTTACAGCAATTTTAGTATCAATGACGTAGTCTGAATAATAAAAGAGAAAATACGCAGAACAAATGATCGATCATCCCCTATAATGATCGGTCATTTGATACGCCAGAGCTAACAGAGAGCATATTTTCAAATGATCGATCATCTATCCATAGAAGATCGATCCCTTAAGACACTGGAGTGATTTTCGAATAAAAAGATCGATCTTCTCCCTATAAATGATCGATCATTTATGTGACAGAGTGTTATACTTCAAAGGATCGATCTGAAGGTCCAAGGGGGGGGGGGGTGAATAGGACTCTTTTGCGTAAATAAAATAGATAAAAACCAAAATAAAATGCTAGAAGACTAGTATTCTTGTTTTGATATGAAAGCAATAAATAAAGCACATAATGAAGAATAAGAGAGAGAGTTAGGAGACTTGCACCATATTTTATAGTGGTTCGGCCAACCTTGCCTACGTCCACTTCACTCAAGGTCCTCCTTGAGGTTCCACTACTTGTAATTCTCCCTTACAAGTTTTCCCATCAAGCTTCCGGGTGCTTGGCAACCTTACAAATCCTCCAACAACTGCTGGAGCTCCCACTCAAGCTTTCGGGTGCTTGAGAACCTTACAAATCACTCCAAACAACTCTTGGAGATTTCTCACAAAGTCTACTTCACAACTTGAAGTAGATTTATAAAGATTTAAGCTCCCAAAAGAAGACTAAAACTTGTTATAATGTAAACTAATAACTCCCTTAGTCTTACACCAAGTTTCTTGGGTCTTCTCATATATACTTGAGCTTTAAGACCTCAAAAAGTAGCTCCCAACGACCACTTTGCTTTTCTACAATGGCTCTTTAACAGCTAGTTTTCTGACTGGCGGTCGACCGTCGCATCATCCACCACATAGTCTGTCACCATCTTCTTGAGCCACGGGCGATCTACGCACCGACGTTCAAGCTTCACAGTCGATCGTCGCATCAACTGTCACATCGTACGTGAGGCTCTGTGAGGAAAAACACTTCCCATGGTCGATGCCTCGTTCGACCGTCGCTTCTCCTCAACCGAGTCACATAGCCCACGATCGATCAGTCCATCGACCGTCGCTACTTTTATCCTACGCGGTCGATTCTTCCATCGACTGCCACTTTCCACGGTCGATCTCTTCATAGCTGCGGTCGATTCCACGGTCGACTACCACATCGTCCGTGGACTATAACATTTCTCAAATATGAAAGTTAAAGCAAGTTTTCAACATATATTTTATCACATATATATTTTAACATTTAGGAACATATTGGCATCATCAAAACATCATCAAAATACCATTAGGACTAACAAAGCTTGTCTTTTTAAAATTATTCATCTTCCTAGGGTTATAACCAATTCCATTTTTGTTCAATGAACTACGTTGGCTATCAAGGATCTCATTAAGTATGATCTTACTCTTCATAAACTTAGAAAGAGTAATTTTCAAATCATTATTTTCAAGGGTGAGAACCCTTTTTTATTCTCTCAAATTGATGATTTCCTTTTGCAAGATATTTGAGTTGTTTTGTAAAATGCCATGCTAATATTTGCAATCCTCAAGTTCTTTTCTCAGAGAGGCACGATCATCACTAGATGTCTTACTCGTTATGCATTTGTTATCATTTTCCAATAAGTCAATCCTACACATAGCATCTAGTTTTTCTTGTTCTAGCTTCTTCAAGTCCTTACATGAAGCATAATATTTCTTTTTAAGGAACTTGAAATCTTTAGCTAAGGAATGATAAGCTTCAAAAAGTTCATCAAAGGCTAGCTCATCATTTACCTCATGATCTTCTTCCTCATCCCCGATAGCCACTAAACAAATATTTGCCTTTTCTTGCTCTTTTTCTTCGGAGGAGGAATCTTTATCGCTTTCACTCCAAGTTGCCACAATGCATTTCTTTTTCTTGAAACTCTTCTTTGTTAGCTTCTTTAGTCGAGGGCAATCAGGCTTGTAATGTCCGGGCTTTCTACACTCATAACATATAATGTCATTTAAATTAGATGAGGTAAAGTTTGATTTTTCGCCTCCGAAGATTTTCTTCTTGAAATTCTTCTTTCCTTTTTGGCGATTGAGCATCCTTTTGATTTTTCTTGTAATTGATGCCAATTCCACATCATTCGACTCTGATTCTTCATCACTTGAACTTGATGAATCCTTGTATGACGACTTTAATGCAACCGATTTTTCTTTCGTCTCTCCTTTATTGTTGCTCTTTTTCGAGCTCATCTCATAGGTCATGAGTGAACCCATGAACTCATCAAGTGATAGTTTGGAAAGGTCTTTGGCTTCTTCAATCACCGTCACCTTGGGATCCCATGCTTTAGGTAGACACCTAAGTATTTTTCTTACAATTTCATCATTAGCATAAGATTTGCTAAGAGATTGAAGCATATTTAAAATGTTATCGAAGCATGTAAACATTTCACTAATGAACTCATTTTCCTTCATGCTAAACAATTCATAATCATGAACAAGCATACTTATCCTAGTCTCCTTAATTCGGTTGATTCCCTCATAAGTAATTTCAAGCTTCTCCTATATTTCCTTGGCCAATTTACAACTTGAAATTCTACTAAATTCATTGGGGCTTAATACATAAATAAGAAAGCATTTTGCTTTAGCATTGGTTTCCAATTTCTTTATGTCGGATAGAGTGTACTCACTCTTAAGCTTGGGTACATCCTTTCCTTCATGCATTTTACTAGGAATAAATGGTCCAACCTCAATAGTAAGCCAAGCTTCATAGTCTAAGGATTGGATAAAAATTTCCATTCTAGTCATTCAATAATTGTAATTTTCTCCATCAAAGTAGGGAGGCCTATTGGTAGATTGTCCTTGTTAGTTTTCCATCTATACCTAGGATCCTCTAGGGTCGTTAAACCTCGAATATAGAGACGAGGCTCTGATACCAATTGAAGGTCCGGGGCGGCATAGGACTCTTTTGTGGAAATACAATAGATGAAAACCAAGATAAAATGCTAGAAGACTAGTATACTTGTTTAGATATCAAAGCAATAAGTAAAGCACATAATGAAAAATAAGAGAGAGATAGAGAGAGAGAGAGTTAGGAGACTTGCACCAGATTTTATAGTGGTTCGGCCAACCTTGCCTACGTCCACTTCACTCAAGGTCCTCCTTGAGGTTCCACTACTTGTAATTCTCCCTTAAAAGTTTTCCTACCAAGCTTCCGGGTGCTTGGCAATCTTACAAATCCTCCAACAATTGCTGGAGCTCCCCTTCAAGCTTTCAGGTGCTTGAGAACCTTACAAATCACTCCAAGCAACTCTTGGAGATTTCTCACAAAGTCTACTTCACAACTTGAAGTAGGTTTATAATGATTTAAGCTCTCAAAAGAAGACTAAAACTTGTTATAATGTAAACTAATATCTCCCTTAGTCTTACACAAAGTTTTCTGGGTCTTCCCATATATACTTGAGCTTTAAGATCTCAAAAGCAGCTCCCAACGGCTACTTTGCTTTTCTGCAACGACTCTTTAACGGCTAGTTTTCTGACTGGCGGTCGACCGTCGCATCGTACGTCGCCATCATTTTGAGCCGTGGTCGATCCACACATCGACCTTCAAGCTTCATGGTCGACCGTCACATCGTCCGTGAGGCTCTGTGAGGAAAAACACTTCCCAGGGTCGATGTCTCATTCGATCGTCGCTTCTCCTCAATCGAGTCACATAGCCCACGGTCGATCGGTCCATCGATCGACGCTACCTTTATCCTCCACGGTCGATCCTTCCATCGACCGCCGCTTTCCTCGGTCGATCTCTTCATAGCCCGCGGTCCATCCCACGGTTGACCGTCACATCGTCCGTGGACAATAACATTTCTCAAATATGAAAATTAAAGCAAGCTTTCAACATATATTTTATCACATATATATATTTTAACATTTAGGAATATATTGGCATCATCAAAACAGCATTAGGACTAAGACGATCATCTCCCTTATAATGATCGATCATTGTATGTAGCCAGAGATGACAGAGAGCCATGCTTCAAATGATCGATCATGCCCTTTAAGATGATCGATCCTCATCGGGGAGTGACATTTCTACGGGATGAAATGATCGATCATCTTCCTCTATAATGATCGATCATCTACGGCGGCTGAACAAAAATCTAGGGTGCAGATCTAATCCGAGTTGCACACTTTTGGAGGCTATAAATAGGCAACTTAGGGCAATCCAAAGAGAGTTTTTTGGAAGACGTTTCTGGAGGAGGAAGGAGACCAAATCTCCATCCATGGCCGGGAAATCCTCGGGCATGACAGACGGAAGACCTAGCAAGAATTAGGGTTTCTTCTTCATCATGGTTCATAGTTTTAATCTTTATTGATAAACTCTTTTCTATGTATTGAATCTTCAAAGATTATTTTCATATTATGAATTTCTATGTGGATGAATGATATTATGAATCGAGTTATGCTTTTTTCATGATCTTGTAATCCCATGGTTATATCTATTGTTTACCTACTTTATCTCGTGAATTCTTTGTTATGCATTGCCGATTATGAGAGTTGGTATTGTGTATTCTTAGAGATATGTAAGATAGGGTTAGGGCTTTGTCCCGATGAACTTTTGCTATACGTTGTCTGTAGTGACAGCCGGTATCATATATTCTTAGGTTTTGGTAGAATGAAGTTAGAACTATAACAAGGAAGAGTCAATCATAGGAGGAGACATTTATATATTTTGTTAGGTTTATAGTTTCATATCTTCCGGTTAAGGTGATTGGGATGTGAATCCCTTAACTGATTATTGAATGAACCGTTGGTAGAAAAAGAACCTAAGTCAGAGCGAAGGGATTCCTGATGCCTAGCCTTCTTAAAACCTTAATATCTCTAGTTAATCTTACATTATCATTAATCTTTTGATCTAATTTAGTTTAGTTAGCTCTTAAGCTATTGATTGTTTTCAATATATTGTTATTTGTGTTTCTGGATCCTTTCTACTTGTATCTCTGTGGGTTCGACCTCTCTTATGTTGTACTGCACCGCGACCACTGTGCGAGACATATTTGAGCGATATCAAAAGACCTAAATCCCTAAGCATTAGAGGAGAAATCTCAATCTCTCTCTAACCTCTTTCTAGAGCTCCAATGAAGGAAGATAGCTGGAGAAAAGATCCCAAAATGAGAACTAAACCCCCTATTTATAGGCCCCAAGTCATGGACCATCGGATTAGATCCAAACCATCCATTTTTACCCATCAGCGGTGTTGGGATCGATCCAAAACAGGTTTGGATGGATCCAAATTGTAGATCTTGGGGTTTCTAAAGGTTTGGATCGATCTAAAATGAGTTTGGATCGATCATTGTGCAAAACTGCAAAAGAGGCTCTGGAAAGAGGTTTTATATATATATCCATACAAGTTTGGATCGATCCAACAAGGCTCTGGATCTATCCAGACAAGTATGGATCGATTCACTGTACAATGCTGAAAAAGATCTCTAGAAAGAGTCTTTGGATCTGTCGGGCCCCAACCCGCGAAAGCCCAACCGGGCCGGGCGACGCGAACCAGAACCTACAAAACGTGGAAAACAAAGCTGGCGAGGGTTCCCTCTAACCTATTGGTCTCCCTAACAGTTCACCAAAGCACCCTCAATTAAAACAACAATATAATAATGAAGCCTCGAACCACAGATTTAAAACTCAAATTGTTAAATATACAAATCCTCGGAGAGGGGAAGATTCAAAGTACAACATTGCTCCCGTAGGAGACTATCTAACACAAGGGTAAAAACGGTAAATATCGCCACCTCTCAAAAGCCACCAGGTAGGGGCCACAGAGGAAGAACTGACGCCTGCACCTGCAAAACGCAGCCCGGCTAGGAGTGAGCACTAAGCTCAGTATGGATCTACACTACGACACACAGAAGGAAGAGAGAAACGCAACAGTGTCGCCCTCAAGTAGGACCTGGGTGTATACAGCGGTCCCATAACCCCACCGCGTGTCCCTGAGGCCCAGGGACGGCACTCAGTAACAGGAACAACACTGGCGACACTACAGGTCAGCACAGTGGGACACCGGCTACACCTCAGCACCCGACTCAAGGCCGACATGACCTCTACAATCATCAAGCAACTAGTGTACCAGTCATCTAAGCTTATCATCGAATCGACTGGACACCACAATTCAAACCGGGTCCTAACAGCCCAACCCGGTCCTAGGGCTAAGTCCGAGCTTCCAGCCTCGGGACGGCGACCCAAAGATCACCCACGCCCTAACCAATGCAACTAATGCACAAGTCAACGATGCATGCTATAACATACACAAATAAGAAGCAAAGCATGCAACAGTATGTCAAGCATCATATAAGTCTACTGGATCGCTGCAGCAGTACTACCAACCGCTGTCAGCCGATCCGCAGCGGGTCCCGGCATTACGACGGTACCGCGACCGTCAACCGCGGACTTCTGCAACGGAAAGCAACCCCAAAAACCGCTGATGAACAGTACACAATATAATATTATATTCCGAAATATAATATTATATTCAAACACCCAAAATCACTACTTAGGGGCTAATTGATCCCGTCGATCCGACATCCAAACGATATCGGATTCAAGATCCAACTTAACCAGGATCATCATGTCCAAAAATCATAATCATCCAACGGTTGGATTAACGGGAAAATACAAATCAAAACCGCTAATCAACTCACTTACCAATTTAATTGCTGCAACGCAGCCCTCCAGTAAACAATTCATAACAAATCATACATAAATCGGAAAAATACGAAATAAGATGGAATGGAAAGCTAACGAAGCGATCTACCACTCTTATGTTTATCAAAAGCCAAGATCATGTACTTACCGGCTGAAAAACTCGCCGCAAGCTGGCTATTTCTCAAGAACAGCAGAAAACCAAAAATCCGAGACTAATCTTACATAAAACCTACTCAAATCTCAACTGATTAACATGAAACTTAAATCAGTAATTCTAACATGTATAAGGAATCTAACAAAATAAGGATCAACAAGATCCAACGGCTAGATCTCAAGAAAACCCGAAAAGAACATCAGTAGGTATAACCCTACCTAGCTGAGCTTTCCTCGGCTGATTCCCCACGATTTGATCACCAACAAGCCTCCAAACCACTTCAAGGATCTTCCTCTCGTTGTCACGAATCCAACGAGCCAAAGAACACCCAATTTGATGGTCGGAGGAGGGAGAACGGAAGAGGGGAAGGTGGCTGCCGGAAAAACAGGGGAAGAGCAGAGCTTCGGGGGAGAAGAGAAGAGAAGAAGAAGAAAAGCGGAGAAGGAGGAAGAGAGGGGAAGAAAAGGAGGGAAAAGGGAGGGGACAGCCGGGAAAGAGGGGGAAAAAGTGAGGGGAGGGGAGGGAAAGTCCTCCCCCCCTCTGACAGAGGAGAGCGACGGCCAGCGGTGGCCGTCCTCGCGAAGTAGAAAAGCCCCCGACGCGAGTCCGATCGGTCGCTCCAAGGAGCGATCGATCGTTCTCGCCCCGGATCAAAACAAACCGACTCGCTCACGAGTCCGATCGATCATCCCAAGGAGCGATCGATCGCTCAAGGGTCGTCAGCTGCCCCAAAGGCAAGCTTTCGCGCACCCGAGCTGGGATCTTCCGATCCCGGGTCCATCTAGCCATTCTAAACAAACACTAACACAAACAAGGCCAGTGTGTGCACACGCGGGTGTGAAACAAACCAACAATGTGCAATTTACCAAATTGCCCTTGCGGTCTACAGCGAGCCACAGGGGTAGAGAGACAGGTCCTCACATCCTATTACCCTTAAAGGAAATCACGTCTCGAGATTCGATAAGTGTAGGGCTCGGAACAACAAAACATGTACACTAAAAGACGGGACAAGAAATACCTCGAGAAGAGAACAACTGCGGAAACTCCTGCCGCATGCGCGTCTCGCGCTCCCAAGTGATCTCCTCGGTGCCTCTGTGCCTCCACAGTACCTTGACCAAGAGAATTGTCTTGTCCCGCAAGACCTGATCCCTCCGGTCAAGAACCTGAACCGGCTGCTCAACAAAGCTCGCGTCTGCCTCAAGCTCAATGTCATCCACTCTGATGACATGAGACGGGTCTGGGAGATACTTCCTCAGCATCGACACATGGAAAGTCGGATGCACAGCAGACATATGCTGAGGAAGATCCAAGCGGTAAGCTACCTCGCCGACCCTCTCTAAAATCTCAAACGGCCCGACAAACCTCGGCGCCAACTTACCACCTCTGCCAAACCTGACAGAACCTCTATACGGCGACGCTCGCAAGAACACTCGGTCGCCGACTGCAAACTCCAACGGTCGTCGCCTCTGATCTGCATAACTCTTCTGCCGGCTCTGAACCGTCAGAAGCCTCTGCCTGATTTGCACTAACCTCTCTGACGACTGCCTGACGATGTCTGGACCGGTGAGTGAAGCCTCTCCAACCTCTGTCCAGCACACTGGGGAACGACACGGCCTACCGTACAACGCCTCGAAAGGTGCTACGCCAAGACTGGACTGGTAGCTGTTGTTGTAGGCGAACTCCACCAAGGGAACGTGCTCCTCCCAGCTGCCTCCTGCGTCGAGGACACATGCTCTCAGCATGTCCTCAAGGATCTGGATAGTCCGCTTTGACTGCCCGTCTGTCTGTGGATAGAACGCCGTACAGAAAGTCAGGAGTGTGCAAACTGCCTCCTGAAAGTCGCGCCAGAACCTGCTGGTGAACCTGGGGTCCCAGTCTGACACGATAGAAACTGGAACTCCGTGTAGTCTGACCACCTCTCTGACGTACAAGCTACCCAACCTGTCCGTCGAGTCTGTCACCCGCATAGGCAGGAAGTGCGCCGATTTGGTCAATCGATCAACGATGACCCAAATCGCGTCATTCCCCCTAGGAGATCTAGGTAGCCCGGTCACGAAGTCCATCGTGATGTGCTCCCACTTCCACTCAGCTAGTGGAAGCAGCTGAAGTAACCCCGGAGTCCGCTGGTGCTCTGCCTTGACCTTCTGACAGGTAAGGCAGCGCGATACGAACTCCGTCACTGCTCTCTTCATCCCGCGTCACCAGAACTGTCGCCGAAGATCCTGGTACATCTTGGTGCCGCCGGGATGAACTGCAAAGCGAGAGTGGTGGAACTCTCGTAAGATGTCGTCTCGAAGGACTGGATCTGCTGGAACCGCTACTCTGCCTCGGAACCGTAGCCCTCCGTCTGGTGATACTGTCCAGTCTCCGTCTGCGCCCTCCGTGCCCGCTGCTGTGCGTAACTCCTCGAGCTCTGGGTCACTGTGATGTGCCTCTAACACTCTGGCTAAGACTGCTGGCATACTCTGCACTGCATAGAGGAAACTGCTGGATCCCCGATCCTCAAACTCGAGCCCAAACTGGCCCGCCGTCTCGAGAGCCTGCCACTGCCGCGCTGACAACCCTGCAACTGCTGCTCTGGTGTCTCTCACATGTCTGCTCAGCGCGTCTGCTACGACGTTTGCCTTACCAGGATGGTAATGCAACTCGAAGTCGTAGTCCTCCAATAGCTCCATCCAGCGTCGCTGCCTCAGGTTGAGGTCACGTTGGGTGAAAACGTGCCTCAAACTCTTATGGTCCGAGAAGACTGAGAACTTCTCGCCATAGAGATAATGCCGCCAGGTCTTCAGGGCGAAGACCACCGATGCAAGCTCCAAGTCGTGAGTCGGGTAGTTCCTCTCATGGTTCTTCAGCTGACGAGAACCATAGGAAACTACGTGCCCCTCCTGCATGAGGACACATCCCAAACCCTCACCGCTAGCGTCACAGTAAACACTGTAACCAACACCTCGCTCGGGGACGATCAGCACCGGTGCACTGGTCAACCTGGTCCTCAGCTCCACGAAGGCTCGCTCACAAGCATCATCCCACACGAACGGGACAGCCTTCTGTGTCAGTCTGGTCAATGGTCCGGCAACTTTGGAGAAGTCCCGCACGAACCGCCTGTAGTAACCCGCCAGGCCTAAGAAACTACGGACCTCAAACACTGTTCTCGGTCTCTGCCACTGTACCACTACCTCGACCTTGGCCGGGTCAACTGAGATTCCTGCTGCCGACACCACGTGTCCAAGGAATCCCACCTGTGCAAGCCAGAACTCGCACTTGGAAGCCTTGGCATAAAGCCGATGCTCCCGAAGTAGCTGCAACACTGTCGCCAAGTGTCGCTCGTACTCCGCCTCTGACCGGGAGTAGATAAGGATGTCGTCGACGAACACCACCACGAACTCGTATAGGAAAGGCTGGAAGATCCTCTGCATGAGATCCATGAACGCTGCTGGTGCGTTCGTCAGGCCAAAAGGCATCACCACGAACTCGTACAGGCCGTATCGAGTCCGGAATGCCGTCTTCGGGATGTCGCAATACCGAACCCTCAACTGGTGGTAGCCGGTGCGGAGGTCGATCTTCGAGAAAACTGAAGATCCTCGCAACTGGTCAAACAAGTCATCGATCCTCGGCATCGGATACCGGTTCTTCACCGTCACCCTGTTGAGCCACCTGTAGTCTATGCAAAGTCGAAGGGTACCATCCTTCTTATTTGCGAACAACACTGGCACCCCCCAGGGAGACATGCTGGGATGGATGAAGCCTCTGCTGGTAAGCTCGTCTAGCTGAGTCCTCAACTCACTCTGCTCTGCTGGTGCCATCCTGAAAGCTGGGAGAGAGATCGGTGCGGTACCCGGTACCAGGTCGATCTCAAAATCGACCTCTCTGGGCGGTGGAAGCCCTGACAACACCTCGAGAAACACGTCGGTGTAGTCGCACACGATCCTGGGGAAACTGCTCAGTTGTACTCCCTCTGACCCAAATAGGGACAGGCTGGCCAGCAAGGCTGAGAGCTCGCTGCCACGCCTTCCCACACCACAAGCAAAGGAATCGGCTGAGAACCGATCCTCTAACAACACAAACTGTGTCCCGTCGGGTGTCCAAGCGACCACCCTCCTGCGACCACAGTCGATGATAGCTCGGTATGCTGCTAACCAGTCCATACCGAGTATCACATCGAAGCCTGTCATGTCTAGCACCCGTAGGTCTAGACAGACACGGAGGTTTCCAACCTCCAAAGAACAAGATCGGCAGACCCAGTCTACCCTGATTGTGCCGCCGATCGGTGAATCTATAGACTGTGCCACCTCTAGCCAACTTGTCTCTAATCCTAGCGATGCCAAACACATGCTAGCAATATAGGAATGAGACGCCCCAGAGTCTATCAGCACATCTACTAAAGAACTAGAAAGCTGAAAGATACCTCTGAGGACGGTTGGCTCTGCCGCTGCCTGCTGGTACTGCTGCGGCTGCTGGTACGGCTGGTAAAGCTGAACAGCGTCCGGCTGCTCGCGCCCCGGAAGAGCAAACACGCGCCCCCGCTGACCGCCTCCACCCCTGGAGCGGCCCGGTCCAGCCCCCGATCCGCGCCCACTACCGCTCCCCTGCCAGGCACCGGACCCCCCGCCTCTACCGCCCTGCGGCATAGCGCCCCGCGCTCCTCGCATGGGACAGTCCTTGCGGAAGTGTCCCGGCTGCCCGCACTGGAAACAAGTGGCTAGCGCGCCACCAGGCTGCTGACCCTGGCCTCCCCCTAACGGAGCCTGCCCAGACGGCCCGGCTGTCAGGAGAAACTGGCCTAGCGGACTCGGCAACTGTGCCTGGAACTGCTGCGGGCGCTGTGACCGCTGCTGAAAGCGCAGCTGACGCCGCTGGTGCCCTCTGCCGTATCCCCCTCTGAACTGGGGCCTCTGCTGCTGTGAGCTGGTAGAGACTGCCGGTGGAACTGCCCGGCGACTCTCGTCCTGCGACTGCGCCTCCACAACTAAGGCGCAGTTCAAAACTGCTGAGTACGTCTGGAAGCGGTGGGAACACGTCTGCCGCCTGATCTCTGGACGAAGACCCCACTCAAACTGCCGTGCCCTGGCCACTGGATCTGCTGCCACTGCCCCCGCGAAACGAACCAAGTGCGTGAACCGGGTGATGTACTGCTGAAACTGCAGCAAGACCACCACAGCGGTCCGCACGTCGACCGGAACGAGAACCCCCTCCTCGGCGAGAAGGGTCTCCTCCCGTGCGACCGAAGCCGTCGCTGGTGATGGCTCAGTCCGTCTAGCTCTGACCTCCCTGACAGGTGCTACCCTGTCTGGTCGGGCGGGTCGACCAAGTCGTGCCCCACCCCGACCATCAACGAAGGTCGGCCTCGAGCTCCTGACATCTGCGCAATCACCAACAACAAACGAGTGTCCACTCGTTCGAAACCCAAGACAAAGCAGCACAACATAAAGCGGAAAAGCATAACACATCAAAAGGAGCATGCAAGGATGTTCTAGACATAGAACTAACCCATTCTACACTCAATCTCAACCGAATCCTGATCCTAAACCCTGGGATCTACAACCTATGCTCTGATACCAAGCTGTCGCACTCCGACCCGCGAAAGCCCAACCGGGCCGGGCGACGCGAACCGGAACCTACAAAACGCGGAAAACAAAGCTGGCGAGGGTTCCCTCTAACCTATTGGTCTCCCTAACAGTTCACCAAAGCACCCTCAATTAAAACAACAATATAATAATGAAGCCTCGAACCACAGATTTAAAACTCAAAGTGTTAAATATACAAATCCTCGGAAAGGGGAAGATTCAAAGTACAACATTGCTCCCGTAGGAGACTATCTAACACAAGGGTAAAAACGGTAAATATCGCCACCTCTCAAAAGCCACCAGGCGCCGCCGCACCGCCGACCAACTGCCCGGTAGGGGCCACAGAGGAAGAACTGACGCCTGCACCTGCAAAACGCAGCCCGGCTAGGAGTGAGCACTAAGCTCAGTAGGGATCTACACTACGACACACAGAAGGAAGAGGGAAACGCAACAGTGTCGCCCTCAAGTAGGACCTGGGTGTATACAGGGGTCCCATAACCCCACCGCGTGTCCCTGAGGCCCAGGGACGGCACTCAGTAACAGGAACAACACTGGCGACACTACAGGTCAGCACAATGGGACACCGGCTGCACCTCAGCACCCGACTCAAGGTCGACACGACCTCTATAATCATCAAGCAACCAGTGTACCAGTCATCTAAGCTTATCATCGAATCGACTGGACACCACAATTCAAACCCGGTCCTAACAGCCCAACCCCGGTCCTAGGGCTAAGTCCGAGCTTCCAGCCTCGGGACGGCGACCCAAAGATCACCCACGCCCTAACAAATGCAACTAATGCACAAGTCAACGATGCTTGCTATGACATACACAAATAAGAAGCAAAGCATGCAACAGTATGTCAAGCATCATATAAGTCTACTGGATCGCTGCAGCAGTACTACCAACCGCTGCCAGCCGATCCGCAGCGGGTCCCGGCATTACGACGGTACCGCGACCGTCAACCGCAGACTCCTGCAACGGGAAGCAACCCCGAAAACCGCTGATGAACAGTACACAATATAATATTATATTCCGAAATATAATATTATATTCAAACACCCAAAACCACTACTTAGATGCTAATTGATCCCGTCGATCCGACGTCCAAACGACGTCGGATTCAAGATCCAACTTAATATCCAGTAGGTGTATATACCAGGATCATCATGTCCAAAAATCATAATCATCCAACGGTTGAATTAACGGGAAAATACAAATCAAAACCGCTAATCAACTCACTTACCAATTTAATTGCTGCAACGAAGCCCTCCAGAAAACAATTCATAACAAATCGTACATAAATCGGAAAAATATTAAATAAGATGTAATGGAAAGCTAACGAAGAGATCTACCACTCTTATGTTTATCAAAAGCCAAGATCATGTACTCGCCGGCCGAAAAACTCGCCGCAAGCCGGCTGTTTCTCAAGAACAGCAGAAAACCAAAAATCCGAGACTAATCTTGCATAAAACCTACTCAAATCTAACCTGATTAACATGAAACTTAAATCAGTAATTCTAACAGGTATGAGAAATCCAACAAAACAAGGATCAATAAGATCCAACAGCTAGATCTCAAGAAAACCCGAAAAGAACATCAGTAGGTATAACCCTACGTAGCTGCGCTTTCCTCGGCTGATTCCCCACGATTTGATCACCAACAAGCCTCCAAACCACTTCAGGGATCTTCCTCTCGTTGTCACGAATCCAACGAGCCAAAGAACACCCAATTTGATGGTCGGAGGAGGGAGAACGGAAGAGGGGAAGGTGGCTGCCGGAAAAACAGGGGAAGAGCAGAGCTTCGGGGGAGAAGAGAAGAGAAGAAGAAAGGAGGAGAAGGAGGAAGAGAGGGGAAGAAAAGGAGGGAAAAGGGGAGGGGACAGCCGGGAAAGAGGGGGAAATAGTGAGGGGAGGGGAGGGAAAGTCCTCCCCCCCTCTGACAGAGGAGAGCGACGGCCAGCGGTGGCCGTCCTCGCGAAGCAGAAAAGCCACCAACGCGAGTCCGATCGGTCGCTCCAAGGAGCGATCGATCGTTCTCGCCCCGGATCAAAACAAACCGACTCGCTCACGAGTCCGATCGATCGTCCCAAGGAGCGATCGATCGCTCAAGGGTCGTCAGCTGCCCCAAAGGCAAGCTTCCGCGCACCCGAGCTGGGATCTTCCGATCCCGGGTCCACCTAGCCATTCTAAACAAACACTAACACAAACAAGGCCAGTGTGTGCACACGCAGGTGTGAAACAAACCAACAAGGCACAATTTACCAAATTGCCCTTGCGGTCTATAGCGAGCCACAGGGGTAGAGGGACAGGTTCTCACAGGATCGATCCATGCAAGTTTGGATCTATCCAAATATAGTTGGGATCGATCCATCAAGGCTTTGGATCGATCTACTGTGCAGAGCCCAGTATGGTTCTCTGGATGGAAGGTTTGGAAGGATCCAGAAGTATTTGGGATCAATCCAGAATGAGCCTGGATCGACCCAAAAGTTGTTATTTCCACTTTTTCTTCATCTTTTGCACTTTTTCATCATAAAAATGATGTAGATCTTCTTGGGACTCCTTGTACCTAAAATGTAATTACAAACTATTAGTAATACACCGCTCGATTACTAACAAAACTAAGTTGAAGGATTATATTGTGCGCATTTTATGATTTATCAGTGAGGATGACATTGATTGTAGGTAAATTTTAGTTAGTCGATTCTGGTTATGCAAATAGAAAGAACTTTTTGGCACTATACAGAGGACAACGGTACCATATTAGTGAATTCTAAAATGTTTGCAATAGCCGCAGTAATGAATATACTGGTCCTAGGGACATATACAACCACCAACATGCACATGACATGTCACACCCCGACCCAGAAAACCCATCCGGTCCGGGGAGTGAGGGTCCTAAACTCTAAAAAAATCAAACGGCGAGAGTTTCCCCTGTATTTCTCAATTTGAACCCTGTATAGTTTATAATCTTCACGATAAATTAAGACGATAAATCTAACAGTTATAAATTCAACATAAATATGAATCTGCTATCACAAATTTCACTATCTAGTACAGGTTCTGAGACAATGCTTTCATTGACCGTCAATACATAATTTAATAAAGACAATCAAATCCTCTAAGAGGGAAATTATACATTTAATATAACTGTAAATGTACAACTATTAACAAAAGGGAAACCTCCAGGATCATCAAGTACTCCTCGAAACTTCAAGTCCACGATCACCTTGAGAATGACGCGCCAATGCCCAGAAGATCACCTGAAAGGAAAGAACTGCATCGACCTGCATCGTCGATGCAGCCCAGGTAGAAGTGAGCAACAAAGCTCAGTAGGGTTCTACGCTATTCTACGTCGCACAGAAAGGAAGGGAAACAACAACAGTGTCGTTTCTCCGCCTAAGTCTAAAGGATGCCTCGGGGTCCCATAACCCCTATCGATTCCCCCAAAGGATCCTACTCTTCTCAACCGACCACGCTGGGAGGAAACAGGAACCAGAACCAGTAGGAACACCCTTACCAAGCAGGGAACCTCTGTGTGGAGACACACATCTGGGACATCAATAACCATTCTTAGCACTTGGCATTGGAAAAGCGACACGACCTCTAAACCTCAAATAATATAATATTCCAGTCCGACTATCTAATAATCCTCGAATGATATCAAACATAATCATTGATGACAATCACATCTTAATCCTCGACTACCCAAACCCCGATCCTAGGATTAGATCCGGGCTACCCGAGAACCCCGAATCGATGATCGAATCCATCGCCTACCACCTAGCCTGAATGCCTCTAATGCAAGCAAATACATGCAATGCTCACACACACATCAAGAGGAATTCATACATGCAACAATATGTCAAGCAATATACAGGTCTAGGCATAGCCTACTGATGTGCTGTCGCAGGCACTCAAAAATAAATCCAGTACTCGTTAAAATAAATATAGTAGTGCGAGTATGAGTCGATCCCACGAAGAGTGTTCAGTCGTGTTTTGTGCTTAGTGAACAAACATGGGGGGGGTTTTAAACTTGAGGAAAAACAATAAAGAAATAATCTAAAGCGAAGAAATGAGTTGAATCAAGAGAACAAATCTTGGTCTGAGTCAACATCCACCATCGGAATCCAACAACTGATCATAGATGCAAGTATCAATCAATTTATACCATGAATATTCATCGTCCGAATTCAATTCGAAGCTCTCCTCGATCATAGTTAATTAGAAACAAGCGATCTAATCAACCCTAACTACTAGACAACCTAAGACAAGCGCTGTAGATTTAATCTAGTAGCAGCGTTAAGAATAGGGAGATCGATGAAGCTAAACAACACAAGCACAAGCGGTTGCATTTAATCTAGTTGAATATTCTTCCTAAGATCTAACAAGATCTGATCAGCAGTAAATTATTAGATCCTAGTTGCTTCGCAGATTAGAGGGATCAAACAATTCCGGATTTGATATCAAACCTAGCAATAGATCACCATGAATAATAAACTAGTAGGCCTCCTAGCAATTAGACAAGGTAATCATGAAGATTTAATCTCAGAAGAACATCCAATACTCATGTATAAACTGAACAATAAAAATAAATTAGATCTCACAGTTTCATTGATTCCGAGGTTTCAGTCTCCTCGACCAAGGATCAAGATTTAGCCACGCAGGGCCATCGAGAACAATCCTCCAAAAGATTTCATAAAGCAAAAGAAAACCTAGAAAAAATATAAAAGAGGAGAAAGAGTAGCCAAAAGTGTCCAAGAATCCCCCCTCAAACCCTAGAAAGAGTCCTATTTATAGCCTCAATTGTATCCACCCTCGGATTAGATCACAATCGTTGATTTTTGTTACTGGGAAAGTCCGATCGATCGGACCTTGGATGCTGGATCGATCGGTCTCATTAAAATCTTCAACTTCTATTCACGCCCGAGCCCGATCGATCGGACTAAGGGAGTCGGATCGATCGATTTCGTAAAAATCTTCGTCTCTGGCTCTTCCCGAGTTCGATCGATGGTCCGATCGATCGAATTCGGTTCCTCTAAAAAGCATACGCTCTGTCAACTTTAATTCCCAAGTCCGATCGATCGAACTTTAAGTGCTGGATCGATCGGAGGCATAAAAATCCACATTCTCTGGGTATTTTTGAGTCCGATAGATCCAACTCTAGGAGTCGGATCGATCGGGCTCAGTAGGAGTGATGGTTTGATCGATCGAACCATATTCAGCCAAAAACTACATGTTCTGTCACGGTTTTGCCAGGTCCGATCGATCGGACCTTCGCTCGGACTTCCAGCTTATTTTCCTTTCTGCCATTCAGACTGCGCATCGGTACTGAAATTGCTGTAATTCCTCTAGGAAACTCGGAATCACGAACCATAAAATTCTCCAGAATCTAGACTTCAAGAGCTTTCCAACCATGTATGGCACATCCTCTGGTTCTTCATGAGCAGGTACAGATAAATCTTTAAAGTTGATCCATGCACTCTTTTCAGCTTCTTTTCGACTTAAGGACTTCAATTGCATCCTAAATCAAAATATAAGAATAATGAGTGTATTTAGGAACTAAATAAGCATAGGAGACTAAATATTAAGGAATAAAAATATAACATTATGCATTCTCATCAAATTCCCCCACACTTAGCTTTTGCTCGTCCTCGGGCAAAACTAAAATTCACTCTACTCAAGAAATCAAGGTTGCAACACCATCAACAAAGAACAATTAAGCCCTTCACAACTCATAACATATCATGAACAAACATTTTTAAACAATTTAAAAATCAATCAATAAGCATTTTCACTTGAATATGGAGCATACTAAACAAGTAGACCCTCACGGAAATAAACACTCAACTCTCATGTGTTTGAAGGGTATGTATTTCACTCAAATTCATTCCAATGAAAATGATCTACCATAAGCTTGCATATCTTCTCATTCTCCACCACTAGAATCACATGCATAACACAAATCATAAGGACTTCCAAAGGTTGTAATGGGGTCCAGGATTAAGGTGGGAAATATTTAGGAATGTAGCTTAAAAGCCAATGAAACTAATGGAGCAAAAAATGCATTAATAAGACATGTACAACCAATCACTCCATTCAACAACTTTCTTCAACTTAGCTTTAACATACTCAACCCATAAAACATTACCACATTGGCAAAGAGATTGCTCAAAGGAATACTTTTTAACTGAAATAGTGAACAATCTTTTGCAAAAACTTCCACCTTTGTAGAGATCATACATAAACATCCCCCTTTATTGGAATATTAGGAGGATTCATACACATATTTTGTAACATGAGAAACAATTTCCTCCTTCACTTTCTTTTCTTCTTTTCTTTTCTTTTTTTTTTTCAAATATAGCCATACCACAAATCCAAACACCCCCACACTTGAACTTTTGCACCCATACATGTCATAATGATGATCAATGCTCCACTAGTCCTATGACTTGGGTATTGGGATTATTTTTTTTCAGGTTTAAAGCTTGTAATGTGGGTTAACAATGAAGTCAATAAAGCTCAAAGGTGTTTAGCAAAAGGATTTAATCAAAAGGTAGGCTATTTGGCTTATGTAACTTATAACAAAGATGGCCTTAATCATGTTCATGTATACATGTGTCAATGTGACCTCAAATAAAATCAAAGCAAGTTCTAGAGAAACAAATCCATGGAAGAATATCTCTCATGAAAGAAATTAGTGAGACTGATATGAATGTGTCAGTCTAAAGGCTCAAAATCTCACCAGCTTTTGTCTACTCATTCAGTCACTACCAACTCAAGGAAAATAACTCAATTAATTAATTCTAAGTCGCAAAATTACTCATTCAATCATGTTATAAAAATGTCAAGCTTAAATAATTCTTGCTCATGGCATATGCAACCTAGATCTCCTCCCCCACACTTGAAACTGACATTGTCCCCAATGGAAGGTGGAATGCAAAGAAAAGCAAAAATAACTAAAATGGAAATGCGAAAATAAAAAGAGAAAGGAACGAACTCCCCTTGGGTTGCCTCCCAAGCAGCGCCTTTGTTTATTGTCATTGGCTCGACTTCATGCTTGCTTCTTTAATCAGTATAAGTTGGTTCCTCAAGGTCCAATTTTTCCAACTTTTCTGTTAGAACGCCTTCATAGAAAGGTTTAAGTCGATGGCCATTCACCGTAAACATTTTGGAAGTGGCTAAACTTTGAATTTCAACTGCACCATGAGAAAAAACATTAGTAACAATAAAAGGTCCAATCCAACGAGAACGCAACTTACCTAGAAACAAACGTAAGCGTGATTGGTAAAGGAGAATTTTTTGACCAACTTTAAACTCCTTTCTAGAGATCATCTTATCATGAAAAGCTTTTGTCTTTTCCTTGTAAATCCTAGCGCTCTCATAGGCATCATTGCGAATTTCCTCTAATTCTTGCATTTGCAACTTCCTGTGTTCTCCACTCTCATCCATATTCATATTAAAGCTCTTGATAGCCCAATAAGCTTTATGTTCTAACTCTACTGGAAGGTGACATGGTTTCCCAAATATCAAGCGATAAGGTGACATACCGATGGGTGTCTTATATGCAGTCCTATATGCCCACAACGCATCATCCAAACGCAAACTCCAATCTTTTCTATTTGGATTTACCGTCTTTTCAATGATGGACTTGATCTCTCGATTTGACACTTCCGCTTGTCCACTCGTTTGCGGATGATAGGCGGTTGACACCTTATGGGTCACATGGTACTTCCTTAGTAACGCCTCAACAGTTCGATTGCAAAAGTGAGTGCCTCGATCACTTATGAAAGCTCTTGGAATTCCAAACCTGGATAATATGTTAGACTTGATAAAATCTGCAACAACTTTAGAATCATCAGTCCTGGTAGCTTTAGCTTCTACCCATTTTGAAACATAATCCACAGCAAGTAGAATATAAACATAACCAAAAGATATAGGGAACGGACCCATGAAATCAATGCCCCAAACATCGAAAATTTCGCAAAATAATATGGGGGTTTGTGGCATCTCATTCCTTTGGGATATATTTCCTGTCTTTTGACAATTTTCGCATGACTTACAAAGAAAATATGAATCTCGAAATAAAGAAGGCCAATAGAAACCACATTCTAACACTTTTCTGGCCGTTCTCTTAACTCCTAAGTGACCGCCACAAGCATAAGAATGACAAAAAGTGAGTATAGAAATAATTTCACTTTCAGGAACGCACCTTCTTATTACTTGATCTGCACAATGCTTCCATAAATATGGGTCATCCCACACATAATATTTAGCATCACTTTTAATCTTATCTCTTTGAGCCTTAGACAATTCAGAAGGTAACATATTAGTAACCAAATAATTCACAATATTTGCATACCAAGGTAATGTCACAGTTGCAGAAAACAATTGTTCATCAGGGAATGTTTCCTGTAGACGAAGGTTATCCTCCACATGAACTAACCGACTCAGATGATCTGCAACTCGATTTTCTGTTCCTCTTTTGTCTTTTATCTCCAAATCAAATTCACTCAAGAGAAGTATCCATCGGATTAATCTCGGCTTTGCCTCCTTCTTCGTCATTAAATAACGAAGGGCTGCATGATCAGAGTAAACAATGACTTTAGTACCAAGTAAATAAGAACGAAATTTTTCTAAAGCAAACACTACAGCTAAAAGTTCTTTTTCAATTGTAGAATAATTTCTCTGGGCATCATCCAAAGTCTTGGAAGCATAGTAAATTGCATGAGAAGCTCTTCCAATCTTTTGACCCAAAACTGCGCCCACTGCATAATCACTCGCATCACACATTATCTCGAAAGGAACGCTCCAGTCTGGGGGTTGAATAATTGGAGTAGAAGTCAACAATTCTTTCAGCTTATCAAATGCCTTTTTGCATGCTTCATCGAACTCAAAAGCCTTGTCCTTTTGTAACAACGTGCACAACGGTAATGCTATTTTGGAGAAGTCCTTGATGAATCTTCGGTAAAAACCTGCATGTCCAAGAAAAGAACGAACTTCCCGCACACTAGTGGGATAAGGTAAAGATTGAATGACATCAACTTTAGCTTTATCAACCTCAATTCCTTTAGATGAAACAACATGACCCAAAACTATACCTTGTTCAACCATGAAATGACATTTCTCAGAATTTAACACAAGGCTAGTTTCTATGCATCTTTGAAGAACAAGTGTAAGGTTATGTAAACAATTATCAAAAGAGTTTCCATAAACTGTGAAATCATCCATAAAAACCTCTATGATCTGTTCAATATAATCTGAGAATATTACTAACCATACACCTTTGGAAAGTAGCTGGGGCGTTGCAAAGACCAAAAGGCATACGACGATATGCAAAAGTTCCAAATGGGCATGTGAACGTCGTCTTTTCCTGATCTTCAGGGGCAATTGTAATCTGAATAACCATCAAGAAAATAATAATAAGAATGACCAGCTAATCTTTCAAGCATCTGATCAATAAAAGGTAAAGGAAAGTGGTCCTTGCGGGTTATAGCATTTAATTTTCTATAATCAATACAAACCCTCCACCCATTTTGCACACGGGTGGGAACTAACTCATCTTTGTGATTTCTCACCACGGTTATTCCTGTCTTTTTAGGAACAACTTGAACTGGACTAACCCAAGTGCTATCCGAAATAGGATAGATCACTCCAACTTCAAGCAGTTTGAGGATCTCCTTCTTTACAACATCCATCATGGGCGGATTTAACCTTCTTTGTGGTTGGCGGGAAGGTTTCGCTCCCTCTTCAAGCAAGATACGATGCATACATGTACTTGGGCTGATTCCTTTGATGTCTGCAATTGTCCAACCAATAGCTGTCTTATGCTCCTTAAGAACCTGCATAAGTTTTTCTTCCTGTGGTGCACTAAGGTTATTGGAAATAATCACTGGTAATACTCCTTCATCTCCAAGAAAAGCATATTTAAGATGATTAGGAAGAGGTTTCAGATCTGGAATAGGTGCTTGCAATTCAGAAGGTAATGATTTCTCATTAGATACAGGTAATAAACTAGAAGAATCGTTACCTGATTGCTGAATTATCGAAAAATCATTCAGTGTTGCAACAGTTTCCTGCAAATTAGTACTCAAAGATAGCTCCACATTTTCTTCCTCAAGAGATTTTCTAATAGCCACTTCCAATTCATCTTTATCACTAAGTTCAAAAACTTCCTGTGATAAATAATCAATCACATCAATTGAATATACTGAACAATCATCAGCAGGATATTTCATGGCATCATAAATATTAAACTTAACAGTTTCACCATCAAATTCCATGGTAAGTGTGCCACTATGGACATCTATCTTAGTCTTGGATGTCTTCAAGAAAGGTCTTCCCAACAAAATAGGAGTACTATGATCACCATTCTCCATATCAAGCACATAAAAATCAGCAGGGAAAACTAAATCATTGACCTGCACAAGAATATCTTCAACTACACCTTTAGGATAGGCGTTAGATCTGTCAGCCAATTGAATCACAACACCAGTTTCATTCAAAGGCCCAAATTTTAAAGAAGAATATATAGAATATGGCATGACATTGATAGAAGCTCCCAAATCTAACATAGCTTTCTCAAATTTGGTGTTACCAATTGTACATGGGATAGTAAACATACCTGGATCCCTACACTTTGTAGGAATTTTTCTTTGCAGAATTGCAGAAATATTTTCCCCTACTTTCACCTTCTCACATCCTTTAAGTTTTTGCTTCCTCTTAATTGTGCACAATTCCTTCAAGAATTTAGCATAACGAGGTACTTGTTTAAGAGCATCTAAGAGTGGAATATTTACCTCGCATCGGCGAAAAGTCTCATATAGATCTGAATTCTTCTCATATTTCCTTGATTCTGTTAAAGCCTGAGGAAAAGGAGGTACAGGTTTATAATCAGAAAGAGGTGGAAACTTACGTTTAGGTACGTCGTCGTCATCAGGAAAGATTTTGTCCGCGACGATGTCTTGCTCTTTTCCTTGCGCAGACGATGTAGGAACTTCCTTTACTGGAGTCTCCACTTCTTTACCACTTCTCAAAATAATTGCACTTGCATTCTCTCTTGGATTTATTACCGTTTGAGAGGGTAATTTTCTCGAATTTTGCGCCTCTAGCTTGCTAATTGCTGACGCCATCTGGCCCATTTGATGTTCCAAACCTTGGATACTGGCCTTTCTATCTTGTTTAAATTGTTTTGTATCATGTTGAAGTTGCATAGCACTAGTAGCAAGGGAATTAACAATATCTTCTAAAGACATACCAGAATTCGGAGTTGGATTTTGTTGTGGTCTCGGGGGGTATGGCGGTCTATATTGTTGATATTGCTGTCCAATTGGGCGAAATTGAGTTGTAGGCTGATTCACTTGTGGATTCCCATAGTTGAGATTGGGGTGATCCCTCCATCCCGGATTATACGTGTTTGAATAGGGATCATACTTCCTTTGCGGTGGTCCTGGGAAACTCCCCGCTGCATTCACTTGTTCAATGGGTTCCTCTTGAAGAGTTGGGCACATATCGGTTGGATGTCCCGCCACCGAGCAAATTCCACAAACCTTCGCTGTTTGCATGTTACCTACAGCCATTTGACGAACAAGAGAAGTTAGACTCGCAATCTGTTGTTCAAGAGATGAAACATTTACCTCATTAACATGTTTTGAATAAGAATCAAGTCTAGTATTAAATTGTTGAGAATTAGCTGCCATATTTGCAATCAAGTTCCTCGCGGCTTCAGGAGTTTTATCCACCAAAGCTCCTCCACTAGCTGCATCAATCATACTCCTGTCATTGATTAGTAAGCCCTCATAAAAATATTGAATAAGTAATTGCTCACTAATTTGATGATGGGGACAGCTTGCACATAATTTCTTAAAACGTTCCCAATATTCATGTAGAGATTCTCCATTATGTTGCCTTACACCACAGATCTCTTTCCTAATGTTGGCCGCTCTTGAGGCTGGAAAATACTTCTCTAAAAACAACCTCTTCATCTCATTCCATGTAGTAATACTCCCAGATGGTAAATAATAAAGCCAATCCTTAGCCGAATCCTTCAAAGAAAATGGAAAGGCTATCAATTTAATTTGATCTTCAGTCACCCCCATGGGTTTCATACTTGTGCACACAACATGAAGCTCCTTTAAATGCTTGTGAGGATCCTCACCTGAAAGTCCATGAAAAGTAGGTAAGAGGTGTATTAGTCCAGATTTTAATTCAAAAGTAGTAGCAACATCCAAAGTAGGAAATGTAATGCATAAGGGTTGTTGATTCAAATCTGGGGCTACAAGTTCTTTCAAAGTCCGATTTCCGGCCATGACTTCCTCCTCTAATTCAGAATCACTGATAAATACGTGGTCAAGAGCCAAATCGTCCTCCTCAGGATTTATCCGAGCTTCTCTCCTTAACCTGCGCAGAGTTCTTTCTATCTCTGGATCGTACTGTAAACCACCTTGATTAAAAGATCGAGCTATACTCATAAACAATCAAGAGAATTCCGGCAAAACGAGAAAAAGAAATCAAGAAAATTCGAATAACTCTTTTTTTTTTATGAAAATAAGGATCACAATAAACACAAAAATCAACTAGAATCACTCCCCGGCAACGGCGCCAAAATTTGATGTGATGTCGCAGGCACTCAAAAATAAATCCAGTACTCGTTAAAATAAATGTAGTAGTGCGAGTATGAGTCGATCCCATGAAGAGTGTTCAGTCGTGTTTTGTGCTTAGTGAACAAAGATGGGGGGGTTTTAAACTTGAGGAAAAACAATAAAGAAATAATCTAAAGCGAAGAAATGAGTTGAATCAAGAGAACAAACCTTGGTCTGAGTCAACATCCACCATCGGAATCCAACAACTGATCATAGATGCAAGTATCAATCAATTTATACCATGAATATTCATCGTCCGAATTCAATTCGAAGCTCTCCTCGATCATAGTTAATTAGAAACAAGCGATCTAATCAACCCTAACTACTAGACAACCTAAGACAAGCGCTGTAGATTTAATCTAGTAGCAGCGTTAAGAATAGGGAGATCGATGAAGCTAAACAACACAAGCACAAGCGGTTGCATTTAATCTAGTTAAATATTCTTCCTAAGATCTAACAAGATCTGATCAGCAGTAAATTATTAGATCCTAGTTGCTTCGCAGATTAGAGGGATCAAACAATTCCGGATTTGATATCAAACCTAGCAGTAGATCACCATGAATAATAAACTAGTAGGCCTCCTAGCAATTAGACAAGGTAATCATGAAGATTTAATCTCAGAAGAACATCCAATACTCATGTATAAACTGAACAATAAAAATAAATTAGATCTCACAGTTTCATTGATTCCGAGGTTTCAGTCTCCTCGACCAAGGATCAAGATTTAGCCACGCAGGGCCATCGAGAACAATCCTCCAAAAGATTTCATAAAGCAAAAGAAAACCTAGAAAAAATATAAAAGAGGAGAAAGAGTAGCCAAAAGTATCCAAGAATCCCCCCTCAAACCCTAGAAAGAGTCCTATTTATAGCCTCAATTGTATCCACCCTCGGATTAGATCACAATCGTTGATTTTTGTTACTGGGAAAGTCCGATCGATCGGACCTTGGATGCTGGATCGATCGGTCTCATTAAAATCTTCAACTTCTATTCACGCCCGAGCCCGATCGATCGGACTAAGGGAGTCGGATCGATCGATTTCGTAAAAATCTTCGTCTCTGGCTCTTCCCGAGTTCGATCGATGGTCCGATCGATCGAATTCGGTTCCTCTAAAAAGCATACGCTCTGTCAACTTTAATTCCCAAGTCCGATCGATCGAACTTTAAGTGCTGGATCGATCGGAGGCATAAAAATCCACATTCTCTGGGTATTTTTGAGTCCGATAGATCCAACTCTAGGAGTCGGATCGATCGGGCTCAGTAGGAGTGATGGTTCGATCGATCGAACCATATTCAGCCAAAAACTACATGTTCTGTCACGGTTTTGCCAGGTCCGATCGATCGGACCTTCGCTCGGACTTCCAGCTTATTTTCCTTTCTGCCATTCAGACTGCGCATCGGTACTGAAATTGCCGTAACTTTCTCTAGGAAACTCGGAATCACGAACCGTAAAATTCTCCAGAATCTAGACTTCAAGAGCTTTCCAACCATGTATGGCACATCCTCTAGTTCTTCATGAGCAGGTACAGATAAATCTTTAAATTTGATCCATGCACTCTTTTCAGCTTCTTTTCGACTTAAGGACTTCAATTGCATCCTAAATCAAAATATAAGAATAATGAGTGTATTTAGGAACTAAATAAGCATAGGAGACTAAATATTAAGGAATAAAAATATAACATTATGCATTCTCATCACCTACGGCTCGCCAAGGGGTAAACATGCATAAAGCAGATAAAGGTCTAAAGTACAAGAATACAATATTATAACGGCGCCCACATGCCGTAAACAAGCAACAACATATTCAATCGGAATTTCGACATTACGACGGCTTAAACAGTCGTCTCCCAAAATTCCTACAACGGGGATACAACCCCGGCCAACCAACACACAACGGTTATAATACACATTAACTAAACATCCCAAGGGGCATGACTCCCTTGGTTCAACCACAAGCCTCACAGAGGTTGGGCCACACATAGGGCATGCATATATATATATATATATATATATATATATATATATATATATAACATGCTAAGAAAAATTCTAACATAACATTGATAGGAGGAATCGATGAAATTCATCAAAGATAACATTTTCGTAAATAAAAAACTTGCTAAAATCCGGATAAAACCCAAATCAAATCGCATGAAGCTTTAATTAGTTACTAAGCATGCTCTGAGGAACTAATCAGCACAAAGAAATCAACAAACAATTAAACTAAACCCTAGATCTAGTTTAACCCAAAGATTTAGGTAGAAACCCTAACTTAAAACGCAAATCCAAGGTTCAATCCTTGCTAATCCGTCGTGATCCACCGTCCTATGTCACCGCCGCCATCTCCAGCTCACCGGAGGGCCGCCGGGGTCCTCCCATAACCGCAACCGTCGCCGGAGAATGAAGAGAGACTGTCGTAGGAGAGAGAAAGGGATGGAAGGAGAAGAGGGAAGGTGGCCCTCGCTGCCGCTTCCAGGTCGCCGGGGAAGGTGGCCGGAGAAAGAAGAAGCTGGCGCGGGGGAGAAAGGGAAGGGGGTCGGGCGCGGGGAAGGCAGGGAAGGAAGAGGAAAAGAAGGAAAAGAAAAAAGGAAAAGAAAGAGAGGGAGAGAGAGAAGAGGAAAAAAGGAGAGAGAGAAAGCTAAGCCACTTAAGTGGTTGAGCTGGTCTAGCCAAGTCAACTAATATGACTGAATCTGATTTGACCCCAAATTGTGATCTCGTCGTAATCTCATCCTGATTTGACGATCGCGAACGCTTCTACTGAATCTATTCAATCACGTACATTAATCAAGGCTGTGTGTGCACTATGCAGGTGTGAAACCGACCACCAGGGCGTAATTTTACCAAATTGCCTCTGGGGTCCAAAAGCACAAAACCAGACCCTCGACCCAACGCGATCGGACCAGGTTGGAGGAACAGGTCCTCTCAGGGCATTTGGAGTTCTGAAGTTGCGATTTAAGGTACTGCGAATAATGCAGTAATACCCTTTCGAAGTGAAATGTCATATAGTAATTGCGTGTTGTGTAATACACAACTATATCATCATAAGCCGGAAACGTGATACTTACTTATCACAATCTCATCAAACGGTAGCTGATGAAGTTAATGAAGACATAGATCCACAACATATGATGCAAGTACACCATGATACTGCGGGAGATTCAAGGATAGAATTGCAATAGAATTATGGGCAAACAGAAAGTTGAAAGCATAAACTATAATTACTTTTGTGTGTTTATTATCTTGCGAAGAATTTAATTTAATTGTCAAATTATTTCCCATTTCTGATCTTGTGTTTTTTAAGATTCTACTAATGGCCAGTAATTTTTGCCATATGAGTTTTTATGTGGTCTATCGAAGTCGGCAGTCGGAAATATATGCAACATGACATGAGTGTTATGCTCAAGTGAACAAGTTCCCAGGAGCATGTTACCGCAAATTTGAAACTTGGATCGAAGCCTCAAAATCCTACGAAGAGTACCATCGGACTTCTTATGACGAAGCAAGTAGGCCCACTTACGCGAAGTCCAACACGGCACGTGTCGGGCAGTGTTGAGTGTTTTCTTCGACTGCTTGCTATGTACTTCTTGCCTTCCTAGTCGTCATAGTTGTTGTTAAGTTGTTGTTATGATGTTTCCGACTTTGTATTATGTTGCCTTGTTTAGATTTAAGATGGAACATTTAGCTAAATGTCATCTGTATTAGTCATGGTGGTTTTATGCAAAGATCATTTGTAGTAATTTACGAATATGCAGTTTGTGTTGATGCGATTGTAATTTTTGGGGATAATATATTATAAGGTGCTTACATAACTCCCAGGAGCGACCGATCGCGCACGGGCCGCCAGCTGCCCCAAAAACAAACTTCTCCGCGCCTGAGCTTGGATCTTTCGATCCCAAGCCCACCTAGGGTTCTATCAAACACATAAATCAAACATAGCGGATATGTGTGCACAACGCGGGTGTGAAATAAACTGATAAGAAGCAATTTACCAAATTGCCCTTGCGGTCCACAACGAGCCACGAGCCCGACCCAAGCGGTCGGCTCAGGAGTAGAGGGACAGGTCCTCACATCCTAATACCCTTAAATGAAATCTTGTCCCGAGATTCAATAAAGGTAGGGCTCGGAAACAGAAAAACAGCAACACTAGAAGACATGACAAGAGGTACCTCGAGAAGGAAACAAGTGCGGATACTCCTGCCGCATGCGCGCCTCGCGCTCCCAGGTCATCTCCTCCACGCCTCTGTGCCTCCACAGTACCTTGACTAAGGGAATCGTCTTACCACGCAAGACCTGATCCTTTCGGTCAAGTACCCGAACCGGCTGCTCGATGAACGTCGTGTCTGTCTCAAACTCAATGTCATCCACCCCGATGACATGAGATGGGTCTGGGTGATACTGCCTCAACATCGACACGTGGAAAGTGGGATGCACAGCTGACATGTGCTGAGAAAGATTCAGGCGGTAAGCTACCTCACCAATCCTCTCTAGGATCTCGAACGGCCCGACGAACCTCGGCACCAACTTACCACATCTACCAAACCTAGCTGACCCTCTGTATGGCGATGCTCGCAGGAACACTCTGTTGCCGACTAAAAACTCTAACAGTCGTCGCCTCTTATCTCCATAACTCTTCTACCGGCTCTGAGCCGTCAGAAGTTTTTGCCTGATCTGCACTAGGCTCTCTGACCACCGCCTGACGATGTCTGGACCGGTGAGTGGTGCCTCTCCAACCTCCGTCCAGCATCGCTGCCTCAGGTTGAGGTCACGTTGGGTGAAAACGTGCCTCAAACTCTTATGGACCGAGAAGACAGAACTTCTCGCCATAGAGGCAATGCTGCCAGGTCTTCAGGGCGAAGACCACTACTGCTAGCTCCAAGTCGTGAGTCGAGTAGTTTCTCTCATGATTCTTCAACTGACGAGAACCATATGAAACTACGTGTCCCTCCTGCATGAGGACACACCCCAAATCCTCACTGATGGCGTCGCAGTAGACATTGTAACCAACGCCTCGCTCGGGGACGATCAACACCGGCGCTCTAGTCAACCTCGCCCTCAGCTCCACAAAGGCTCGCTCACAAGCATCATCCCACACGAACGGGACGACATTCTGTGTCAGTCTGGTCATCAGTCCGGCAACTCTGGAGAAGTCCCGCAAGAACCGTCTGTAGTATCCCGACAGGCTTAGGAAACTGCGGACCTCGAACACTATCCTCGGTCTCTGCCACTGTACGACTGCCTCGACCTTGGCCGGGTCAACTGAGATCCCTGCTGCCGACATCACGTGTCCAAGGAATCCCACCTGTGTAAGTCAGAACTCATACTTGGAAGTCTTGGCATATAGCCGATACTCCCGAAGTAGCTGCAAAATTGTCGCCAAGTGTCGCCCGTGTGAGGACCCGTACCTCCAACCTGGTCCGACCGCGTTAGGTCGAGGGTCTGGGTTTGTGGTTTGGCTCGGTTGGCCTTGGGATGCGATCGGTTGATCGCATCGCTGTTTTGACCCCAGTGGCATTTTGGTAAATATGCTCCCTGGTGGTCAGTTTCACACCCGCGTTGCACACATGGCCTTTGATTGATGTATATGTTTGATTAGAACCTTTAGGGCGCTTTCGATTGGAAGATCGGAGCTCGATCGGGAGAGATCGAATCAGACGGTTGTGATGGATTCCAGCTTTCTATTTAAGCTCCTTCTTTCTCTTTCTTTCCTTCTTTCTTCCCCTGCCGTTCTCTTCTCTCTTCTCTCTCTCTCTCCTGCGGCTGAGCTAGGGCATCGGAGTGTGGATTTCGAGGAGCGGCTTCCTGCGATCGGAGTTGGGGAATGCGTGGAGGAGCTGCCCTATCTCTTCAAGTAGGTGTTTCTACCTCGATCTTAGGATCGGGTCCTCCTCGGATAGGTTTATTGCCTTTTCGCTGTAGGAATACTTGTTAGAATGTTGTGTAATTCATTGTGCATGTGTTATAGATACTTTGAAGTATTCCTACATCGCGATTTCCGTATTCTAACGGTTGGTTTTCCGTATTATCACCGTTTTGTTGGTTTTCGTCCATTTGAACCTAGATAGGAGATTTAACCGTCAAAAATATGATTTCTTTGCACCATTGGATTCCCCATCATTAATTATGCATGGTCGCAAAGTTTCATCAACTTCCAACTTGATTTGATCATTCAAATCTAAGAAATTGGAGTCCCGGCACTGTTCTTAGGAACTGTGCCGTGGGGCTGACGGTCGATCGGTGGATCGACCGTCAAGCGTTAATATACATCTTTCAGGCCTGACGGTTGACCGTGGCATCGACCGTGGCCTCACGGTCGACCGTCGAATCGACCGTCGCATCGATAGTCGGGCTCTGTCTGGATTTTAGCTTCCCATGGTGGATGCATGGATCGACCGCGGGATCTTCTCTTTTCGCCATTTACCTGACGGTCGACCGTCGGATCGACCGTCGCATCGACCGTCAAGCGCTGTTTGGTTTTGGGCTTCCCAGGGTCGATGAGTGGATCGACCGTCGCCCCTTTGGTTTTCTTCGCCTTTGTCTCACGGTCGACCGTGGCCTCACGGTCGACCGTCGCATCGACCGTGGACCCTTGAACAGTGTTTTCTGGTTTTTCTCAAATGGCTTTCAATTGTGATTGATCTTTAAACATGTTGGGAAGTTTACAAGTGGATTTTGGAGAGTCTTCAAAGGATTTCTATCAAGTTTGAGGATCGATTCGAGTAATTCCTTTTTTGGGCAAATCTATGGTTTTGATTGCATTTAATACATGTTGGTTGTAGTTAAATGCTTAGTTGATTGCCTAACCATTAGCTAGCTATGAGTGCTAGCTAATGAGGAATTGTGGAACCTTAGCCTGTTGCCGGCGAGTGCCGAGGGCTATTGTATAACTGTGGCCAGTTACCTGCGGGTAACTGTGGAACCTTAGTCTGTCAGGTGCAAGAGAGCACTGAAGACTATTGTATATCTATATTCATAGCTTTGTTCTAATCTTTGTTTGGTTAACATAGATTAAATGTATTTGAGGCCTTTGCTATGCTTACCCTTTGGCTAGCTGTAAGCTATGCCTAGCCCTGCATAATTGATGACATCTTGTTGCATGCTTATATCTTGTTATCTGTGCCTGAGCATTACATGCACCTTGATTGTATTAGAGGCATCTGAGGTTAGGCGGGCGATGGGTTGATCGCCGATCCGAGGCTCTCGGGTAGCTCGGATCTAGCCTTAGGACCGCGGCTAGGTAGTCAAGATTAGGGTGTGATTGTGTAATCAGAATCTCTTGTATTGAGGATTTGCGATAGTTGACTCTGATCAATGTTTGAGGTTTAGAAGTCGTGTTGTCTTCCAAGGCCAAGTGCTAAGGATGGGTGTCGATGCGTTCCCGACGTGGTTCCCCAAGGCATGGTATTCCTGCTTGGGTAAGGGTGATCCTGCATGTTACTGTTTCTTGGCCTCCTGGTAACATGTTCAGGAGATAAGTTTCATGGCAGGAGCCCTTGGGACATCGACAGGGTTATGGGACCCGTGGCATCCGTTAGACTTGAGCTGGGAGACAACACTGTTGTTGTTTTCCTCCCTTCAGTGTGCCGTAGAGTAGAACTGTCACGCCCCGCCCCAATTAATATTAAAATATCCCAAAGATTTAGTTAAAATTTTGGCATGACCGTTGGGCACGGGGATGTGAGATCACTATTTCAACATTCCAAACATTTATAATACATAATTTACAACATTTCAACAGATAATACACATCCTAAAACAATTAATCAAATATTTATCTCTTTACAATCATTCACCACCACTAGGGCACATACGCCCACATCAATTCAATTAATATACATGATAATTCAGTCTGAAATTGATAATACATAATTCTTTCATTTCCAACATATACATGCTTTATCAAACATAAGAAAACAGACATAATGATAAAGTGACTCCTCATCCTTGCATCGGACCTCCATGGACTGCACTGGTCTCTGGCCTACCCATAGGTCCTCCTGCACAAAAACCAAACCTAACACGAATGAGCTCTAAAGCCCAGTAGGAGTCACCAACTAAGACACTGGTGTACACCCACCTATCCTAGTATACTGCCCAAGTATGGTCTGGCTAGTATGGGAAAGTCTTACACGCACAGTCGCCGCGTCCGGCCGTCAATGCTCGCCCATACCCCTATAGACTCTATACCCAGCCCCAGTATACTAGTATAGGTACAACATCCTATACTAGTTTACTGATCCTAGTATGGTCTGGCTAATCTGGGTAAGTCTTACACGCACAGTCGCCGCGTCCGGCCGTCAATGCTTGCCCAGACCCCTATAGACTCTATACAGGCCTCAGTACACTAGTATAGACAACACATCCTCAAGCCATATCCTCAAATCAGATATTTAATCAGATCAAAGTCCTCATATCAGCTCTTTAATCAAATCAAATCCTCTAATCATGTCTTTAATCAGATCAAGTCATCACTTAATCCCTAGACTCCCTAGACTCTGACCAGACCCAATCATAATCACAATCCTATCATGTATGCACAAGACAAGAACATAGCAATAAAGCCAATAACAATCATCATATAATCATACAATACAAAGAAACATCACAGCATAGCATCGCACATACACACAAGATTAAATAACACATACAAACATATATCAAGGCATCACCACAATCATATAGCATACAAGCACATCACTCCTAGGAGGTAACTCCTACCTTAGAAGGACAGTCAACGCGCGTTCTCCAAGTCCAGGGGTCCATGTCATGCTCCGTCTCTCGATCACCGCTCAAAAGATTAACTAAAACACAAGGATAAGGAAAACGATCAGGTAAGGCTCCAAACGCGGTTAAATCTACTAAAATTAGATAGAGCTCGAAAACCCGATCGAAAAGACCCGTCAAAGACCCAATTCGGATGTCGGCGCTCCGTACACCGGAGTGTGCGACTCCGCCCACGGTGGACCAGCCGCCCGGCCACGCCGTGGCTACCACTTGCCTCGCTCGCGACGCGTCTACGACAGAAACTGCCGCGCCAGCGACAAAACTGTCACATCAACGATGCATCTGCAACGACCCACCCAGGTGACGCAAACCCTTCCGCCAAGGGCTGCCGGAGCTCTGCCGGAGCTCCGCCGAAGCTTCGCTGAGAGGCCCACAAAGCCCGCTGCCTCTCCGTTGGACAGCCACTACGGTGAAGGCCGGAGCTTGCTCGCTGCCCCAAGCTCCAAGTCCCCAAGGGAGACCAACGGCCATGGCTAGAGAAAAGCCGGCCGGACCTTGCCGGAAACCATGGCAGGGAGGAGGATCAAGGATCCCCTGCCATGGGTAAAGCCGGACAGGGCTCGGAGAAAGATGCCCCGGACCACGGGGGTCCTTCCCCGGCGCTGCAGTCGCCGAGGGAGGTCCCCAACACCGTCCGCAGCATCTTCTCCGGCGACCCATCGCCGGAAACCCACAAAAACCCCAAAAACCCGCCGAAAAAACCCACAAAAAGGACGAAAAAACAGAAGGGAAACGAAGGATAGAGAGGCTAGAAGCTTACCTAAGCCAAGGAAGACGAAGTCCGACTGGAGGCTCACCGGATCTACACTTTTCCCGGCGATCTCCACTTCTCTTCTTCTTCCTCTTCTCCAGCGCCGGCGATCTCTCTCCCTTTCCAACTCCGACGCCGGCGACCTTGCTTCCTCTCCATCCCCCTCTCGATCTCTCTCCCTCTCTCGATCCCTCTCTCGATCTCCCTCCATCTCTCTCGATCTCACTCTCCCTCTCTCACTCGGGTTAACAGCCGGAAAGAAGAGGAGAAGAGAAGACCGGAATCTTCTAGAAAAGGGGGTGGTTTTTGCATAAAACCCCCCGCAAAACGTGAAATTACGCCAAAAGCACTCCATTTTACATAAAAGCCCGGAATTATACATTAAGGCCCTTACAAGAACCCTACTGAGCTTATCGCTCACTCCTACCCGGGCTGCGTTTGCAGGTGCAGGCGACAGTTCTTCTTCCGTGGAGCCGGCAGGATCGGCCTTGGGCGGCGCGAGTACATCCAGAGGCGCTTGAGGTTGCTGGAGGATTATCTGTTGTACTTTTGGATAATTTTATATGTTGTAAACATTTTGAGGACTTTTTGGGATTATTTGTATAATATCTTTCCTTGGAGAATTTTGTATTAAATATTGAATAGTACAACTGATGTTATATAAATTGAATATCTGTTTACCTCTGGATTATAATTTGTTTAAATTTATCTGTAATTCCGCATTGTATCGCACCACTTGGAGATGAATAGTGTAGGAACCCATGATCAAGAATAGATCAGAATGTCGGGGTGTGACAGCCCGTGCTCCTCCTCTGATCAAGAATAGATCAGAATGTCGTCGACGAACACCACCATGAACTGGTCTAGAAACGGCCGAAAGATCCTCTACATTAGATCCATTAACGCTGGTGGTGCGTTCGTCAGCCCAAACGGCATCACCAAGAACTCGTACATGCCGTATCAAGTCCGAAAAGCCGTCTTCGGGATGTCGCAATCCCGAACTCTCAACTGGTGGTAGCCTGTGTGGAGGTCGATCTTCGAGAAGACTGATGATCCTTGCAACTGGTCGAACAAGTCATCGATCTGCGGCATCAGATACATGTTCTTCACCGTCACCCAGTTGAGCCGCATGTAGTCTATGCAAAGTCGAAGGGTACCATCCTTCTTCTTTGCGAATAACACTAGCGCCCCTCCAGGGAGACATGCTGGGACAGATGAAGCCTTTGCTGGTGAGCTCGTCCAACTGGGTCCTCAACTCACTCTGCTTTGCTGGTGCCATCCTGAAAGCTGGGAGAGAGATCGGTGCGGTACATGGTACGAAGGCCCAACCGGACCGGGCGACGCGAACCGGAACCTTACTAAAAGCGGAATAATTTTTGGCGAGGGTTCCCTCTAGCTTATTGGTCTCCCTAAACATTTCATAAGCACTCTTATTTAAAAATAATCAGCAACCTCAAAAGATATAATATAATATTTAAATCTTCAAAAGAGTTTACATTTATACAACACTCCCGTAGGAGACTATTTAAACAGAAAGGGAGTAGATGACGATCACCGCTCCTCAAGCACCACCAGACGCCGCCATGCAACCAAACACCTGCTCGGTAGTGGCCACTGTAGAGGAGTTAACGCCTACACCTGTAAAACGCACCCCGGGTAGGACTGAACACTAAGCTAACTAGGGTTCTGTATACAGGGGTCTCATAACCCCACCGCGTGTCCTTGAGGTCCACGATCATGATCTCGCATAAGAATTGGTCACATGATGGGTCACGCTCAGTAAGCAGGAAACCAACAGTGCTGACTCACAAGTATGAAACTGGCACTGGTGGCAGGAAATGACACCGCTGAGTAGGCACACCCTCTACTCAAGAGTCATTATAACCAGACACCGGCTACACCTCAGAACCCGACTCGAGGCCGACACAACCTCTATATCATCGATCAATATGTATTCAAGTCATCTAAGCCTATCATCGATATCGACTGAATACTACAATCCAACCTGGACCTTGCTACCCGCCACAGTCCTAGAGCTAAATCCGAGCTACCCGAAAGCCTTGGATGGGCGATCAACCCATCGCCCACGCCCTATCCTTATGCATCTAATGCACAACAGAATGCATGCTATGATCATAAGCATGTAAGAGGTAAAGCATGCAACAGTATGATAAAATAACACACAAGTCCAACTGGATCGCTACAGCGATACTACCGACCGCTGCCAGCCAATCCACAGCGGGTCCTGACATTACGACGGTACCGTGACTGTCAACCACAGACCCCTGCAACGGGAAGCAACCCTGAAAACTAAGATGAACATATAATATTATATTATATGTTCAGAACATATAATATTATTTAAATCATCAAGATCCTCTAATTAGAGGCTAAGCGATCTCATCGATCCGACGTCCAAACGACGTCGGATTCGAGATCAAACTTAGAAAACTGCAGATAAACATGCTGGGATCAACATATTCAAAACTGGGAAACATTCGACTCGATTACCGAGAAAACACTAATCAAAACCATAAATCTCACTAATTACCTCTAATTACTGCAACGCAACCCATCCGTAGGAAATTCATAACAATTCATAGGAAAATCAACAAATTATGAAACTAGTTGGGTCTGAGAGCAAACACAAAGATATATAACACTAATGTTCATCATAAATCAAGATCATGCACGTACAGACCGGAAAACACACCATAAACCGGTTGTTCTTCAAGAACAGAGAGACCGGAAAAATCCGAGTTTAAACATGCTAAAAACCTACTAAAATCTCAATCAAATCTTATGAAACTTAAAACAAAAATTAATCTAAGCAACATGAACACAACAACCCCAAGAACACCTAGATCTACCGGCTAGATTAAGAGAAAACCCAAAAACAACTCAAGTGGGTAGAAACCTATCGGAAACGCAAACCTCAGCTGAATCCCCGCTTTATGAGCACCAAACCGGCTTCAAACCAAGCCAAGGATCTTCCTCTCGCTGCCACGAATCCAACGAGCCCTCAAGCACTCAAAAAGATGGCCGGAGGAGGGAGAACGGAGGTAAAGAAGGAGAAGGGAAGCAAACCGGAAAAACATGGGAGGTCTCGGGCTACTTATAGGCTCGAGTCCGATCGTATGGACCGATTGGTCGGACTGGGCCAGGTTAAGTCGGTTCACGTCCTTATCCGGACACGTCGGTCGCGCCGACCACCGACACAGGTCCGATCGGTCACAGGTCTGATCGGTCGCTCTTGGGAGCGACCGATCACACACGGGCCGCCAGCTGCCCTAAAAACAGGCTTATGCGCGCCCGAGGTTGGATCTTTCAATGACAAGCCCGCCTAGGGTTCTAGCAAACACATAAATCAAACATAGAGGCTGTGTGTGCACCACACGGGTGTGAAACAAATCGACAAGAAATAATTTACCAAATTACCCTTGCAGTCCACAACGAGCAACGGGCCTGACCCAAGCGGTCGCCCCAGGAGTAGAGGGACAGGTCCTCACACCTATCCTCCATTAATTTTGGTGAAGAGTTACCTTGGTACTGAAAGACCTGGTCTATTGGCTCCCCCCGTCAGAGAACGCCCAAGTCTTCAAACCCAGATCCAACCGCGCTACATGCTGCAAGCGATCTGGCCGCCATTGCATCCTCTCGTCTGCCATCACCATCGCCGTCTTCCTCCTCCTGATCGGCGCCACCGTAGGCCTCCTCTACCTCGCACTCACACCTAAGCTTCCGATCACATACTCACTTGACCGCCTCTTCATCGTTGGCCCCCACGCCTCTGATTTCCCCATTTTCCCGATCCTCAGAGCCACCACCTTGGCCGATAACTCTAATGGCAAGGTCTCGATATGGTAACTCCACTTCGGATCCCTCCCCCTCCTTCAACTCCGGCGGCATGCTTGGTGATGGCGTGTGGCCGTTGTTCGAGCATGGGGCACAGGAGAAAGGAAACAAGGTTGAGTAAAGGGAAATAACAAAAAAAGGAGGAGATGAAGTTTTGATAACAGAAAATGGACTGGCACCATTTTTGGAGGGCATTTTCCATATTTACCCTTCATCCCACCCTTATTCCACCATTTACAACCAAACACCACTCCCTTATTCCAACTAATCATTACAAAGTTATCCCCATTTTATAACCAAACACCACAAGTGGAGTAATTTTATCCCCTCCTTTTATTCTCATTTTCCTAACCCCAAAATCCCTTATACCCTGTTTGGTGTTGGAATAAGATAGGAATAAACCCCTTATTCCCATACTCATCCCCAAACACCTTTTCTTATTCCAAGTAATCATTACTCATTTATTCCCATTTCACCTACCACCATCACTCTATTTTTTCTTATTCCAAGTAATCATTACTACTTTATTCTCACTTTTCCTAACCCCAAAATCTCTTATTCCCACTTTTCTTATTCCCATACCAAACAGCCCCTTAATCCGAAATGAGCTAATCCCATACCAAATGAGGCCGAAGCAGTCAAGAGATGGAATAAAAGCGTCAAATTACGCACACAACCCTTTAGGGCATGTTTGGTTCTGGGATAGGTGCAACCAACCGGGATAGCACCCAAATAGTGCTTTATCCCGGGTGAGGATAAGATTTATCTTGGGATTCCTAAACTCAGGATTAGAGGGACTTTCACGTAAAATGGGGTCTTGCGGGTTTATGTAAAAACCCCACCTACCCCTACCTACCTCTCTTCTTCTTCTCTCCCCGGTAGTTTTCTCTCTTTGTTCATCCTCACCTCACTGTTGGATCTGAAGGAGAGAGAGAGACGAGGAGAGAAGGGGGATCGCCGATGCTGGAGAAGAAGGGAGGAGGAGATCAAGGAAGAAGACCGGGAGAAGGAGAGGTGGAGCTCACCGGAAAAGGGGTAGATCCAATGATATTTTCGTCGGATTTCGTCTCCTTCTTGGTCTTCCCCCTGGCTACTCTCCTCCATTCTGACACCGCTCCGATCTTCCCCGAGATCCCTTGTGCCACTGACGACTCCCAATCGACACCGACGACCCCATGGTCACCTTCGGCGTCCTCAAGCGAATCATCATCGCTGACGCTGATCTCACGGCGTTAGATGTACCAGAGGAGGGCGGAGGCGGTGGCTGTAGGAGGTGGGTTTGTGGGGAGAGAGGGGGTGCCACATGTGGCCATGGTTGGGGGTGATGGAGAAGGAGAGGAGATGCTGTTGATGCCCGAGTCAAGGGAGGTGATGGGTTCACTGGCTTGGGAGGGTGGCTGCCAGGTGGAGGAAGGAGAGGGGTGGCTATCTGTGAGAGAGATGAGGATGAGGGTGGTGTTGAGGACGGTGGAGCTTGGATGGGCGGTGTTGATGGAGTTCACTGGAACTGAAGAGCTCAATTGACGTGGAGATAGCAGGCAGAGGGGTGGCTGCGATGGTGACTTTGGTAGTGGAGCCAGGGTGGACGGAGGTTAGGGATGGTGTTGGTGGAGCTAGGAGAGAGGAGAGAGATGGAGAGATGGAGGGAGTTAATTTGACCAATTTCACTATTATTTTTTAGGGCTTCATATAAATTTTAATCTAATTAATGATTAATTTCTAATTTGATTGGTTTGAATTGATCTGCTATTTATTTTATATATTTTTTTAATAATATAAATTAAAAATAATTATTATTATATTAATATAAATTGGTCCGCATGGGGATGCATTGATGTGTATAACCATGCCGCGTTATCATGCTATACCATGTGGCGATACGATACCTTTTTCACGTCCGCTATAGACGGAGGTCACGTGTACATCGCCGGCGGCCATGGCGCCGGGAAAAATGCCCTCAACACCGCCGAGCCATACGACCCGGTGGAGGACGGGCGGGTATCGATGCCGACGATGGCGGAGGAGCGGGCGTCTGCCGGAGATGGCAAATAAGCGGGCATTGATATGAGAGGGATTAGCCGGTGGAGGCGTCGAACAGGACGGATGGGGTGATAATATTCTACTTTATTATAATATATTCAGGTTGATTATGTCGAATATGCTATTCAAAAGGAGTGCTGATTTGTGTACATGTTGCGTGATATGTGCATTACACATGCCCGAAATGGTAGTGGATTACCGATTCTTTCATGTAGTGCATTACACATGCCTGAAACGGATCCAAGGCTGCCAAACACACCGTAGTTGGACGAATCGGTAATGGACTACCGATTTGGTGGCATGTGTATTACACACGCGACCTGCCCATGTACACGAAACATTATTTATTCAAAAGTTAAGGTGAATATATGCATCATAATATTAATAAAGGCTAAAGTATGCGTTTGGCACCTGAGTTTTCAGGCAAATTGTTATGTGATACCCGTGTTTTCAAAAGTAAATATTGAATACCTATGTTTCTCAAATCATTTTTAATTGATGTCTCCGTCCACCCGCCGTCTACCGGTCTAACGGCGGCCCGAGCGAACCGGTCACGTGCCTACACGTGACCGGACAACCTCCTTCTTCCTCTACGTGATGCCCTTCGTAACGGCGAAACTTGTCGCCAACGGCAGCTGATGAGAGAACTTGGGGGTCGACGGCGTGGCCGCGTGGGGCGAGGTCGACAGCGTGGGAAGGGGCCGACGGACGTTGACTGGAAGGGCAGCGTCGCCGCGTCGGCAAATGGGGTTGTTGGCGGTGAGCGGTGACTGGAAGGGAAGCTTGGAAGGCGTCGTGGGTGGGATGTGGGTCGTGGCCGATGGCGACGGACAACGGAACCGGACCAGCTGGGAGAGGGGTGTGTAGCCCGTGTGGGTGTGGGCGTGGGCGTGGCCGATGGAGCCGGTAGTCGGTAGAGGGGGGCGTGGCCAATGGCCAATGGGTGATGGCGATTGGCGATTGGCGTCGGCCGTCGGCAACGGCGGGAGTTGAGAGAACAGAGGAGAGAGAAGGAGATGTCAGATGAGAGGAGAGAGAGGGAGATGAGACGGATGGGATGCCATCCCATCGGTCTCTCTCTCAGTTTAATTGCAGAGGGAGTTTAAGCGGGAGCTGGTGGCCAAAATGGCCACCATCGCCGCCTCCGTCCACCAATACGCGTCTTTACCGAGGTTGACCCCCCCCCTCTGCGCGAAGAGCCCGGCGGCGCCGATGGTGGCGGTGACGCCGAGAAAGAACTGGAGGCGCAAAACCCCGACGACGCGGTCGGACCCGGACCCGAGCGCGAGGAGCACCGAGCTCAGAGTTAGCAGCACCACCGCGTTGACATTAGAGAAGGAGAGCCGCTGCTTAACCAAGACGACGGTGAGGGCCTCGTCGCCGACCCCCAAGTTCTCCCATAAGCTATCGTAGGTGCTGCCGCCGGTGACAAGCTTCGCTGTTACGAACGGCATCGCGTAGAGGAAGAAGGAGGTTGTCCGGTCACGTGTAGGCACGTGACCGATTCACTCGGGCCGCCGTTAGACCGGTAGACGACAGGTGGACGGAGGCATCAATTAAAAATGATTCGAGAAACATAGGTATTCAATGTTTATTTTTGAAAACACGGGTATCATATAAAAATTTGCCTGAAAATCCGGGTACCAAATACATACTTTAGCCTATTAATAAAATGAGAAAATATTATTAATTAAATTATATGTTTTATCATATTATTAAGAAATTTATTAAAACCAAGGTGAATATTATATGCATTATCATATTATTAATTAAACTACTAATATGTCCCATAAAAAATTCAAAAGTGGAATTTACTTTTCACCCCACCAATCCTTATTCCTATCCCACCTTTTCAACCAAACACTTGGCCTCGTTTGGTTGTGGGATAGTCTATCCCGGTATTAGATAGGATAGGGATTAGTAACCCGGGATAAGTTGTGGGATAAATTTTATCCCATCTTGATGTTTAGTTGAAAAAGTGGGGATAATGAGGTAATGATTACTTGGGATTGGTGAGGTGTAAAGTAAATGAATAATATTGGATGAAAAAAGTGGAATAGGAATAAGGATTGTTGAGGTGGAAAGTAAATTAATAATATTGGTACTTTAATTAATAATGTGATAATACATAAATATTCACCTTGGCTTTAATAAATTACCTAATAATATGATAATACATATTATATTAAATAAAATATAATATTACCACCCCACCCGTCCTTTTCGATGCCTCCTCCTGCTAATCCCTCTCATATCAATGCCTACTTATTTGTCATATCCTGCAGACGCCCGCTCCTCCGCCATCGTCAGCATCGATGCCCGCCTGTCCTCCACCGGGTCGTATGGCTCGACGGTGTTGGGGGCATTCTTGTCGGCACCGTGGCCTTCGGCGACGAACACGTGACCTCAACTTACAGCGAATGCGAAAAAGGATCGCATCGCCACATGGCATAGCATGATAACATGGCATGGTTATACACATCATTGCATCCTCATGCTGACTCATTTATATTAATATAATAATATTTTTTATTTTTATTTTTTTATTATAAATATAATAATTAATTTATTATATTAATTTATACACATCAATGAGCTACATTTTCTATTATTAATTTATACACATTAATGAGCTACCTTTTCTATTATTAATTTATATTAATTTATATCATTAATTTATACACATCAATGAGCTACATTTTCTATTATTAATTTAATTTTGGATTGGTGATGTGTAAAATAAATTAATAATATTGGATGAAAAAGATAGGATATAAATAGGGATTGGTGAGGTGGAAAGTTAAATGGGGTAGGTGGGGTTTGGGGTTTTTTGCATTAAACCCCCTCTAATCCTGGGACCAGGATAAACCTTATCCCCGTGTGGGGATAAGGCCTGTTTGGGTGCTATCCCGGGATAGGGGCAACCACGGGATTGGTTGCCCTTATCCCAGTACCAAACAGGGCCATATATAAGTGAAATAACTTTATCCCACTACTTATCTCACATGGTAATCTCTATCCTCTCCTATTTCGGAATAGTCTATCCGGCAAAATGTTTGGAATCCGCACGTGCGTAACACACGAGCGCTAAAAAAAGAACAATCGAAATCCATCCGTTATCATTTATCAAATCTTGGCGCGTTGGAAAAGCCCTGCGGACTAGGGTTTTACCAAAACCCATTTTAAGGCACCATCCCGAGACATCCTCCTCCGCTCCACACCGTCCGTAGAACCCAAGATCCTCTCATCCCCTTCTCCACCAGTCCTTCTAACGTCTCTACGCCCTCACCAAAACCCACTCCATTAATGGCGGACCTCTAAAGCCCCACCGAAGCCCTCAGGGTTTCCCCGCTCTCTCCGAGATGGCGCTCTCCATGATGCTCCGACAGACATCGTGCTCTCTCGCGCGCTGTCGCCTCGCCTTACCCTCGTTCTCCATCTCCATCGCGAGTTCTCGGCGTGGCGCCGCAGAAGTGAGGTTCCTCTCCGCGAGAGTGCGGAGGTCTGTGAGGCCTATTACGGCTAGGCGGAGGGAGAGGGACGAGGAGGCGGCGGTCGTGGGCGGTGGAGAGGGTGGGAATGGCGGCGTGACAGTGAAGGAGAGGAGTGAAGGAGGAGATGGTAGTAGAGAAGGGAGGATTGTCCCAACCGAGCTTCACAAGGAGGCCACAGAGGCATACATGGCGTACGCTATGTCGGTGTTGCTTGGGCGGGCATTGCCGGATGTTAGAGACGGGTTGAAGCCCGTGCACCGGCGGATTCTGTGAGTTTGGTTTTGCGCTGATAAATATATTTCCTTGAAGAAATAGGTTTGAGTGATGAATTCGTTGATTCCTTTCAGCATTATGCCTTTCTAATGGAAATAAATAAGAGATACTCTCTAATATTTGATTCGAGGGCGGTTCTTTCTAAGGGTGAATTTCGTATCAGGTACGCGATGCATGAGCTGGGGCTTTCGTCTAGAAAGCCATTTAAGAAGTGTGCTAGGGTTGTCGGAGAGGTAGAGATTGCAGCCTGATGTGTAGTTCTGGTTTAAAATTCTGTGCATCGAAAGTGTTTATATATCATGGTGGTTGCTTTGGCTCTATTATAGTTACTGTGTGCATCTGTTTATTATCGATGAGTACGGACAGCATAATGTATCTTTTGCAGGTTTTAGGTAAATTTCATCCGCATGGAGATAATGCAGTTTATGAATCTTTGGTGAGGATGGCACAGGTACTTCCATGCATTTAGCATGTTATCTATTTGTTTTTTTTTTCTTTCAATTTCTTCATTTCCTTTAGCAGAGCATAAACACGCACTCCTATGAATACTTGGTTAAAGCCATCTCTTAGTAGCAAATTCATTTTGTTCTATAACAAATATCAAAATTAGCAAGGATTGATATGCAATGTTAACAACATTTTTGGGAGGTCAACACATATTATGATTCTCTTTGTAATTGTAATGAGGCACTTACTACAGGTAATGATCTCATTGGGATATCTATTGTCCCTTGAATAAGCAGGTTTCATCTTATTTTGCAAAAATGAACTAGGTTTTGGCGTATTATATCCATGACAAATTATGAGGCAATAATCTATGATCATAGTTTGGCTCAAGGATAAAAAGTGACTGTTATTGCTTTCTTAGGCAAGCCAACATGCCACGTCAAAGAACAATTTTAAAGTGCAGAACATTGCTTGTATATATACTTAGCATTGTCATGTTAACAAAGATTTTGTATTCAAGTATGAATTTCAGTCTATCGTAGTTTGTGCCCATGTTGGTGAAATTTGGATCGTTCTTGGAGTATGACCATCTAACAAAAAGAATAACTAGATAAATTGCCACAAATCATGCATGTTCCAAAGAAGTAAACCATATTCAATTGAACATCTGTGACTTCATCACACCATAATGTACTCTAGATGAGGCCGCTGGCAAACTATACTGTTGATTGGGGAACAATCTTGCGTTGTACGTGTTGTAGGGTTGAGTATGTGTTTCTCCTTTTTTTCTGAAGATTAGAGGTGTGTTTGGCTCTGTGCTATTGTGGTTTCTTTCTACAGGTTGGTCTTCTCTCTATCCTGGTGCTGTAGTACGAGGGTCTTAAAATTTGGGTTTGCCCTCCTGGTCAGCCGCGGCGCAAAAAGAAATTGTCTGGTTTTAGTCTTCATTTTGTTTAGCTTTCAACAGATTCGATTCGCCATGTTGAACAGTGGATAATACTTATATGTAACATATGAAAAGTTAGAACAAGAAAAAGGTTAAAGACATATTCTGCATGGTTAAGAATAGTTTGGTAGAATATCTTACAATGACAAGTGGTGGGATATGTGTTTTTGGGTCAAAAAATGAGATTCCAAGTAGTATGTTGTATGGAACATATGAATAAAATAAGTGCTTAATTGCATCATCCTAGTAAGGGTTGTACTTAATTGGTCAATTTAGCTAAAGTTATCATCAATAAAGGAAGTTTAGCAAGTTGCCTACGTCCAAATTTTCAGCATTCAGGGGTGCGAACTGCTTAATGACAAGCATTACTACTAGTAATTGCTTATTTGGCACCTTGAATTGCTTATGAAAGTCCTCCTTGTTCGTTATTTGCCTTCAATTCCAGTGCTAGTTGTTTGTATAATCAGAGATATAAAAACTTAAAGTATTCCTAAATTCTCTTGTAGTTATTTAATTGGGTCTCCCACTGCATGTTTTCTTTTAGAAGAGTGACTAGATGCTTATTTACCTCGAATGGAGACCCTTGTTGACCAAAACCTACAGGTTTCTTGATTTTATTCATGCCAAAACTGATGCTGCGTCCAAATGTGAACCGATAATGTTTCATGTATTCGCCCTTCTGTTGCTGATCTTTGTTGTTCATTCTCTGAATTTGCTGAATTGTTTGCTACTGCATTTATGCAGGACTTCTCACTGCGATGTCCTCTTATTCAAGGGCATGGAAACTTTGGATCAATTGATGCCGATCCTCCTGCAGCTATGCGATATACTGAATGCAGATTGGAAGTAGGTTTGGCGGGTTTCTTTCTCTTTCTTATCGTAGATTGTGCTCTGTCTAGTTGCCATAAATTGTATAAGACGATTGTTGTTACATGACTCGAACTTAGCTGAAGCATAACTCTAACAACTTAAAGATTTCATAAAGATCCTATCATATGTCCTCTTTGTAGAACATGTCAGTTATTTTGTGGCTTCAGAATTATATATTCCAAAAACTAGATAAAAAGGAGACGTGGAAATTCTCTGAGAATGTGATGCAATTCAATTGGTAGCTCAGGGTTTTTAGGTGAAAAGAGCGAATTTTCCGGTAAAAATAGGTCAGCTACCTTTTTTGGAGGTGTAGTATGGTGCATGGACTTCCGTGCCGGTCTGGCACTGTGCGTGCCGCCTGGCAAGTACCGTGTCAGGGGGTTAGCGGCATCGATTTCCCTGACAAGAAGAAGAAGAACTAGGAGGAAGAAAAACGAGAATGGCACAGGGGCGCATCCGTGCTGGCGGCACGTACCGTGCCCGCAGGCTGCCGGCATGGCGCGTGCCACCAGGACGGCAATCCATGGCATGGTGCATAGTGTCTGATTTATGTGTGTAAGTGCACATTTCAAAATTGACTGAATGTTACAAGTTTTATCTTATAAGTTTTGTAGTTTGCTTATTAGCATATTGAACTTGGGCCAAAGTTTGATAACAAAAGATTAGTGCTGGGTCCCGTTAGGAAAGGATTTTGCAAGACTGTGTATTAAGAAGTATTATTGTAGTAGAATGGGTTGATTTTGTTTGTTCAAGAACTTTTTACTGAGCAAAAGGTACATCTTGATGTCGATATATGTAGGGTAATTCTTTCCCAATGAATGTATGTTTAATCAATAACTTGGTTGGGATTTTGTATTTGGCGGGTGTTTTCTTTTTTACCTGCTTTTCATTTTACTTTCTACTCCTTTGAGTTGATTTCTTCCACTGTACTGCTTTAGAGGGGTATCAAGCGATAAGCCTAGTCAAGATACCAAATGCAGGGGTGTTTTGCAAGACAGGGCAGTAGTATTTTTCCTTCTACCTGGTTGTAATGGAAGTAGAAATCAAAGGCTGTCGCAGGATCCAATGATCTGCAGCAATAGTTCAGTGCTTGTACGAGGAGCAAGAAATTTTAGGAAGTTGGATTGCAAATGCATTCTTTGCCCACCATGATCTTCTACAACCTCTCCATCGTGTGTTCCGTTTGATGAGTATAATGATGTCCATTATGTTCCAACACTGACTCATAGTAGGCAAGCTAGAGAGCAAACCGTATTACTGGTTATAAGTGAATTTCTTAGAATTTGATTGTTGATTAATATCGAAGTTTTCCTTGATTACATTGTATTGGTTTAAAGATTCCTTGCTTCCATCGAGCTCCCGAAAGTAAAGGAGGTTAACCTTGTGGTTATTGAATCGAACAGACATGCTTCTATGTGGTGGAAGGAGCAAAAGCGAATGCTTATGCCATGGCTGAAGATGATGGAAGTCTTGAATTTTGTGTTCCTAACCAATTATTATGATATAGCTATTTATCCCGAAGGTATTAATTCGTGTTATGGAACATGCAGTTGTAAAAGAGTTAATTTTATCAATTATTTTCAAGAAGCCATCTCCCAGGTGGCTATATGATTTATTACTGGCTTGATTGCAAGATATTTATAAGTCTTTTTTTTTCTCAATGAGATACAAGGCAGAAACCTTTAAAACTGCAAACAACATTGGGAGCAAATTTCAACGGGTAGATACTCGAGTCCTAAGTTACGAAAAGTTTATCAATGGGCATCATGCAAAAATCCAGTGGAGAGTGCAGAAGTAGTAGAGACATGGTTTCATCAAGAATCATGTCCAGGAAGGTGGTTGCTAGCCTTTGCAAGAAGCCAATAAGTACATTTAAATTCAACACATCAATGTACATCCCAAGGGATTAGCTCCTACGAAGACTGCATACACAAAGATCCCCCCATGAGCAGTTAGGTATGACTTTTACAGGCTTGGAATGGGCTCACCATTGTATGAAAGATGAAGTGAAGATCCTTAGAAGAGTGTAGGTGGGAACCCAAGTTGATGAAAACTTCCTTTTTTCATTGGTTATCTAAGATAATCTGGATCAAATAATCCTCCTTCACTGTGGTTGATCAGCGTGTTCTTAAAATCATGTCATGATGTAGTTGAGTATTATACTTTGGTGCATGTTATGGTTCCCAAAAAGGAATTATGTCTTATAGAGTGGAATCTTGATGATAGCATTTAAAGAGAACATATGCAGTTAAATTGAAGATCTCTTCGAAGCTTCTAATATATAAGCTTTTGGGTTCGACATTTCATATCCCAAGACATGGCTCAAGATGCAGCTCTACAATTTCAATGATGTTAAACGGATGCTTTTAAGTGGATGCCATCGCCAACTATTGAAACCTAATTATTTGGAAGCAGTCCAATTCAAAATATTTTAACTTAAGGACAAGTTCCTTTCAGCTGGGATGAGATTGAGGCATTCCATTGTGTAATTAGTGTTCAGGCAAAGATTATTGGATTTTTTGTTTATATAAATCAATGGTCCTTTCCTAAGTATGGTTTGGTGCATGCAGGTCCGTTTTAGGCTTCTAAGTACAATTTTGAAGGTGTCTTTAAACGCTATAAGTACTTATTTGAATATTTCTTAGTTTGGTTGTTTCACTGAAAGTATGGGCCAAAGTTTGGTGATGGGATTTGATTTGTATCTGAGCATTTTGAGAAGTTTGTTCTATCAATAAATATTGAATGTGATCTTGAGTTTTCAGGGAGTTTCCCATGTTTGTCTTTTCTTCTCTTTCTATTCTTCTGGTCTATTTTCTTCCAACCTTTGCATTATAATGCTTGTTGCTTCATTTCTTTTGTGCCTCTATTTGGATGCAACATCTGGAACTTCCACTATGTTTACATGAAGCTTTTGCCAATTGCTGCCACATGTCTACGATTGTATCAGACGGTTAAATTGGAAGTCTATTGAGTCGTACCATCAAATGCTTGTTAGTTTGCTCATTTTTGTGTGATTCCTATGGGAATACAACAAAGGTCATGACTTAGTTGGTGAACTTTCCTTTTCGATTTTGTGCAGATAGATGCAAAATTTGTCCTTTATGGAGTTGCTGATATGTGCTACATCATTTTTCTGTTTACCAATATAATCTTGAGTTGCTCATTGCTTTTTTTTGCTATTTACACAGGCACTTACAGAAGCAATGCTCTTAACAGATCTTGAATTGAATACTGTAGGTCTACTAGGTTTCCATTGATCAATAGCTTAAATACAAGCACTACAGGCACATGCAGGTCTTTCCGTCTCTTGTGTATTCCATGATACCTTGCCGTCTCCACTTTCAGGTGGAGTTTGTTCCAAACTTTGATAATTCGCAAAAAGAACCGTGCCTTTTCCCAGCACGCATCCCGACTTTATTGTTGAATGGCTCTTCTGGAATTGCGGTATAACTTCTCTGACAAATTTTGCATGTTTATGTTGAGATAATTCTTAATTTGCTGACTTTACTCTTTGTGGTGGTGTTATGACCATCTTTGTACAGACCAATGTTGGTGCTAATAACTAATTCTTGTTGTTCCAGGTTGGCATGGCGACCAACATCCCTCCCCACAATCTCGGGGAGCTTGTGGATGCACTTTCTGCACTGATTCATAATCCTGAAGCTACAGTAAGCATGTTCTCCTTTTCCTTTTGCTGCTGTGAAGAAGATACTCTCTGGTAGCAACTTTTGCGGGGAATCTTACCTCTCTTCTGCAATTTTTGTCACAAACTGGAGCCTTGTAGATTAGGTTTGTGCTTTGCTAGGTCAGCATTGGCACAAACTGTGCCGCACGAGGTTCTAGTGCCGGGCGTCACATTGCATGCCGCCTAGCGCATACATGGGCATCTTTGTTCGTGCCCTATGGCACAATTCATGTATTGGCATGGGTTTGTGCGGATACATGTACAAGAGCCTGAAGGACTTCATGCGGCCAAAGATCAACATGATAATCTTTGGTGCCAGCATTGGATGTAGTGAACAGACGGGCATGGGTATCCTTGCTCGCAAGCCTAGACGATGGATTCAAATTCTTGAGATGCAATAACCACCAAGTTTATCAAGAGTGTTGATGGTAGGTTTAGCGTGTTTAATGTCCCAGGAGGCTGATAGTTTTGGTTGCGGGACATGTTTTGTTGTTGAATGGGTTCATTTGAATTCCAAAACTCTCGGTAAGGAGCATTGCCCACGTCAAGAGCGGAATACTTAGATGGATTTTTGCAACAAACTAAGATAATAATTGTGATTTATCAACATGTGGTAGTTACTTCAACATGTAAGTGAATATAATTTGGGGCCTTTGTATCTAGTATGTCAGTGGAAGTATGGATACTGATACCACGTGTATACTTGTTCAGAGCAAGCTCGTTAAGATGTGCTTTTAGTGCTTTTTTCATAAGCTTGAACTGCTGTAACAAAAACCTGATAATTTGTTTAAATGTTGTGCAAGCTTCAAGAATTGCTAGAATACATGCCTGGACCTGACTTTCCTACTGGAGGAATAATTATGGGAAACCTGGGGTATGATGGATTCTATGATAATTACAACTCCTTTTCTTGAGGATGAATAATTCTCCTACTCTATGTCTGCGAAATATGGCTGCGTTAATCCTAACACTTGTTTGTTTTCTGTTTACAAGTATTTTAGAAGCATATAGAACTGGACGTGGGCGCTTAGTAGTGAGAGGAAAGACTGATGTGGAAGTTCTTGATGAGAAAAGCAAACGCTCTGCCATAGTGATCAAGGAGGTCATAGCACATGTTCTGGATTTACAGTATTCATTTTGATAGGCAATTGTGCCCGTGGAATATTTTTTTTTCTCTCTAATTTTTCTTTTAGTGCAGGTCCCTTACCAAACCAACAAATCTGCATTAGTGGAAAAAATTGCAGAACTTGTGGAAGATAAGGTACTTGAATTTAGAGAAGTTGTCTTTGTTTATTAATATGCTAGTTAATCATCTATATATAATTGATTTTTGGTACTGCAAATTTTGTAAGTAATGCTCAGGCATTATCTTGATAGGACTGATTTTAGTTTTTACGGTATGGTTACGAGGTCCAATTTCTTACTGCCTTGAGTACGTGTCTACAATCTCTTAATTGTATCTTGTGTGTTGTGATAACTTATCTCCATCTAAACCTTTCGGCTATTCTTTTCTAAAACACATGCAGACATAGAAACATAAATGCACACAACAAGCTAGCCCAATATAGGTGTCTTCATGAGTTTAGCTTTGTCTCCATCTAAACCTTTCAGCTTTCCTCTTCTAAAAACACATGCAAACATAGAACATAAATGCACACGGTTAACTAGCCCAATATAGGCTAAACCCAGGAAGACTTTGTCTTGATTCCTTAGTATTCAATTGCACTATCTAGCAATCTGTCTCATGTTACCAAGTACCTCTTATTCTGCAATGTTTACAGACACTTGAAGGCATAAGTGACATTCGTGATGAGAGTGATCGTTCTGGGATGCGCATAGTGATAGAGGTTTGTTAAGCATGTCTATCTTCTTCCATACAATTAATAGCTGTACATTTGAAGTGGTAAGTAAAATCACCTCATTGACTGATTGCTTTGCTGCTTCTTGCTAGCTTAAAAGGGCATCAGATCCATCCTTAGTTCTCAACAATCTTTATCGTCTTACTGCTCTACAGTCGAGCTTTAGCTGCAACATGGTGGGGTAAGTACTACTGAATTATATTTAAGGTTGTTCTTCAAAATAGTATTGGTACAGAACATGATGAATTAGCATTGATAGATTGATCCTGGCTGTATCCTTCTGAAGTTTGTTTCGAACATTCTCACTGATGTGTTGATCACGGTCTGCTTTTTACTTGGTTTTTCTTCCCCGAGATTAGGTGAAAAAGGCTATGGATCACACTTCACAGAACATACTGTCTGTGGGCATCTGACAATATACAATAACAATAGCTCTAAGATTGGAGTTTGTTGAAAGCAGCATCTGTTTTCTATGCATTGAGGATTTCCTAACGAGAGTTAAAGTAACCTTATGACTTCTCCAGATCTATATAGCTTGAATCCCTATATGCGATTATGATCGACCAAACCTGATTCTTTAGTTGAATTTTAACTGAATCGTAAATTTACATGACCTATTACAGCCTTAACTTGCTCTCTGTCATTTTTGACTCTGGTGTGATAAATCTAACCAGCCCGGGGTTAATGCCGAGTTTATTTTTATCCATTTTGGGCTTTGTAACAGCCATAAGCTGGCATGATATGTGCCGATATGGCACGTCCAACATGTTTTGTAGTTTGTACACTATTGACATACTCATCCATGGTCTCCCTTTTTCTTTGCCAGCAAAGCTAGTGTTTGTTGTTTGTGCCACTAGCTTCTCATAACTCTTCTCGCCATCTCTCACACTATGCAACAGTTTTTGTAGCTTGATTCCGTAATCTAGGATACAAGTATGGTACTTAACTTTCTAGTTTCCCTAGGTTATTTGAAGTCCTTTACAATGTAGACCCATCTATTGCCCCTTTCCTTTCAGTAAAATACTTCTTATCAGGTTCTTCAAATGGCTTAAACATCACATTGTGTAGTTCCCTGTACCATGTACCTCTGAAAGAGCTTTTTCTTGGGCTCCCTATGCCAATAAACTGCTGCTTCAGCCTTTCTTGTATTGGAAGATACTCCTACAAGACATTCTAGCTGCTTCAATGGTGGCACACGGGATCAAAAATTTGTCGCTGATCTCCTAGTTGCCAACCCACTTGAAAACATTCAGTGGTACGAGGACTTCCCTGTGAAAGTCACTAAAGGGTCCTTTATGAAGGAAGTTTGCTGATTGCATCATCAGAAATTCTCTTGTCATCCGTATTCGTAGTGCGAACCAATGAACTTCTAGATACATATAAGTGAAGAGATTGAAGTATCCATAGAAGGACAGACAAGTAGATGACGAGCGACTTTGTAGCTCTTCGAAGATGCAATCACCAACTTTTTGAGCACCAATCTTAGCAGGTTTTGACCAACTAGGTGCTTGTGATTATTCTCATGAATCTGATGATGAACCTCTTCAATCAATGGCTGAGCTCGGACTTATACTAATTCCTTATGCCACAAGTGCAAATCAAACTCTTCTTTCAAATGACAATTGCTAACTCCATTGTTAAAAGCCGAGGAGCTTCCTTACTTTCTTAGTATCAGTAAGTAATGTGTCCCCAGTGGGGTTTAAGGAGTTGATGAATGTGGAGGGTTGATTGCCAATTATCATCGCATGGTATACATGGTGTCAAAATTCATTTTTACACTAGAAACCAACATGATATTATGTGGATAAAAAATTTGGACGAAATAGGATAATTGTTAAAGGTCAAGGAATCTATGAGAAAGTCAACAAATCATGCAGCATAGGGTATAATATTGCCTAATAAATTTTGGCATATCTGAGTATGTTTAAGTCAGCACTGATTTTTTTTATAGTAATTTAGTAGTCACTTTGTGAAGTTTGCCCTGAATATGGAGAAGGGATACAATTTAATGCCTGCTTAGCATTGCAAGGCCCTTATGTGGAAGTCCACTTACTTTAGAATCATACTAGATTGTTGATGTTAAGTTAGGAGAAAGCTTTTGAAAAAAAGGCTGAAGTATTATTATTGAATGAATTGTGTGATGTGCTCCATGAGTGGTTGTTGTTGATCACTCTGCTAGTAATAAATAAAGCTTCAGGTACTTTTGGAATGATAAGTATCCGAAATTTGTGAGACTATCAAATTTGCAGAGTTTGCCAAATGCTTTTGTCATATTGAGCCGATTGAGCAATGTTGGTGATTTTCTTCTTCTGTGGATTGGATTTTATTTCTGGTTGGCTGTTATTTACTTGAAAACTGTTGTTTATTTGTGAAACCGTACTCATCATATGGCGATTCATGCTACGTGAATTTTCTACTGTCTTAAAAATTAGCTTTTGCTATTTTATTTAGATTGCAGAGTAGAGATTAAAAGGTACTCTAATATATATGTTGACGGTTCAAAGAAGTTCAAGAAAAAATAAAACAAAAGCATCCATAAACATGTAAAATAGTCTTATAAATATTTTCTGTTTTTTTCAGAGTATGCTTCTTTTATCTGCAGCAATTTTTTTGGACAAAATGTGGCAAATTTTTGAAGGAATTTACAAGCTTTCTCCCTATGGTGCAAGCTTAGAATCCTTTCAAGAGAGTCACCAAGCTATTTGTTTCATTATTTACTGTCAATTTTCTCTTTGTTTATCCTTGAAGCTGCTCAATGTTTTTCTAAAAAATAAGTTGCTGCTTCTTGAAGCAATACTATGTCTTCTGCTATCTGCAAATTAGAGTGGGGAAAAGTTTGTCTTTTGAATTCTGAGTTTAATCTCCCTTTTTCCCAGTATTCTTGATGGGCAGCCGCGATTAATGGGGTTGAAAGAATTGCTGAAGGTGCTTGCTTTGCCTTATTGTCTGTTTGTTATGCCATTATGCCTTAACATTTGCTTATGTCTAGCTCTTTTTGAGATTTTCCTTCTGTTCATTTTTGGAAAAGGTTATTGGTATGCCAGGTGTTGGCACAGATACTGCCGACAGTGACCAAGACTGGCATGCAGTGTGCTGGTGACACAGCAATCCACGATGTCATGAACTTTACACAATAGGTCTCGAATTATTATTGTCTAGGACAGTTGGAGCCTCTTGGCACTTTATTGTGTTGTGAACATTCCTTCTTCCTCAAGATGTCCATTTGGTTTCTTAGTTGCTGTTCCCACTTGTTGCAATAATTCCTACCAAAATTCCTTCTTCCCTCTCCTTTGTGAGATCGTAATCATATTTTCTCTAGAAATTATGAGAAAAGCCTGTGAAGCTTTTACTTCTTCTAAAGCAAAAGGCACATAGAGATGGCTTGACATAAATAAGAATTGCTATATGTTAGGAGCCCTTCAAACATGAGAGCATGTTTATATTGCTAAAGGGGAATTATACAGCTGCAAATGATTGATAGTTTTTTTTTATGGGAAGTAGATTTAATATGCTGTTAAAGGTGGTTTGCATACATGAACTTTACCTTACTCATCTATTTGATTTATCTCTAGTAAGTTGTTGAGTCATTAATTGTCATTAATATGAGTAAGACAAGTATTAGCTATGAAGCCCTTGGTTGTGAAGAAAAGTACTATGTACACCTTCATCCTTCCTTTGGAATCATCTTTTTAGAACTTTTCTTTAGCCTCAAGGAGATTATAGCATATAAGGTCCTGAATACATTATTTTATGGGATATTCAAGTGTATAACTTCATCTCTTGTGCAATTATGAAGAACAATTTGTCTTAGTCTAGTGTTCACTAGATGGTTGTCGTAGGAATTTAATAACTGCAAGTTGATCTTTTTTACCACTCATGCAAGAAGAATGTGAAGACGACACATCTTAGTAATGTATATTCCACATTTCAGGCTTTCCTTGACTTCAGATGTACTGTTATTCAAAGGCGTGCCAGATTTAAGCTATATCAAGCACAAGAAAGGCAACACATTGTAGAGGTATGTTAGGAATATATAAATGTGATGCTCAGAAGCTCAGAGCTCATTTAGTTTATTTTTCTTTTGTCTCAGGGTATCATTGTGGGTCTTGATAATTTGGATGCTATAATCCATATAATTAAAGAAACTTCAAGTAATGCGATGGCTACAGCTGCTTTAGTGAAAGGTAATTATTCATGCTTCTAGCTTTGTTTGTTAGCCTGTACTTTTATACTGTAACTAATAATCTCTTTATTTGGTCGTATTGACTCTTTAACCAAGTTGGCTTGTAGTTTAGCTGTAGGTAACAAACTTTAGTGCATGAATATGGCAAAACCTTTTCCCATTGTCTTGTGCATCTCTTTCTCTCAATGCTTTTCTTTGTGTATTTTTTTGGTTTCGATGTCCATGCAAATTCACATCGATTTGTGATCTTTTATTGCCTTACATGTAAATGGCCATACAATTCTATCAGATTGACATTGCATTCTTCTCACAAAAATGTTGAGTTCATCTATCAAATTATGGCCTTCCTATCTGATAGAATCTGCATCTGAAATATTATCTTGCATTGCAGATATGTATTTTAGTGCTTCTCTCAAGGTTCCTGCTGATTGCTGAATGCTATTTCTTATTTAATATAATGGAGAACAACTGGGACTGCTCTTTTGTAGTTTACAGCTTTCCTTAGTGTCTAGTCTGCAATTTACTAACTATGTGAATAGGAGAGTTACTGGCTTGAAGATTGTTGTTAACCGCTATTATATGCGACTTTAGGGCTTTCATCTATATGCGTAATGTCTAAAGCCAGGCAATATAATCCATGAAGCTCTCAGGGCCCATAGGGTTATTGCTTGGTCCCGTATATATGTATCATATATCATTGTTGGTTTCTTCCTTTGGTGGTCCCCAAATATTTTTATGGGATGAATGTGAGAATTGCATCCAAAGGATAGGAAATTATGTGTCTATCTATGACCATAGCATATTCTTATTTCTCCAATATGACTTGCTTTCACATCATGCTTCCTTCATATGCTTTTGCTTTTGTCAGAAAGCTAAAGCAAAAGATCTTTCGTAACGTTTTATCTGTAAATAGCTCCATCAGCAGGCTAAGCTACTTCGAGAACACAGGAAAACCACTAGTCTTGAATACAGTCTTTTGCAAATTGAGCGACTAATTCCTTTATGGTACGTTTGGTTGGACATAACCGCCGGGAATGGAATGGTCAAATCCCGGTCAAAGCCCATTTGTTTGTTTGGTTAGACATTAAAGTTGGGAATGGAATGTTTCATTCCTCACAAGTTGGGAATGAGGCTATCCCATCTAATAGCCCGGACTCCCTCGTTCCATTCCTGACAGAATGGTGGTTAATGACGGTTATAAAATAATTTGGTTGTTTATATTCTATTCCCACACTTATTTTTGTGTACCAAACACTTTCAAGCATGATTTCTAATCCCATTCCTTATGCGAACCAAACATACCGCATCATTCTCATTCCACTCTTCATTCCCATCTCAACTCCATTCCGGTTTTCATTCCCAATCCGTCCCCCATTCTCTGTGCAAACCAAACGTGCCGTCAGTGCTTTTTGTGCCTTTTCTTTGTTATTTTTTGTGCTTTTATGTATGTTTGGTTGCTTTTCTTTTTTTCTATCCAAGATAGCTATTGATAATACAATGTTGCAGGGATCATTTAAGGAAAGCACACTGAATATATTAGTTAGTTGTTTTTCTTTCTTATTTCGTGATGATGATTGCTATCAAATAGGGACATTGGAGATTAACACCATTTTGGCTTCAATGATATGAACAAATAATGTTGTTGCTTGTTGCCATTACGTGTACAAATGAGGCTAATACTAGAGTCTAGTGTTTATGCTCTTGTGTCTGCGGAAGCATGTATGATAAAGATAATTTTTGTTAGTGGAAAATATTGACAATGCCTATTAACTTGCTAACTGCACATGTGTGATTTTGTCAGTGTTTTGCTTGTGCATATCTAGTTCACCGCTTCGCTCATTGCTTCTGCCAGGCTAGTTCGCTAATTTTTCCCTAATTCTCATCTAATTATATTGCTGCAGAATATAATTTATCTGAGAAGCAGGCTGAAGCTTTATTGGATATAACGTTAAGGAAGCTTACTTCTTTCGAGGTGCAATTAGTCTCACGCACTTCTTTAGTTGTTTTACCATTGTTGAAGATAAACTTCTTGATTTGTAATGAATCCTTTTACTACTGATGCATGCCTATTTTTTAGGTGCATCTTTTTCTTGTTAGATACATTTCTTAGGCTATTCATGTATGTTAATGTTACTTTGTCCATAGCATCAGAGGGAAGTTACTTTTAGCTGCAATTTCGTCTTGTTAGACACATTGCTGAGTTTTTTTTTTGTGAGCAACTGTTTACTACTGTTTATTGGTGTGTACTTATTGTAACAGTGATTTCTTTTGCACTTTTCCCAGCGAAAGAGGTTTGTGGATGAACACAACTCCTTAACAGAAAAAATCTCCAAGCTGAATGAGCTTTTGTCCAGTACGGATCTCATGTTCAAGGTAATTCAAGCTTCTGTTCATGTTGTCTTATCATCTATTTATACTACAGAAATTATTCCAAAAATTATTTCTGTGCTGTTTCTCGTGGACCTCTCAACAGCTTGGTCGTGCTAATCCTAGTGGAAGAAAATGAAGTTTGTTTAAATAATATTTAGCTTTATCATCATAGTTGTTGTAGCTTCCCCCAAGGTATTGTGGATCTTTCTTATCAAGGCTTAGTATAGGCGAGTTCATGTTTCCCCCCTATGATCAGTGTAGATGGCACTTCTCTTCATGATGTCTTATATCTATATAGCCATTGAAAATTGTTTTCAAAGCTATTCCTGCGATGTTTCTTGTAGACATCTTTGGTAAATGTAACAGATCTTTGTATCTTGGATGGCCAGCAGGATGATATTTGGTTCCACTCAGTTTCCTGACCACTATAATCCATTTGGATTGGGATATGCTAACCACAGTTTGGTTTTGCTAATCCTTTCTCAGCTAATCATGGAAGAAGACACTGTTTCTTTAAATCTTATTAAAATTTATGGTCATAACCATTGTATTTTTCCTCCAAGGTATTGTTGATCTTTGCTAGCAAAGCTTAGTCTAGATGAATTATTTCTCCTATGGTTAGTGTTGATGGATGTTAGTTTTTTGATTGTGCTCACCTAGATGAAGTGTCTTTACACATTGTTTTTTATCTTAGGAATTTTTCATTAAATAATTAATGAGGTAGGGGTCTATGATTTTTACTCTTATCAGCTTATAGAAGAAGAGGCCATTGAACTAAAGAATAAATTTGGAACTCCAAGGCGCTCATTGCTCGAAGAATCAAGTGGTGGTCAACTTGAGGACATAGATGTTATTCCTAATGAAGAAATGCTTTTGGTATGCAGTTTTGTCTTTGCTTGTTGTCCTCTTAAAGTTTCGAAATTGGATGTCATTGCTTTATGCCTTCACTGTGATCTTAGCGTTAGTATCGAGCTTGCAAGGTGATTACCTTTTTATGCATAATAATGCATTTGAAACTTACAAGAAGATCGTAATTTCTTCTAGGCCTTCAGTGAAAAAGGTTATGTCAAGCGAATGAAACCTAACACCTTCACGCTGCAACATCGTGGTACTATTGGAAAGTCTGTAGGAAAGATGCGAGTAAATGATTCCATGTCTGACTTTCTCGTCTGTCATGCACATGACCATATCCTTTATTTCAGGTATATTCACTGCTATAGAAATTTGTGCTTTTTAAATTCTTTCTGCCTACACGTGATAATTAAGTGAATTATGTCATAGTGTATTGCCTTTTTGAAACTTTCCTACAAAAATTCATAGCTAACAGTTCATTTAAGGGATTGAATCATATAAAGCATGCTTTCTCCTGCTTTATTATATATATGTATCCATGAATATGGAGGGCAAAAGCCATCCTTTAAGAGACACCAAGTAAATGATTCATTCTAGCAGACAATCTAGCAGAATCCAGAATATGGAACAGGGAGGGGACTTTTAGCTAGCATGTATTGTATGCTGTTTGTACATATGTAAATATGTACATATACCTTCACAGATAAGTGAGTCATATGTATGTATGTTCATTTGCATATGTGCTATGCAAAACCCTGTAAATGGGCAAAAAGTTTGTATCCTTCTTTGTCCTTGACCCGATCAACTCTGCGCCATCTCTATTGATTTGTTCTGCTGGAGCTTATTGAAATCCATTCTTTCTACCATCACTGTTATCTTAACTACGTGTATATACTGGAAAATGGATGAGCAATGCATGAAGAGAGATTATTAGGACCTATATGTTATCTTTTCATGTAAAAATCCTTTACGTGGTATCTGCATGGATGTGTATGTGGTCCCCTAGCTGGTGTGCAGAAGTTCAGACTGCATGTTTGAGAAGTTCCGTATGTGCATGCAATTTATGCAACAATTATGCTCATAAATTTCATGAATCCATAGTGATGGAAAAATGTTGCCCTAATGTGGCATATTTATTGCACTAGCAAGGACCTATATAGTAAATTGTCTATCAGCTGTTGAAGATCACTATTTAGTATGTACTGCACATTAGTTTCTTGTATTAAGATGACAGATGCATATTCTATTAGGCACCTAGTTGGCTGATTACTCACTAGTATTGTAGTCATAAATGAACGTAAAATACTAATGATGATAGAGGAGATAATCATCTTTCTCAACTCAATTATTCGTAGAGGATACTTCTAAGGCAAGTGAAGAAAATGTCAAGTTTCGCTATTTTTCATTTGTAAACTAGTTTTGATTTCTTATGCACTTTTGGGCTGCTTAAATGTCTTGGATATATTGGTGTAATTTGCATATGCATCCATGAGTCCGGATACTGCTTATGTCATGGTCTTGGCAGCCTGAATTACCTCAGGTTCTCCTTGAAAATTAAAATGTATCTGGATCGATAGAAATTTTTGTATCTGTATTACCTCAGCTTTTGACTGTTGATGCTTATTTAATATTGTGTCTATCTTGTTGCATCTTAGTTACCTTTTCAAAGTAGCGCAGCTTGTTTCTTGGAATTTGAGCACAGCTCTTAATCTTTTGGCATCTCTATGTGTAAGAGGACCTCCTTGTGTTTGTCGTGTTGCATATTCGTATTATGATTTTGCTGGAGTGCTTGGTAATTCTGGTCCTTGATTTTGTTTGGATGTAATGTTGTTGCTTAAGTGGATCGTATATCTGATCAGTAACTTTTGTCCGATGTGATATTTCAACCTACTAAGTTCTAACACTGGGATACATGACACATGGCTCTTGATTTTGTTTGGAAAGTGGGTCAATAATGTAGCTGCTTAGTGGATCTCATATCTGGTACTTCTGTCTGCAATTATATCTCAAAGCTGCTATCATTGAGAAACATGAAACATGCAGCGATAAAGGAATTGTCTACTCGGCTCGTGCTTTTCGGATACCTGAATGCACACGAACTGCTGCTGGCACTCCGCTGATCCAGGTATCAATTCACAAATTCCTGTTCTGTAGCTTGCTACTTCTTCCCTATGATTCCTATCTACTCTCTTGACTTTGCATGATATACAGTTGCTCTCACTATCAGATGGGGAAAGAGTTACCTCTGTCATTCCTGTCAGTGAATTTGCTGGAGACCAGTACCTAGTGATGCTGACTGTGAATGGTTATATCAAGAAAGTTCCCTTGAATGTCTTTTCCGCAATCAGATCAACTGGAATTATTGCTATACAGCTGGTTTATCTCGTTAACTCTCCAAATCTTTGTGATTGGTTTGTCATTAAGGATTCATCTCTCGCATCTTATTTTTGGTTCGCAGGTTCCTGGTGATGAGCTAAAATGGGTCCGTTGCTGTGCAGATGATGATCTTGTTGCAATAGCTTCTCAAAATGGAATGGTTATCGTGAATGCTTGTAATGCGGTGAGATACATTGATCTAAGAGTGTGCGATATCTAACATACTCGGTCGAAATGCATGCATTTTGTACATCACATTGTCACACTTACAGGGTTTATCATCCACACATTTCTGAGGAATTATTGCACATTCATGTACATGCACAAGGGGATCTAGCACAGTATAAAGCTTAATCAGACGCAAACAGAGGAAAGATTTCGAACTAAACTCTTTCAGACAATGGGGCAACTACTCTGCTACCTTTCGCGTAGAGATAGTCTGAGTGAAGATAAACTCCTGGAGAGAGCTCCTTATGCAATTTGTGCGTGGATTAGTGTGTAGGTGGAAATTAAGAAGATTGCTAATGGTTCATTACAGAAGTTGTGTTCTTCTCCTTTCACATGCTAGACATATTATGTCACTATTTTAGCATCATAGTAAGCAGTTGTCAGATCCACAGAAACTGTTGCACCAATTCTGCATGGTTGAGCAACATAATACTTATCATATTGTCCAGTATGTTTGTTAAATTGTTAGCAAATATGGTACCTCAAACCTAGGATCATTAAGGTAGGCAGATTTAGGAACTGGAAGAAGTCATATGCAAATACAGCCTTTTTACATTTTCTCAGAATGTAAATGATGATTTGCACTATTGCCCAAGTTGAATGACTAGGTTTACAAAGAGAATATCTGACATATTGGCTATGAGGTTCTTAAAATGCTATGCGATGCTTATTTTCGATAATGACATAGTAATAGTAGAGTTAATTCTCTCTAATGGCTTTCTACTGAATCCAATTGTTCCATTTAGGTAAAAAGTGACATTTTCACGCTTCTAATGCTTGTTTATTGCCAGAAGAGCTCAAAGAAAGCCTAGCATGTCTCTTTTCACCTGGGAATACTAACATTGGCATGTCTTTCCAGCTTCGTTCAATTGGAAGGAATGCTCGTGGTGTCGTATCTATGAAACTAAATGAAGGTGATAAGATGGCGTCCATGGATATAATACCTGCAGAAATGATTCAGGATGTGCAATCTAAAAACGTTGGAAGCCAGTAAGTCCTGTAAGCATGTTTTTATGATATGCTAGTGGTGATTTGTTCTTGGTAGCCATTTATTACTCTCTCATGTTCATCCAAGCATGCAAAAACTCAATCTGACACTGACGACATAAATGCAGGCATAATGCCTGCAGTTTAAGGGATTTTGATTAGAGGAAGTGATCACTTATTCACTTGCTCATTGGGTTTACAATTATACCACCGTGCTCATTTATTGTAACATGTTAAAATAGGCCTTTCTGAAAACTTCTCTACAGGGGTAGAGATCTGAGACCTCCATGGCTGCTTTTTGTGTCTGAAAGTGGTCATGGTAAGCGTGTGCCACTAGCTAACTTTCGGCAGTCAAATTTTAACCGAAGGGGCTTGAGGGGGTACAAGGTAATCACCGTCTTCTGTTAAGTCTGTGCTAAAAATGTCTTTGTCTAGATCTTTTTACAAAATAATTACGCAATTGTGTTGTTCAATCACAGCTTCCGCCAGAGTATCGTCTTGCTGCAGTATTTGTTGTCGGGTTCTCTTTAGCAGGTACCTCGTGCTTAGTCTGTTTTATGATCATCGGTTAGGGACATTTGCTTATTTACATGAGGAAATGTTTAATGCCTAACATGGGATAGCTTGTCTTTACAGAGGACGGGGAAAGTGATGAACAGCTTGTCCTAGTTAGTCAAAGTGGTACCATCAACAGAATCAAGATTCGAGATATATCTATACAATCACGCTCTGCGAGGTACATAAAATGGAAATTAAATTCTTTGCCTTCTTTTGCTATATCATGTGACATTGTCTTCAAAATAAATGCACCTGGATTTGAATCTCGCTAATAGCATTCATTGGTTGCGCGTTGCCATTAAACATGAAGGTAACTGCCGTTACAAGCTTATTGCTCTTGAACTTTTTTCTATTCTTTATTGTTTTGTGGTTTATTTAGTTTAAATGAGGCTTGAGAGCCTTTTTTTTTCATGGATCCTTGGTTGAATTATTTCTGTTGTAGTCTGTTATAAGTTCTGTGTATTTAAAGATACTTTTTTTTGCAAGTATTTGCACATTCTGTTTCATAGCTCAATGTTCCGTAAATTGTTGTGAATGAGTAGTTTGTTTTGGCATGAGGATTACAATTGCAAATGCTGCTATACAACTAGTGATTTTTGGCCTTGACAACGCTGAGTTTGGGGAAAATTAACTTGTCAATCTACGCCTTGCTCAGCTTGTAATTTGCTTGCACACGTATGATTATGAGGATTGTTTTAGACTTTGGAAAGCAAAGAGGGATCTTATGAAAAGAAACAAGAGAGAAAAATCATTGCTGATCCTTTTCTCGTGTGGTCGTTTGTGAAACAGGGGTGTGATTCTAATGCGTCTGGAGCACGCAGGAAAGATCCAGTCTGCTTCCTTGATATCTGCAACGATCGTCGATGATGACACTGTCGATGATGTTTGAATTTCCTCAACATATTGGAGAATTTTGAGCTATCTACGGGAAAGGTCAAGCAAGAAAGCTGGTTTTGTTAGGCATAAATGTCATGAGTGAGCCAACCTATGATACTCGAGCACACCGTCGCCCAAAGTTGTAACATGCTTGGACTCTTTTCGACATCACGAGTCTCTCAAAGCTCATCTTTGCATATAACATCAACACTGTCAATTTTGCCCATATATTTATGGTTTTGCACCGCTCTTACTCGAGACGTGCCAACAGCCAAAAAAACCCAGCCTTTCAGGCTCATCTAAGTGGAAAAAAAAACAGGTGGGGCACGCGATCGAAACCGATGGCTCTGTCGACCCCTCTTGAGGAAGTGCAGTATTAGACATGGTAGGTCTTGTTACTTGTTGGTAAAGAGGCTTGGGCTAAACCGATTTTGACGAACTTGGTGTTAGAAGGTGGAATGGATGGTTCGTGGGGTTGGCCTTCAGATTTGAAGAAGATGGCAAAGGAAATTTGGTTTCACTTGCTTCACGCTCTTTTCTTTGATTCTGTGTTGTTCCTTAGATTGTTCAACGTTCAAAGCAAAAGCCCAGTGTTACTTAAGCGTGTGATATGACCGGTACAAATATTGCATGGTCATATGATATGGGGTTGAACACATGCTTGTAACCGTCCATCTATATTATCCTCTTTTGTAAATCAGAAATGTTTTGTGTAGAGGAGAGAGATAGAGAGAATGAAGGAGAGAGAGTGGAGAAGAGTGAGAGAATGGGAGGGAGCCCCTGAATGCCACATGGGGTACATGCCATGTGCATGTACCCCAATCAAAGCCCTAAAATTAAGTTTCTGGGCTCATCTTATCGAGGGAAAAAAAAGAAGAGCATTAAAAAGAATTTCTAATTATAAATAGAGAAATAAAATCATCCCTTGCCTCACCATCATCCTTTTGTTGGTCATAATTTTTATGAGAAATAAAATTAGCATTTGAAACTTGCAAAGATTCTAACGAATAGCATTATTCTCACACAGCAAGGGACTTGAAAAAAAACAGAAACGACTCACGCGTTAACCCAAGAAAAAATCATTTATCAGACAGCATGGTTGTTCGAATTTCTACAAAGTAGACATTAAAAAAAGTTTGACAACAGAAACATGTTCACTAAAGGCCATCCGATATAAGATTGATGGTCGCACATCCAAGCACCCATACTGCCCCCCAAAGTATTCTCAGTGTCTCCGCAGCAACTGATAACTTGCAACAGTTTCAAGCCTGTATAAAACATCAAAGGAAACATCAGGGAATGAGTGCTAGTGGACTGGAAAGTTCATACACAATTATTGCATTAAAACAACATCAGTTGAGAAGTTATACCTTGTTGGCAATGTTGTTAGACAGCCAGTCAAGACCCTCATACAGACCCTCGCCTGAAGTAGCACAAGTGCTCTGAATGTACCTGAGATGGCAGTCAAAACTCCTTGTTAATTCAGACAGCTTCTTTTTTTTTTTGAACAATTAAGCCCAAAGGGCTAGTTGTTCATCTACCCCAAAGAATTCAGACAGCTATACTATACTTAAAGAAGGAACAAGACATTAAGACTTCCCTCCACTAATTCTTGTAAATAAAAAGATAATTGCAAATCAAGAGGTAAAAATATAAGACCAAATCATCATTGAACCCAACAAAACACCAAAGTTCAGTACTGAAACAAGATAGTACCAGTGTCGCTGGCGCAGAGAGTGCAGACCAAGCTTATCAGTAATTTCAGCAGCATTCATGGCATTAGGCAAGTCTTGTTTGTTTGCAAACACAAGCAAGACAGCATCTCGGAGCTCATCCTGTCACCACAAACAAGATACAATCAGCATAGTGATCGAAAGAAATCATCAGAAAACAGTTTGAAGGGCGACATTAGTACACCACAGGCTGCCGAGATATGGCCATATTGTTATCAGGCAAATGATTAGAACTGATAGCCTTGCATGAATAGATTTGAGGTTTCATAAGCTGCTGCGTCTAGCAAAACTAACTAATATAAAGTCTATAATATTTGACATGAAAAAAAAATGATGACCTAGAAACCTGAAAACATTTTAGTTTCAAAGTCAAATGCGTAGCATGTGGGCAACAGTTCAAGTCAAGAGCACACAATTGGGCAATTATAGCTGCAGACATACAGAAGTCTCTTATCACAGCTGTCACAAGGTCTGGTCCTTTTACAGCATAAGAGTCGACAGTTCATAGAGAAACATAGAAACAGTCATTAAGATGCAACGGAAGAGAGGAATATACCTCATTTAGCATCCGGTGCAACTCATCCCTTGCCTCAACAACACGATCTCTGTCATTGCTATCGACAACGAAGATCAGACCCTGAGTGTTCTGGAAGTAGTGCCTCCACAGAGGTCTAATCTGTTTTAACAGATGTTAAAATTAACATAATTTCAGTCAGATGGCATCAAACCAATACAGATCAATAAACAGATAAAGACAAGTGACATCTAGCATCATTCATGCTCTCATTGCAATTTTCTCGTGGTGACTTTCATGAAAAACTCTGATTAAAATGGAACGAGCTTGCAATTAAAGAACAATTGACCAGATCAATCAATTTCAACTTCAGTCCTTACACTGAGAGCAGATAAGTGATGATCTTAACCAGATCATAAGAGGCTCTCCTATCATATTACAAATAAGAAACATAATTACCTTATCCTGACCCCCCACATCCCAAACAGTAAAGCTGATGTTCTTGTACTCCACAGTCTCCACATTAAATCCTGCATTAAAGCCCAGAAATTTGTTAAATCATATTCGGTGATTCCGGTGTGATAAAATTATACTCCCTATCCAAATTAACAGCCCAAAAAAGACGATTGTCCACATCTACATACCCAGCTGTTACTTTTCTTGTGAGGGATCAATACACAATTAATCTGAATACATTTGATGTACACATGAGAATAGGAGCACATGACCAAAAGGAAGTATTAACTTACCGTCTCATTATATAAACACATAGTATATATCAAATTTCAAAACAGGATACTAAACAAGTCATGTTTATCAATCTGAATACATTTTATGGTCATGACCCAGAGAGATTAAGCATGCGAACAGAAATTCTGTTTCCACTTATTCCACCAAACATATCTTAGCAAAGTTGTCACACAGGAAGCCTAAACACCAGAGGATGCAGCACTGGATTGGCATGTGTTTCTCAACTATACATCATAGACTCTTAAGCCCTACAATCTGCTGCTGATACTGTCAATGTGCTATCATCTATATGGCAGGCTCTACCATTGAAACAATATTCATATTCATACCTTTCATAGGAAATAATGATATAATTTGGTACATTGACCTAAAACATTCAATAAAAATAAACAATGTCGCTATCAAATTCTATTCAACTATATCTTTTGTCCATGTATACCTGAATAGTTTCTTTGCACTACATAGAATTAAATCCTAAATATGGACTAAATTTACACATCTAAAACCATGCAACCTTTTGATTAGTTGAGTCTTTTACACTCTTTGTTGGGGGTGCAACACCATGACTTCCCAGGAGGTCACCCATTGTAGTACTATTCTCACCCAAGCACAATTAACTTCGGAGTTCTCATGGGATCCGGTTCCAGTGCTGGCAGGGTTGCAACCCCCGAACTATGCAACCTAGATGTATCAGAGATTCATAAAAATTGAAGACCAGTACTAATAAAAACTAGAATTTTCTACCAAAGTGAGTTTGCTTAGGCAGGAAAAATAAAAAATTATACTTTACCAGAGCATAAAGAATTCCAATGTGGAATAGATGTATGAGGGAATTATGTCCAAAAAAGAAAATTATGTACCCATGCACGTTAAAATGCATACAAGGTTAAAACATCACAACTATAATCTTGCATGAAAAATTAAAATAAAAGCATTAAAAAAAATTCAAGAGGACATAGCATTTCTTAATAATCAGGGAAATAAACACTGGAAATGATCAAGAAATTACCATAGGACATGATTTAAAATCTTCAACAACAAATGCAACTTATGAGATTTCAAATTTGCAATGTGATCGAATGCTTTAGATAGAAAAAAATCTTGAAATGAGATTCCATAGAGATCCCTGGGAAAGATCTACCAGGATTTCAAGGTATATATAGGTGATACAGCAACACACATATGACAGATCAGGGGCTAACAGCATAAGAATTAGGTGGCCTATATAAAGTAACAGATAACTACTAGATACAGAGTGACATGATTAAAAGTTTTATGGGAGGGATGATCACTTTGACAGCAAATACTTATGCTGAGAACTTTGGTCACATGTTGGTCTAACTAAAACGAGTCAGGAACAGATCAATGCATGCTGTGAATAACCTTCATCGGCCATACACTCCCAATCATCAGAAAAGTAATGGTTTATGTAACCCTATGTCTAGATCTCTTCCAGCAGCACAATGAAAAGCCTATTTAGTTCTATATCTATCAAGACAAACCGATGTAACCACATTAACTTAAAAGACCAGGGAGTCACAATATATCTACAAATCAAAATTCAGAATCATGAGAGAAAACCTTAAAAAAAGGCACAATAAAGAAACAATAAAAATTTCAGGAGCTCACCGATTGTTGGAATGGTGGTGACGATCTCCCCAAGCTTGAGTTTGTAGAGGATCGTCGTCTTACCAGCCGCATCAAGACCGACCATAAGGATCCTCATCTCCTTCTTCGCAAAGAGGCGGCTGAAAAGCTTCGTGAAGGTGAGCCCCATCTTTCTCCGATCTACACAGCGAATACCACACAATCAACAACCAAAACCAAGGGAAAATACGAAGAACCCCTAGATCTAACAAAACAACTACCACTACGTATCAGATATAACCAGATCTACAAGAAATCCAAGAAAACAGGTAGAAATCCAATATAAACAGCATTCAAAGAAAAAAGGAAAAAAGATCGCCAGATCCGATGCCAAACCTTCGAGGAATCTAATCTAATCAGAGAAGCAAAGATCTGAATCCAAGATCTATAGATCCAAGTCTAGAAACAAAGAGGGATCGATCTACCAGATAAAAGGAATGCGAGATCGGCACAAGAAGGGCTCATACACACATTCGAGGACTAAATCGCGGAAAGAACAAAGCAAAGGGATCAAAATCGACATCCAGAACACAACAAGAAAGGGATCGCCGATACCTACGGTTCACCGGAGGGCCTCTTCTCGGGGGACGACGAAGACGAGCGAAGGGGCCGGGCTCTCTCTCTCCTCCTCGTGAAGAGAGAATTAGAAAGATGAAGAAGGGAGAGAAATGGGTGGAGGAATGAGAGCTGAGAGCTTATTTATAGGGGAATGGCAATTAGTGGATCCACCGCGTCGATGCTGCGACGCACATGCGACCGCCGCGCGTTAGTCGCGAGCCTAACTAATGTGACGCCGTCGCCAGAGGTGTTCCTGGCTACCAGCCGTGGACGGTCGTGCTTTCGCCAACCTAGTGGGTCGGTTGATTCGGGTCGGGTTGGATCTGATTGGATTATGGGGCGGATCCGGCTCGATTGGATTGGATCAGTTTTGTGATACTTGTTAGTCGTCACAGTAATATATGGGTGCATTTATACACAACGTTTTGGATTCAATACATCACATTTAGCTCTAAATTCTTTGGAAGACTAGGCAGCTAACATGACAAAAAGAATTACAAATTGTCCCTTGTGAGCAATGACAGAGTTATTTAGGTGCCATTTGGCCCGAAGCAGGAAAATTTCGGAGTAAGAGAAGGGTAGTTCTATCTATACCACTATTATTACCCAATATACCATCACTTCACTCACCAATCAATGGGAGAAAACTCTCACTTTCTAACATTTTAAAGGAAAATAAAAAAACAAAGAAAGTGACGGTAGATGAGAAGTGATGCCTCTTGCTCTAAATCACTCTTTTGTCATTCAAACACCATAAACTGATCTAATTAAAAAAATCAACCAATTTCCTCTCTAGTTTTCAACCAAACAGCTTCTAATAGATGCAAAGAGCTTTAGCTTCCAACAGGATATTCCAAATGGAGGTTCATTGCTCTCCTTCGATGACACAGTTTCAATTTCCTAGCCTTGCAGCACAGTTGGTGCAAATGGATGTCGAAGACATCACACAGGAGCCTAGAATGCCCAACAGAGATGTAGTTCAAGTCTCTGAAGGTGTACTAACTTCGATTCATCATACATCAGCACAAGTAGATATCCACATACAGGTATTGCTTATTTCTACATATTTTTACTGAAATCACTCTTTTTCTCCTAAGGATCAACTTCAAGACAACAAACTTGATCGAAATTCCCAGTTGATAAACAGGTAAACAAATTCCTCTCTCTCAAAAAAAAAAGATATACAGGAAAACAAACAAAGCACCTCTAAAAAGCACATGACTTGTACTCCTTGCTTCAACACATACTGCAGGTTCAGAAGACGATACTACCTTTGATTGAGGTCTTGTTGACGGCACTTATCATCGCAGCTTCGGGGTTATCCTGAGGGAATGCTCAACAATACCTTTTGCATTGGTGTCAATCGGTGGTACACAAAACATTATCTACCCAGTTCCCAAGTTGAAATCCAAGCAACACCACTAAGATGTATCTTCAAATTTGTAGATCATATTGGCGAACACATGATTTCCTTCTCTGCCTACTCCCTCCGCCGATAATGATACCGAGCTTCCCCGGGACAAAAATAACACCCGGTCGCCTAAGCTCTTCACCTCCGTCCATAGCACCTTGTCAAAGTCTGCCTTTTACACCACGATCTTCAAGGCATTCTGCATTCCACTAGGAGCGAATGTGAAACTAGAAGCCCGACACTGAGCTGTGACCACGACCAAGAGTACTAACCCGGACGACTCCATGAGTGAACAGAAGTCACAGTCAATGTGGTGAAACATAAGAATTTCTTGGTTATTCATATGAATCAATGAATCACCCTCAAGAAGGGATGGATTCCACGAGTCTGGGGTCCAGCATTAGCAGTCGCATGGTGTAACCGAGGCCATACAAATTACCATTACAGGAAGTGATGCTGCTCATGGTCTCTACAGGCAACTGCCCCTCGCACTTATAACCGGTCCACCGCTTGTCCCCGGTCTTGTACAGCATGATGCGCCGACTGCCAGGAATAGCTAAGATGCAGCAGCCCGGTTCGTGGGGGTCACAGCAAACAAAACAATTCAGAAGGCTTGAAAAGTGTGGCAGCCGATTTTGGGCTCGTGTTATCGGATCGAAGATGTATAGCGGACGGTCGACCCGGACTCCTCCTATGAGCACCCATCCATCATCTGATGCATGGCAATATTACCTCTCATTCTCTTCTGCATTTGGAAATTCTATACCGAAAGACAAGCCGCCGTCAGAATGGTTGTAGACAGTCTTCTCAAGTTATGCCTGTCAGGGAGGAATATGAGCCAGGGGGGCTGGGTAGCAGGACGTATGTGCTCGTGTTGCGCTCTCTGCCAAGATTTGCACACAGAAGAGCAATGCAGGCGTCCTGAGGAGGCTGAGACGCCAGAAGATGTGCTTAAGGATGGACTGATGAAGGTCGGACCATGGTCTTGAGGGATTGGAGGCATTCACAGCAATTCTTGCCTTTTTTCGCATTGCTTTTTGCTGTGGAAAACTGGTAGGGTAAAAAAATATAGACTATGACGAAGATGCATAGAAAGCAAAATTCCAGAAAACAATTCAAACCATATTTGTTGCAAGTGAAACCTGAGCAGATATATTTACATGGTTCAACTTCAGATGCAGAACAATAAAACAACTCGATTGATATTCATATTAAACATGCGATGCAAATCCTAACGGGAAACAGATTACAAGTTGGACAATGTAAGATGGAGAATAAAGAAAGGGAGAAACTCAGAAGGCTTATTATAGGGTACAATGTGACTGAAGGGGGTGAATTCCTCTGCCATGTTGAGATTACTCATACAAAACCATACAGTCCTAATCAAACTAGTGTAACAATCGCCTATCAAAGTCAATTAAATTACCTTGAATATGCAATTAGCTAGAATGCTACATGTTAGGTTGAAGCAATTGACGTAATGAAAAACAATGAAATATGGGCTTTTCTTTATGTGCGTGTGTGATTCAACTCTCAATGCTGGTAACACAGAGCCCTTTCTAGTTTCTACTGGTTGGGTTTCTTATGAACCTTATATCGCTTAAAAGGCCTCGCTTTTGAGCGTCGATTTTGCCCGAATTCCTCGTTTCCATATGTCTAATGAGATTATTAGTGAGGAATCGATCGAAGTAGCAACTCATGAATCATAAGGAAGGGATCGGAATTGAAATAACAATGAGAATATGAAACACCGAAGAGAAGAGAGGACCTTTACCTATAGTCGAAGGGAAGAACACTGCCTTCGGGGTCGTCCGTCCGTCCGTCCATCGGCGAGATTGGCTCTCCAAGTTTCCAAGCTTTTATTAGAGATAGTCCTTTCTCCGTCATTAATGGCCGGCGCAATGAATTTGAAACCGAGATAGCCTGCTCCATACGGCACCGTAGGCAAGCTTATGGGTTACTGCAGGCCTTGCAGCGATAGATCTCAACCGTTGGATGTTGATCCAACGGTTAAGATCAAAATCACATTCAATCGGTTAAAAAGTACAGTAATAAATAAGAGAGAAGTAATAGTAATTATGTTGCTCTATGATATATCCTCAGATTGGTAAATGCACGTTGTCCACGATGCAACTTTAATGGCAATGAATTTGATTAAGCACCATCCTTTAAACTTATTTTGGCCAAAAATGTTTCTATTCTTTGTTTTTGATATAGAAGTCCACTGTAGCACGGCACGGACGGAAGTCTTCAAGCAAACCATCCAAAAAGATTTTAAACTCATGGGGTGGGTTTAGAACTTTTCATTTTCATAAATTAATTGGCTAAATGTCTAACAGAAGTAACTTTAAAACTACAACAGGCCTTTAATTCTTCCCGCCATCTGCTTGCTATGAAAAGATGGTGTTCTCTGTGACTCCAACTACTTATCAACGGCCAATAATTTACTCTGATTCGAGGGCTTCAATCTCGTATCGCACCTCCTCCAGGTGCTCGTTTATGCTTGTCACAGCATCCTGCTCTGATCGGATGGCTTCCTTGAGAGCTCCATCGTACTCGGCGTCGGCCTCAGCATCCTCTGTTCCAGCAGCTTCAGTTATTTCCCTGACGTGCACACATTCGTGCCCAGCTGGCTTCTTGAACCGGCACTGCTCGTGGCTCACCAGCCGCTCTGAAGGGCGGCCTGCCTTCTTCAGTATCTGGATCTTTGCAGTCTTTGGTAGGAAAGTGAGCAACAATCAAGAAAGAATGGTCAGTAGGTTCAACCTTACAAAATTTAGTAAGAAACATTTAGGTCCAAGCTACATAAAGATTAAAGCAAAGGGTTGATTGAAAATTCACGAATTTTTTGTTGATCTTTGTTCTTCTCTGGGCACATCTGTGCCAAAATTATCAACAATGTTAAAAAGTACATGTTTTGCATTTTCTACTCACAGTAAGACAGCATTAAAGTGCCCAAGAGTGCCAATAACACATTTCACTTGAGCTTCACAATCTTAAAGTTGGTCCTAGGAACCTTCTCTCAAAAGAAACAAAAACTCCCTAGAGCCCATTCCATGAAAGTGAATTGTCCTTCCGTTAAAAAAGAAAACTACAAATCTCTAGTGGTGTTTTGTAATATTGATAGAGCTCATAGGCAAGAACTAGAACACCGAGATTAGTATTGCTATGCAACAATGTCACCTATACTTTCTAAGTAATGCACAGAGAATAGGTGTTGATGGCAGCAAAGGCACCACCCCTTGAGCATTGAAGCTATATTCCCATCAGTGTGTAACTCAACAAGTAATCAAAATAGAAGTTTTGCTAGCTGTCAAAGGTTAAGACTATTGGCTTATGTTATGATGTCGACACAAAACCTCATATATTTATGGTGGTACTTACCTATAATCACATGAATCTGTACAAGCAGTCCATTTTTAGCGACATATATGACTAATCATGTTTCCCTGTGCCGTGGATTTGGAAAGTGAAACAGCTTTTGAATGGGAAATAACCCAAGAAAGAACAACAAAGATAAAATTTCCACAAAAACAGTGCTCAAGTTGTAATTATTTTCAAGGTTATCAAGTCAATGACAAGATTGTGCACAAATTACCATGGTATGCATTCATTACTGTGGAAATATTGCACGCAAGATTGCTTAACGTAATTAATGACAATTTCAAGGGAACAGAGGTGATAACTTTGACACTTGGATCATCAGTAGTCTGAATTTAAGACAGAAGCCAGACAACTGAGGTTCATGACCATTAACAGCCAAGACCTCCATAGAATAAACTAAGGTTTATGTGCACACATTACCACAGATTTTCCTTCTAGTATCCAAAACGTACTTTCATAGCCAATTAGCTGCAGTGAGAAGCATTGCCTCAAGAAAATATTTAAGCAGAAATGTGATTGTGAAATGAAGTTATACTCAAGGATTGGATTTAAATGGTGATCATTCTAAGTGCATCCTTTCTGCTGCATTCTCCATACAAAAAAAGTAGTACACAGAAAAACTTGTCGCATAAAAAATATTCATGAAAAGTATAGAGTTACCATCTGCAGTTTTTCTTTTTCTTTTGCCTGGACAGATCTCAAAAGACAAGCAAGATCACATCGATAGAGATCTGGCAATAGAAATAGCGATTCCATTTCAAGAACCTGAAGCAAAAAATGGTTTCAGCTTAAATCAATGGAAATAACTCATCAAAGTAGTGACTGAACTTGTTTTGAACAATCATTGAATTCTGCAGTTATTTCTCCACAAAGTTGCTGGTATGCCACTTCCCCACCACTGGACATGTATTTAGCAAAACCCCTGAAGGATATTGCACTTGAAATCATCAGTTACGTGATAAACAATACACCCCAAGGTCAATTGCAAATGAATTAGTTCGATAGAAATTTCCTCATAAGAGACAACATAGACGCTAATGAATGATAAAGATGATAGTGTGTTGGAAGACACTTAGACACATACAAAACCAAACAGCATTGCAGTACATGTTAAATAACCACCATGATCCAAGTTTGAGCATTCTGTGTAAAGCTTGGTGTTAAATAAATAGACAGCTCAAAATAAAGCAATAAACATTGCCTTTGATAGAACTTAAATGAAGGAAAACCCAAGAAGATAGGAGATTGATTATAAAGATGCAATCATTTCATCATGGATGGAAAGAAAGGAGACATCCATAGAGGATGAAATTTTCATGAAGACCTTGGAGCCATTCACTTTCTAGCTCAATAAATCCACAGTGGAACTGTTTCACTTTATCTGGATTAATAAAGGAGAAAGGGGTATGCTTATGGTTTTCCAAAACAAGCACAATATAGGATCCGATAGACGACAGAAAGCATCTAGGCACATGTCAATGGCACAAAAAGCCACAAAAAAAAAGCTCCATTGCAGTAGCATAAGCTTCTGCTCCTCAGGGTGCTTTCTAGCAATGGGACAAGCAAAAGAACAAGTTGATTTGTATTCGCGGAATTTATGTAGAGATGTGCATTCATTAGTGAATGAGCTAAGGCTGCTTACTACCATTTATTGTCACAAGCTTCAAGAAATGACAAACTAACTCCATGTACTCTTTGTTGTGTTCTGGCTCCAAATTGTCAAAGTCAAAAGAAAAGCCCTTGTGGATCTTAGCCATATTCCTATCTTTTTCTTTTTACCCTTAAACAAGGTACACATCCATACTGTTACCAATCATGCTCATGGTTTTCTGCTACGTGATCCTACTTCAACATATCAAGGTAAATCAACACATATAACTTCTGAAGCCCATGAATTGAGGAATCTAATGTTATCTTAGGGACTAGAAGTTATGGCCATGTCGAGACTCATGAAATAATATCGCATAAAGAATGGCTCTTTGATCAGAACAAGCCTAAGATTCAACTATTTTCCAAGTTATAACCCTTTCTCGGATTATCTACTCTCTATTGTGAACCTCCAATAAGTAACAGGAAAAGGAAGCTACACAAATCTAGACGGCCTGATTAGACGCAGGCAATATGCTGATAAAATGGTCCCATTCATTCCGCAAACAAGGCATATGATACACACTGACAAACAACTTTGTTCACCATCCACACAAGAGGTACCATCCAAAACTTCCTCAAAATGTCTGCTTTTGAATGAGCATACGTTCATAATTTCATATATTCCTATATCAAAAGCTGGAAATAAAAAGAGTCAAAACCCAGTTATTCTCATGAATTAACGCGCAAATGTAATTAAATCAGCATATATTGGCACCCACCATTCATTATTATCGTCTAACATCAAAATATATTCCAAAGAAAAGCACAGAATTACTCACGCCCTAAAACTACGAAGGGTTTATATATGTCATCAAATTGATTTATTCCAAAAACTCGAAGATAAATTTCTACCCTTTAATAACACACATAGAAAATGGAGACAAAATTTACATGCGTCGTGAAAGAAAAATTTATAGAAATCGAACAGGGGCTCCTATCGAGGCGAAGAAGAAACACCTCTTTAGCTTTGTGTATGCTTCCGCCCTTCTTTGCTGGATACCGAGAAATCGACGGAGGATATCGACGAGCTTCGCCGATTTGGAGGCGCCATCCACTTCCATGGCCTCCGCTTCGACGTCGTCTCCTTCGCCCACTTCCATTCACTTCCTCTCCTCTCTCCCCCCCTCGCTTTCCTCGCTCCAGCTATGTATCGGGTTGAATCTCGTTAACGGGTCGGATTCGGATCCTATGTAGATCCTGATCCAGATCCCTAGTATTATTCATGTGGGATTTTTGCGTTCCGATACCCTTCACTTCCCCACTTCCCCATAATTGCACTTTGGTACCACCAGATTTGGTATTTGCATTTCGATATCACCAAGTTAAAATATCAGGGCAAACTGGCCCAAGTCCCCCAACGATGTTATATGGGCTGACGATAAAATTGGTCACGTGACACGCACGTGACTACCATCAGCCCAAACACCCACGTGATGTTGAATCGGCTCATGGGCGGCGGTGGGGGTTCTTCTTGCCAATGATAGTGGGAGTGATGGGGTCGGAGACGGTGGAGGGTGGGACAGGCCAACCATAGCCTCCGGATCATATCGTGCTGGTGAATCCCCTGATTCAGGGGATGGCGGTGTTGCAGAGTGACGCCGCTGCCATCGCTGAAATGTTGTCCCAAGGCAGCAGGGATGTTTTCCCGAGCGGCGGGGGACCCCTGCTCGCGTCGAAGGCCTCGATCGAGGCGCTGAAGGCGGTGGAGGTGATGGGTGATCTAGGGGAAGCGGAGTGCTTGGTGTGTTTAGAAGGGTATGGTGGCGAACGGAAAGAGGCGGTGGTGAAGGAGATGCCGTGCGGGCATAGGTTCCATGGCGGGTGACTTGCCCTCAAATATGAGTTAGCTTATACTCCCAAGTGCAGGAGTTGTCAAAGTTAAACAAGGGTGAGTCCCAAGATCATTTACCACAGGGAGCAGATGGAATCCAAAACAGAGAACTTTTAGATGCAAAAGAAATATGAACAAAAGGGAAAACAGTAAAGAAGATGTTTTGGGGTTTTTGAAATAAAGATTTGTGAAGTTAAAAATATAAATAAAGTGGATAAAGGTGGGATAACAAGTAGAGGAAAGTGTAGTCTCAACCTTCACTATCCTTCAAATCAGATGTACTTATGGATCGTCAAACACACACTAGCTAGGGTTTTAGTGACATAAATTCTATGTCACAGCTAGGATGATATACATATAAACCACGTGAAGACGCACAACGGTTAGAAATCCAATGGTTTGTCAAACACTTGCTTCTAGGCATGAAAATGCCAAGAGTCACTAGCCATAGGCAACAAGGTCATTAGGAGAATCTATACCCCTAACTAGTTGATGGGCTAGCCTCAAGGTAGGCCAAAAGAAAGGCTAAGGGGCTCTATACCCTTAGAACTCAAGGCCTTTAGTTAACCCTAAGTTAAGCCTTGCTAAAAATAGAGGAATCTATACCCCTAATTCTAGAGAAGACATTAGGATCAACCTAAATGAAAATTGATCAAGGATGTAGAGGGATCTATACCTCTAATCACTTGAGTTTAATAAGTCTAGCATGCATCTCAAAGAAAATAGAGGGATCTATACCTCTAAAAGCAAAGAGAAACTAGAGGAATAGAAAATGAAACAAGTATTGAAATCAAATCATACTTTTCATTGAAACCAAACCAAATCCAAAAAGTAATCCAATAGAAAGATAAATCGGGATGAGATCTACAAGTTCTTAAGTATACATAGAATCAAAATTTCAAAGATGAGAGTGAAAATACAAGTTTACAAGTGTAGGAAAGCAGAAAACCCTAAGCTTCTTTCTCCTTCTTCCTCCTCCACCAGCTCTCCTCTCTTGGCTGCCCTTAAGTGTCTATTTATAGGCTTGAAGCATAGGATCCATTAAGAGGCTTAATGGGTTAATAGGATAGCATGTTGAAAATTCAGATCCAATAAGCTATTTCTGGGAAAGTTGTAGAGCTCTGAATGATCATTCCAATGGCACATTGGATCAGAAATTCCGATAAAAGCAGAAAGAGTAATGGCCCATTCACTTCAGTTCTGAAAAATACTTCATAAGCAATCAGCAATCTTCAAGCTCAATTTTGGATGTGAACCAAATCTCCAATCGGAAAGGTCCTGAAAGAGAAGTTTTAGAAAAGTTCATAGGCTTTCCAACGATAGCAATAACATTAAATTCTGATAATCAATGAGAAAGTTATGCTCCGATTACTTCAGCCCCGAAAAATACGAAAACAGTAAAAATTCAGCAATGTTTCGGTTCTCGTTTGGCGTGCTAAATTTTGACCTGAACACAATTTGATCAAACAAAATATATGAGCTTCAAGTATACAATGAAACACACATGTTCAAGTATTTAAACACATTTTTCGGACTTATATGCTAGCATTGATACACTGTCAAAGATCGCATATCATTCACTCAAGAATACGGAAAATGAAAGTGGCTTTGAGTGTCATATTTTGATCATTGACCTTTTAAGCACAAATAGCTCTTCCGACATCTCAAATATGGTGTGATACATATGCTCATGCATTAAAATCAACATTTAAAACAATTATACTCGAATTTCCATGTATTCACAAATCACGATTTAAGTTCAAAATTCAACTTCGAATATGAGATTTGTTGTTAAGAGTACGAAAGATCCATAAACATGTCAATCACACCGAATTAACACCAATAACATAATAAGGGTGTAAATGATCCAAATTCATGAAATTCATCATAAATATGCATAGATAACACAAATTAAGCACGATTTGGATATGAAAATCAATCAATTGAATGCAATATAAGCATCCAATCAGCGGGTGTCTGGAGAAGTGGTTGGGGTTGCACGGCTCCTGCCCCCGTGTTTTCTTTCTCCTTGCCCAGCCACCTCCCCCTCTTCTTCTTCTTCTTTCTTCTCCTCCCCCATCTCTCTGTTGCTTCTCCTCCTCTGCCCGCACCAGCTCCGTCGCACGGCTCCGTTGCACCAACTCCCTTCTCCCATGAGCGATCGCACAGTGCCCACACCAGCTCAGTCACACCCCGACTCGTGAAGGCCCAACAGGGCCGGGCGACGCGAACCGGAACCTAATTAAATGTGGAATAATTTTGGCGAGGGTTCCCTCTAGCTTATTGGTTTCCCTAAACATTTCACAAGTACATGAAATTAACAATAATTAACAACCTCAAAAGATATAATATAATAAATACAACTCCTCAAAATGGTTTACATTCATACATCATACTCCCGTATGAGACTAACTATAACAAAAAGGGTAGACGATGATCATCGCTCCTCAAGTACCGCCAGACGCCGCCACGCCACCAAACACCTGGCTGGTAGGGGCCACCGAAGAAGAGCTAACGCCTGCACCTGCAAAACGCAGCCCGGGTAGGAGTGAGCACTAAGCTCAGTAGGGTTCTACACTACGACACACAGAAAGGAGGGACCACAATAGTGTCGCCCCCAAGCAAGGTCTGGGTGTACACAAGGGTCCCATAACCCCACCGTGTATCCCTGAGGTCGACAATCATGATCATTCAACCGAGCTGGTCACACGATGGGTCACGCTCAGTAAATAGGAAACCAACATTACTGACTCACAAGCAGGAAACCGGCACTGCTGGCAAGAAATGGCACCGCTAAGTAGGCACACCCTCTACCCAATAGTAGTTATAATCGGACACCGGCTACACCTCAGAACCTGGCTCGAGGCCGACACGTCCTCTAAATCATCGATCAACATGTATTCAAGTCATCTAAGCCTATCATCAAGATTGATAGAATACTACCATCCAACCTGGACCATGCTACCCGCTACGGTCCCAGAGCTAAATCCGAGCTACCTGAAAGCCTCGGATCGGCGATCAACCCATCGCCCACACCCTATCCTTATGCATCTAATGCACAATCAAACAAAACATGCTATGATCATGCACATGTAAGTAATAAGCATGGAACAATATGATAAAATAACAAACAAGTCCAACTGGATTGCTGCAGCGATACCACCGACCGCTGCCAGCCAATCCGCAGCGGGTCCCGGCATTACGATGGTACCGCCACCATCAACCGCGAACCCCCACAACGGGAAGCAACCCCGAAAACTCAGATGAACATAAATAATATTATTTAATCATCAAGATCCTCCAATTAGAGGCTAAGCGATCTCGTCGATCCGATGTCCAAACGATGTCGGATTCGAGATCCAACTTAGACAAACGCAGGAAAACATACTGGAATCAACATATCCAAAATCAGAAAACATCCGACAGCTCGATTACCGGGAAAACACTAATTAAAACCATTAACTTCACTAATTACCTTAATTGCTGCAACGCAGCCCATCCGTAGGAAAATCATAACAATTCATAGGAAAATCTAAAAATTATGAAACGGGTTGTAACTGAGAGTAGATCCAAATATCTCCAACTCTCATGTTCATCATAAATCAAGATCATGCATGTACAGACCGAAAAACATGCGCGTAAACCGGCTGTTTTTCAAGAACAGAGAATCTGGAAAATCCGAGTTCAAACATGCTAAAATCCTACTAAAATCTCAATCAAATCATATGAAACTAAAAACACAAATTAAGCTAACCAAGATGCACACAACAACACCAAGAACACCCAGATCTACCGGCTAGATTAAGAGAAAACCCCTATTAAACCCAAGCAGGAAGAAACCTACCGGACTAAGCAAACCTCGGCTGAATCCTCGCTATTCAAGCACCAAATCGGCTTCAAACCAAGCCTCAGATCTTCCTCACGCTGCCACGTGTCCAACGAGCCCTCAAGCACTCAAAAAGATGGGCGGAGGAGGGAGAACGGAAGGGAAGAAGGAGAAGAGAAACAAACCGGAAAAACAGAGGAGGTCTCGGGCTGTCGCGCCCCGACCCGCGAAAGCCCAACCGGGCCGGGCGATGCGAACCGGAACCTAACCAACGCGGAAAAAGAACGACGAGGGTTCCCTCTAACCTATTGGTCTCCCTAACAAATCACCAAAAGCACCCTCAATTAAAACAATATAATAATGAATCCTCGAACCACAGATTAAAAACTTAAAGTGTTAAATATACAAATCCTCGGAGAGGGGAAGATTCAAAGTACAACATACTCCCGTAGGAGACTAACTAACATAGGATAAAAGCAGTAAACGATCACCACCTCTCAAAGTCCACCAGGCGCCGCCGCACCGCCGACCAATTGCCCGGTAGGGGCCAAGGAAGAAGAACTGACGCCTGCACCTGCAAAACGCAGCCCGGGTAGGTGTGAGCACTAAGCTCAGTAGGGATCTACACTACGACACACAGAAGGAAGAGGGAAACGCAACAGTGTCACCCTCAAGTAGGACCTGGGTGTATACAGGGGTCCCATAACCCCACCGCGTGTCCCTGAGGCCCACGATCATGGTCTTCCAGCCGAGCTGGTCACATGTCTGGTCACACTCAGTAGCAGGAAACAACACTGCTGGCCCACAAGCAGGTACCGACACTGCAGGCGGGAAACTGCACCGCTAAGTAGGCAATCCCTCTACTCAAGGGTCAACACAGTGGAATACCGGCTACACCTCAGCATCCGACTTAAGGCCGACACGACCTCTACAATCATCAAGCCACAAGTGCACCAGTCATCTAAGCCTATCATCGAATCGACTGGGCACCACCATTCAAACCGGATCCAAACCACCCAACCCCGGTCCTAGGGCTAAGTCCGAGCTTCCAGCCTCGGGACGGCGACCCAAAGATCACCCACGCCCTAACCAATGCAACTAATGCACACAACAACAATGCATGCTATGACATACACATATAATAAGAAAGGCATGCAACAGTATGTCAAGCATCATAAAAGTCTACTGGATCGCTGCAGCGGTACTACCAACCGCTGCCAGCCGATCCGCAGCGGGTCCCGGCATTACGACGGTACCGCGACCGTCAACCGCGGACTCCTGCAACGGGAAGCAACCCCGAAAACCGATGATGAACAGTACACAATATAATATTATATTCCGAAATATAATATTATATTCAAACACCCAAAACCACTACTTAGGGGCTAATTGATCCCATCGATCCAACATCCAAACGACGTTAGATTCAAGATCCAACTTAACCACCAGTAGGTGTACAAACCAGGATCATCATGTTCAAAAATCATAATCATCCAACGGTTGGATTAACGGGAAAACGCAAATCCAAATCGTTAATCAAACTAACTTACCCATTAATTGCTGCAACGCAGTCGTTCAGCAAACAATTCATAAGAAATCGTACATAAATCGGAAAAATATGAAACAAGATGGAATGGAAAGCTAACGAATAGCTCTACAACTATTATGTTTATGAAAAGCCAAGATTATGTACTCACCGGCCGGAAAACTCACCGCAAGCCGGTTGTTTCTCAAGAACAGCAGAAAACCAGAAATCCGAGACTAATCATCCATAAAACCTACTCAAATCTCAACTGATTAACATGAAACTTAAATCAGTTATTCTACAAGGCATAAGGAAACCAACAAAGCAAGGATCAACAAGATCCAACGGCTAGATCTCAAGAACACCCGAAATAAACATCAGTAGGTATAACCCTACCTAGCTGCGCTTTCCTCGGCTGATTCCCCGCGATTTGATCACCAACAAGCCTCCAAACCTCTTCAGGGATCTCCCTCTCGTTGTCACGAATCCAACGAGCCAAAGAACGCCGAAAAAGATGGCCGGAGGAGGGAGAACGGAGGAGAGGAAGGTGGCTGCCCGAAACAGGGGAAAAACAGAGCTTCGGGAGAGAAGAAGGAAGGAAGAAGAAAGAGAGGAGAAGGAGGAAGAGAAGGGGAAGAAAGGAGGGGAAAGGGGGAGGGGACAGCCGGGAAAGAGGGGAAAAAGTGAGGGGAGGGGAGGGAAAGTCCTCCCCCTCGGACAGGGGAGAGCGACGGCCAACGGCGGCCGTCCTCGCGAAGCAGAAAAACCAACCGACCTATGAATGATCGATCCTTCCTCAAGGGAGGATCGATCCTTCATGACGATTCACAAGGCTTTCTGGCACGAAGAGGATCGATCCCTTAGCCATAGAGGATCGATCCTTTGTGTGCTGAAAGCTAAACTTGGGCAAGAACTCTAGCCCAAGTCCGGATCTTTCGATCCCGGGTCCACATAGCCATTCTAAACAAACACTAACACATACAAGGCCAGTGTGTGCACACGCGGGTGTGAAACAAACCAACAAGGCGCAATTTACCAAATTGCCCTTGCGGTCTACAACGAGCCACAGGGGTAGAGGGGCAGGTCCTCACATCCTAATACCCTTAAAGGAAATCTCGTCCCGAGATTCGATAAGGGTAGGGCTCGGAACAACAAAACAGCTACACTAGAGGACAGGACAAGAAGTACATGGAGAAGAAAACAACTGCGGAAACTCCTGCCGCATGCGCGCCTCGCGCTCCCAAGTGACCTCCTCGGTGCCTCTGTGCCTCCACAGTACCTTGACCAAGGGAATCGTCTTGCCCCTCAAGACCTGATCCCTCCGGTCAAGTACCTGAACCGGCTGCTCAACAAAGCTCACGTCTGCCTCAAGCTCAATGTCATCCACCCTGATGACATGAGACGGGTCTGGGTGATACTTCCTCAGCATCGACACATAAAAAGTCAGGTGCACAGCAGACATGTGCTGAGGAAGATCCAGGCGGTAAGCTACCTCGCCGACCCTCTCTAAGATCTCAAACGGCCCGACAAACCTCGGCGCCAACTTGCCACCTCTGCCAAACCTGACAGAACCTCTGTACGGCGATGCTCGCAAAAACACTCGGTCGCCGACTGCAAACTCCAACGGTCGTCGCCTCTGATCTGCATAACTCTTATGTCGGCTCTGAGCCGTCAGAAGCCTCTGCTTGATCTGCACTAACCTCTCTGACGACTGCCTGACGATGTCTGGACCGGTGAGTGAAGCCTCTCCAACCTCTGTCCAGCACACTGAGGAATGACACGGCCTACCGTACAACGCCTCGAAAGACGCTACTCCAAGACTGGACTGGTAGCTGTTGTTGTAGGCGAACTCCACCAAGGGAACGTGCTCCTCCCAGCTGCCTCCTGCATCGAGGACACATGCTCTCAGCATGTCCTCTAAGATCTGGATCGTCCGCTCTGATTGCCCGTCTGTCTGCGGATGGAATGCCGTACTGAAAGTCAGGAGTGTACCAACTGCCTCCTGAAAGTCACGCCAGAACCTGCTGGTGAACCTGGGGTCACGGTATGACACGATAGAAACTGGAACTCCGTGTAGTCTGACCACCTCTCTGACGTACAAGCTGCCTAACCTGTCCGTCGAGTCTGTCACCCGCATAGGCAGGAAGTGCGCCGATTTGGTCAATCGATCAACGATGACCCAAATCGCGTCATTCCCCCTAGGAGATCTCGGTAGCCCGGTCACGAAGTCCGGATCCTTTGTGTGCTGAAAGCTAAACTTGGGCAAGAACTCAAGCCCAAGTCCGGATCTTTCGATCCCGGGTCCACATAGCCATTCTAAACAAACACTAACACATACAAGGCCAGTGTGTGCACACGCGGGTATGAAACAAACCAACAAGGCGCAATTTACCAAATTACCCTTGCGGTCTACAACGAGCCACAGGGGTAGAGGGGCAGGTCCTCACATCTCGGGCTATTCCAAGACTGGACTAGTAACTGTTTTTGTAGGCGAACTCCACCAAGGAAACATGCTCCTCCCAGCTGCCTCTAGCATCGAGGACACATGCTCTCAGCATGTCCTCTAAGATCTGGATCATCCACTTTGACTGCCCGTCTGTCTGCGGATGAAATGTTGTGCCGAAGGTTAGGAGTGTGCCAACTGTCTCCTGAAAGCCTCGCCAGAACCAACTAGTGAACATGGGGTCACGATCTGACACTATAGACACTGGAACTCCGTGTAGTTTGACCACCTCTCTGACGTACAAACTGCCCAACCTGTCTGTCGAGTTTGTCGTTTGTATAGGCAGGAAGTGCGCCGATTTGGTCAATCGATCGATAGTCGGGCGCCCCGCAGCTCGAGCCGGAACACTCCGCCACGATCCCACACACTCGCCACTGCCCAGGATTCTGGCGACGCCGCCAGGAACGCCTCTGCTCCCTCCCACACCACTACTTCCCCGTTGCCTCTATACACGACGAGGAAGGTCCTGACAGAGTGGAGCATGGTGTCAATGTTGAAGGTCCAAGAGGGGGTTGAATTGGACTCTTTTCGAAAAACTAGATTAATGGAAAAATTAGGTAGGAGAGATCTAACACCTTAAATGTTTGTAGATGAGATGAAACTAAAGTAAATTAGCATAAAAGAATTATATGAAAGAAGGGTTAGAGAGATAACACCGATTTTATAGTGGTTCGGCCTAACTCTTGGTCTACGTCCACTTCTCTCAAGGTCCTCCTCGAGGTTTCACTACTTGCAAATCTTTACAAGCTTTTTCTCCAAGCTTCATGGTGCTTAGTAACCTTACAATCACAGCCAACAGCTGTTGGATTACTCTCAATGTACTTCTTCACACTCGAAGAAGATTTACAAAGGTTGTAGCTCAAAGGAAATGAGTAGTAAACTCTTGCTTAGACTTGCTCAAATGATCTAAAAAATATCAATAATCGTTCTAGCAAGTTTACAACAAAGAACTACTTATATATGGTCTTCAACCAGCTCAAAAAGCACCTCAAACGGCTCCCTGCAACTCTCCAACTGCTAGTTTTTTACTCTGCGTGTTGCTGGCGGTCGATCCATGCATCGTCCGTCACATCGACCGTCATGTACAAAAATGCAGCCTTCTTGAGCCGCGGTTGATCCACCCATCGACCGCCGTATCGACCGTGAGCCTCTGTTGTGAAAAATGCTTCCCAGGGTCGATAGTTTGATCGACCATCGCTTCTTCACTTTCCATCATCATACTCTACGATTGACCGCCGCATCGTCCGTGAGCCTAAAACATTTAAAACCACAAAATCCAAACTCCACGGTTGACCGGTCCATCGACCGTCGCATCGACCATGAGGCTCTGTCAAGAAAATGGCTTCCCAGGGTCGATTCTCCGATCGACCGCGAGCCAACATTTTATTTTGCCAAGTTTGGTGCATCCACCGTGCAACCCCCGCGGTCGATCCACGGATCGATCGTCACATTCCCACGGTTGATCCATGCATCGACCGTCAGTACAATAATTCCTCAAATATTGAAATTAAGGCTTCCAATTAAAGGGGTAATAAATATTAAACAATATTTTTTTATCATTTAATATATATTGTCATCATCAAAACAAGGTTAGGATCAACAGATGTCGCCCGGGAAGAAGTCTGTGGCGGCAGTAGAGGATCTCGGCGTCGACAGGAGAGAGGCGGATGACGGGAGAGAGGCGGATGACGACGGCGCTGCGGGGAGTCGGGGCGGATGATGGCATCGATGGGGGAGAGGCGGATGACGGCGTCGACGGGAGAGAGGCGGATGACGGGAGAGAGTTGGGAAACGGGTGTAAAACCGCTCAAGCGGTTTTCCGTCAAATTATAGTAACGAAGTCATGGGCGGAACTAAATTTCACTTAGTTTATAATTTGATGGTATCAAATTATAAATCCCAAACCTGGTGGTATCAAAGTACAATTTTGGAAAAGTGCAGGGTACCATAATTGTCGCGCCCCGACCCGCGAAGGCCCAACCGGGCCGGGCGACGCGAACCGGAACCTAACTAATGCGGAATAATTTTGGCGAGGGGTTCCCTCTAACCTAATGGTCTCCCTAAACAATTCATAAGCACCCTTAATAAAAACTAAGATTAACAACCTCAAAAGAAATATAATACAATATTCAAATCATCAAAAGGGTTACATTTATACAAGATACTCCCGTAGGAGACTAACTAACAAAAAGGTTGTAGATGATCACCGCTCCTCAAGCTCTGCCAGACGCCGCCGCACCACCAAACACCTGCCCGGTAGGGGCAACAGAAGAAGAGATGACGCATGTACCTGTAAAACGCAACCCGGGTAGAAGTGAGCATAAAGCTCAGTAGGGTTCTACACTACGACACACAGAAAGGGAGGGAACACAACAGTGTCGCCCCCAAGTAAGGTCTAGGTGTACACAGGGGCCCCATAACCCCATCGCGTGTCTCTGAGGTCCACGATCATGATCTTCTAGAAGAACTGGTCACATGATGGGTCACATTCAGTAAGCAGGAAAACAACACTGCTGACTCACAAGCAGGAACCCGACACTGCTGGCAGGAAATAGCACCGCTGAGTAGGCACTCCCTCTACTCAAGAGTCGTCATAATTGGACACCGGCTACACCTCAGAACCCGACTCGAGACCGACACGACCTCTAAATCATCGATCAAAATGTATTCAAGTCATCTAAGCCTATCATCGAAAAATCGACTGAATACTACAATCCAACATGGACTTTGCTACCCACCACGGTCCTAGAGCTAAATCCGAGCTACCCGAAAGCCTCGGATCGGCGATCGACCCATCGCCTACGCCCTAGCCTTATGCATCTAATGCACAATAGAAATACATGCTATGATCATACACAGGTAAGAGGTAAGCATGCAACAGTACGATAAAGATAACATACAAGTCCAACTGGATCGCTGCAGCGGTACTACCAACCGCTACTAGCCAATCCGCAGCGGGTCCCGGCATTACGACGGTACCGCAACCGTCAACCGCGAACTCCTGCAACGGGAAGCAACCCCGAAAACTCAGATGAACAGTAAAATATAATATTATACGTTCTGAACATATAATATTATTTAAATCACCAAGATTCTCTACTTAGAGGCTAAGTGACCTCATCGATCCGACATCCAAACGACGTCGGATTCGAGATCCAACTTAGACATCAGTAGATGAACATGCTGGGATCAACATATCCAAAACCGGGAAACATCCAATGGCTAGATTATCCGAAAACACTAATCAAAATCACTAATCATACTAATTACCTTTAATTGCAGCCCATCCGTAGGAAATTCATAAAAAATCGTAGAAAAATCAGAAAATTATGACATCAGTTGGGTCTGAGAGTAGATTCAAATATCTACAACTCTTACGGTCATCATAACCCAAGATCGTGCTCGGAAAGACCGAAAAACACGCCATAAACCGGATGTTCTTCAAGAACAGCAGAAACCGGAAAATCCGACATTAAACATGCTTAAATCCTACTAAAACCTCAATCAAATCTTATGAAACTTACAACAAAAATTAAGCTAAGCAAGAGGCATCCAAAAACACCAAGAACAGCTAGATCTACCGGCTAGATCTAGAGAAAACCCCTAAACTAACTCAAGTAGGTAGAAACCTACCGGAAGCGCACTCCTCAGCTGATTCCCCGCGGTACAGCCACCAAGCCGGCGTCCAAGCAAGCCAGGGATCTTCCTCTCGTTGCCACGAGTCCAACGAGCTTTCAAGCACCCAAAACGGTAGCCGGAGGAGGGAGAACGGAGGGGAAGAAGAAGACGGGAGCAAACCAGAAAAATAGGGGAAGGTCACGGGCTAGTTATAGGCTCAAGTCCGATCGATCGCTCCAGGGACCGATCGATCGGATCGGGCCAGGTTAAGTCGGTTCGCGTCCTTATCTGGACATGTCGGTCGCACTGACCACCGACACAAGTCCGATCGGAGCGATCGATCGCACACGGGCCGCCAGCTGCCCCAAAAATAGGCTTCTGCACGCCCGAGCTTGGATCTTTCGATCCCAAGCCCGCCTAGGGTTCTAGCAAACATGTAAAACAAACATAGGAGCTGTGTATGCCCCACACGGGTGTGAAACAAACCGACAAAAAATAATTTACCAAATTAACCTTGCGGTCCACAACGAGTCACGGGCTCGATCCAAGCGGTCGACCCAGGAATAGAGGAACATGTCCTCACAATAATGCAAAAATCCCTATTCATATTTGGCAGAAACGAGTAGAGTATTTCAGTCGTCGAATCTGGATCAAACGGTCGAGCATGAAAGGTCGGCATATCCGTTTATTCTCCTGGATAAGGGTTATCCCGAACCTAATAGCTCTTATCCGACTTCTGCGTGCTAGCTATAAATGTCAATCAATTATGCCTACTTCAATTAAATGGAATAATCCTAAATTATGGATCTAATAGTATGCCTAAATTGAAGTTATCTCAGATGGATCAAATGATATCTCGCACTTTGGTATTATGATCATCACCACTGAACCACAGATAAAAATGAAAAGAAGAGATCTGGACCAGTTCTGCAGTGAGATAAATCGCTAAGATTTTGTTTCTGAATACACCATTCTCATACAATTCCTCCTCTTAAATGGAGAACTAATGTTAGAATAGCAGAGAGATTAGGGTATTGTTAGACAGTGGTGCTCCATCAATATGGTCATTGAACTCATGGAGCTTTTCTCTCGTGACACTCTGAAGCTAAAGTTGCCTGACCATTGAAGATTTCTCTTGTACAATTAAACCATCTTCTCCTCCATGCAAGGTGAAGAGAACATTAAGTAAACTTTTCCTCAAAAATTTACAGATCACGAAGGTTCCCTAGTACCATCTTGTTTCTCGGATGTCGGTGGCACGACCCACTTATTAACACGCAAGCGAGCCATGGTTACCTGCATCGACATTGAATAATTAGGATCTGTTCTTGTAAACATCAGTACAATGTTGCTAGATGAGCGAAACACATTTAATGATTTTTCCCAAATATATGTACATTTTTTGAGCGAAAGAAGATGTGGAAAAACAAAACCAGCTTCACATGAATTTAGGAGTAATTGATTTGCAATGTCTAGCAGATTTCTTGTCATGAAATGTGAAACTTCCCAATGTAAGATGGCAAAAAAGGAAAAAGAAAAAGAAAAAGAAAAACCATCTTGGCCTTTCTCTCCTTTTTTTTCTTGAATTTCTTTTGCATTGGATGTTCTAATGTTTGAGTTCATATGTATTTCATTCTATAAGCAAACTTCATTTGAAGAAGAAAGAAACCAACTGTTCTTTATTTGGTGCAATAATTCACATGAAAAGGTAATAATGATACCTGCTTATCCCAATCTGTTCTCCAAGTGATGAAAATGAGAACAATAGTCTGAACAGCTGTGCCCAACAACATCCCTATCCATATCCCCTGCATTTATAAATTATAATAACAATTGAAGTTATGGGATACCTAATTGAGGCTGATTCAACTGACAGAACATCACACAAAGAAAATTTTCTATTAGGATTAAATCAGTGCAAAGCAGAAAATAGCAAACATCACCAAGCCATGATCACCCATGATTCTGCTATTTATAAATGTCTGAATGTTACCAATACAAGGCTGGAACAATAAGCTTATGAAGTTAGCTGCTCTCACATTACCTTAACTTGATAACCAAGCACATATCCAAGAACAACTCCGATAGGAATCCCTATTAAGTAATAGCATGTCACATTTACATAGGCTACAGTGCTTTGCCAGCCAGCCCCAATAGCAACACCTGCAATGGAATTATAAATAAAAAAACTCATTCTCCATTCTTAGGAAGAAGCAAGGCTAATGCTAAGAAACCCAGATTGCTAAAACTGAAATATGGAAGAATCTCACCAGAGAGTACTGGCTGAACACTGTTCAGCAGTATAGAGAAAGCTAATAAGGGAGAAAGATCAGCAACTGCTTCAGCCACTTCAGCACTCTCTGTAAATATATAGGCAACACTTCCTCGAACGAGCATAAACATTACGAAAAGAATGGATCCAATTGAGAGCGATGTAGTCACAATCACAGCAATAGAGAATTTTGCAGCTCTTGCGCTCCCTGCTCCAAGTTCATTTGCCACCCGAACACTGGGGATTTAGACAACCAATGAAGTGATGTTAATTCTATGAGATCACATTTCAGTATTTAGACATGTTGGATTGGAACATGCAGCAAAAATCTGAAGCGCATTAGCAGGACTAACCTTCAGAGTACTACTACTAGACAATGATCAATTTATAGCAACATAGCAGTGATAGTTTATATAGTCAGATCTACTGAAGAGAAACAAATGAGAGATATCACAACAGGAGAAATATTTGGCAAGAGCTCATACCCTGCTGCACCCAAGAAACCCAGAGCAATCATCATCTCCCAACCATTTATATTTAAGCTGTTTGCAACAAAAAGAGACCAATATGACATAAGCTTCACATCCAACAAAACCAAGGTATCATCAAATTAAAGCCAAAGGAAAGAATGCATACACACCAAATAGACAGAGCATCTATAGCCACCTCGGCATTCTTCATACGTCCTGTCAACAATACCAATATGGTATTGTACCATAGCTCTAGACTATTGATGATAGAATTAGAAACATTAGAATCCAATCAGGTTAGTGATCCAAAGAGGAGAAGCTAGAAGTCAATTACCAAACCATTGCGCCAGAAGACAGGGATAGCTTGACGACAGCCCAAAGATCACTAAAAGCACTAGCTGAGAACCCCTTCCACGTATCAGGGCAACCCCCACAAGACACAAAGGCAAACTGGCCCAGGACTGGGATCCACATAGAAAAGATCAAGGAAGTCATTGCACCGGCGACGCCCATGTTGAGCTTGGACACCATGAGCCATGAAAGAATGACGTGGAGAGTGAGGGAGAGTGCGGCCAAGTAAGCGATGACTCTGTTCTTGCTCTGGGCTTGGAGGTACATCTGAAGGGTGAAGGAAAACACAAAAGAGAAGATGATGGATATGAACCAGAGAGAGATGGTTCCTGCCATTTTAGCTATGGATTCATCCTGGCCGAGGAGGCGAAGGATTGGTGTTGTGAAGATGTAGATTGGAAGGAGAAGGATGGCACATGAGATTAATACTATCCATGATCTTTGGAGATAGATGCCCAGCATGTGATACTGTTTCGCACCATAGGCTTGCCCACAAACGGTTTCTAGTGCACTCGCCATGCCCAACTGCAAGCAAACATTAGTAGGTATTTGGAGCTAAATAGCGCTGGAGACTGGAGATAGAGATGAGATGAGAAGTGTACCAGAATGCCGTTGGCGAAGCGCATGAGGACGGTGAAGACGAGGGCGTAGGCGGCGAGCTCCACAGGTCCGACATGGCCGATGAAGGCTTGAGTTATTACCGACAGCCCGAAGGTGGTGAACCTGGTGAAGATGGCCGGGCCTGCCACCACCCATACCCTCTTGCTCTCCTCCCACACCCTCCGTCCCAATCCCTCCTCCTCCCCCGACGCCGGCTGCCGGACGTCCTCCAGGAGCTTCTCCCTTGCATCACTCTCCATGATCTCCAAATCTCTACCAATACTACGATCAGGGCCGGCCCGATCAAAATCAAACGAGGTATTTACTGATCACAGTTAATAAAAAATTAAATTAATTAAATATAATAAGCTTTTTGTATGTGAAAGTACTAATTAAATTTTTATATTCAAATTTAGCTAATATTTTTTCCAATATATAATATAGTTAATTCATTTAATCTTTATTGTGACATGGTCGATCAGATATAAGATTTCATTAGTTTAAATTTTAAAAAACTTTTTTCTGCATAAGCAATGGTTACATGTATTGTTAACTATATTTTATATGTGATAGAGGTATTCGGAAAACTATCTATTCTTTTAATATAGTTCAAGATTTGAATTGAATTGCTATTTTTTAATTGTAAAGCTTTTTTAAAAAGTTTTAGTTCATGATATAAATCTAAGTCGTCAATAGTAAAGTTATAAATTAACTATAGGACAAAATTTATGAACACATGTTCATATCAAGTCTCAAGAAATTTTTTGTGAATCGTAAATGCATTTTCCAAATTTCAAGTGGAGGTCATTTAATAGGGCCTAATATCTATCTTTATATTAATTAGAAGGTTTATTTTTATCATGTAGGGCGGATATGTTAGAAACCTAATAAATCATGAATTCGATAACTTAGTTTTTTTAATGGGTTATTTATTTTTGAGACCTTGATAACTTCTTTGTAAGGAATCATGTCTAGATTCCACAAAAATTGATAAAGTTTATTGATTTAGTATTTAAATTAGCTAGATTGGGTATATGATTCATATAAGGCTAATTGACAGTAAATTGGATCAAGTGGGATCAAATTGGCTCACGTCAGATCAAGTTAATAATAAAATTTAATCACTATTATTGGATTAGAGAGAAGCAGAATCGGACAGCTTGGTTGCTACCTGCATATATATATATATATATATATATATATATATATACACAAAGGGAGCTGCATACGGAAGAGGTGCCATCGACGAAAATGAGGAATTAGAGAGATAAAAAGAGAAGAGCGGCAGCGAGCGAAAGAAGATGAGGACATTGCTTGGCTGATACGCTAGAGGAGAGGAGGGCGACACTCGGCGGCTTGGTGAACAGAGAAAGGAAAAGGAGAAAAGTGTGGCATTAATGAAAGTGCATTAATGATGGAAAAAGTGACAGAGATGAATAATTGAGAGATTGAAGAGGAGAGAGAGAGAGCAACAGCAGAAGGGAGTAAGCGGACGGTGATTTCATGGGACGTGGTGATACGAGCACGTGTGGAGGCCAACAAATAAGAAAAATAAGAGTTACGGACCATGTTTTGAGGAATCGAGCAAGTTTGAGGACGACGGCTTGTATCTAAGGAGTTGGTATATTGAGTTCGTATTAACTTGTGTAAACGATATTCTTGCTTTTTAGTGGATTGATTTTGCCTGGTCCTGCGTTGGACCCGTGGTTTTTTCCCGTGAGGGTTTTTCCACGTTAAAAATCGTGTCTTCCTTTTTGTGTGTGGTTGATTTATTTCATATATATGCTTTCATGTATTTCGGGTAATCTGTGAGGTCTATTTAATTTCATTCTTAAATTACAAATGTACCCCTACAATCTTTGCTTTTACATATGTATCCCTGAAAACATTGTGATAATGTTAATCATGCCCCTCCGTCCAAGTCCGTACATATATCTAACTTAACCAAAGTAGAAACATAATCAGGGTGGGCAAAATTATTTAATTGCCCATCCCCATTAATATCTAACTTAACCAGAGTAGAAACATAACCAGGGGTATAATTGTCTTTTCAAAAGGGTTATTTAACGACGTTAGACATATTCCAGGCATATTCTGTGAATATTAACTGGCTAGTAACCGGAGGGTATGGTTAACATTATCACAATGTTTTCAGGGATAGATATGTGAAGGTAAAGATTGTAATGGTACATTTATAATTTAAGAAGTTTTTAAGGTGTCAAAAATAAATAACCTTTTTTTAATACATATAAATATCCTAACTTTTTAATTAAGATATAATTTAGACTCTTTTCAAGTGGCGCCCTAGACAGCCTAGCCGCCTAAGCTGCCAGGGGGTTGGGGCGGCCGTGACTACGATCCTAGTTGGACATGATGCAGGCTCTCCCTGTCTGTCTCTACATGTAGACAAGCAGCATAGAGATAAACCCATAAAGCTTATTAACCATAAAGCTTTAGACCAGACGATACCACGATCCTCTGGGCTGTTTGTACCAACTCCAACTGGAGGCTATTTTCTGGTGACGGGTCTCTGATAGCTAACACAAAAAGCTTAGTAAAGTCATTTGATCAGTTCCCTGTGGAGGTCCTCCTCGGAGAATCTATAGTTCGGAATACAACCATATGCTTCACGACGCTTGAGAAGTTGAGTCAATGACACATTGACACGTCTCTACATTGACCCGATGTAGACCGCCGAGCCAGAACGTTTTCCAAGGGAGGCAACCTGGGTGATGTTTGGTTTTGAAAAATGTTTTATATTTTTATTTTATGTTTTCAATTTCCATTTTCTGTTTTCAATTTTTGAAAATAAAAATCTGAAAATGCGTTTGGTTTGAAATGTTGAAAAATTATTTTCTGAAAATGAAAACATGAAAATGTGTTTGGTTTGTAAACACAATTTTTGTTTTCTATGCATTTAATTTTATAAGCCAGTCATTATTATTATATATTTATGTAATAAATAGGTCATTAATATATGAGTTTTGTTTGTATAAGTCAGCAATTAAACACAAAAAAGGATACTCCTAAACCTTGATGATACTATTCTTTCTCATTAGTCAGCAATTGTAGTGCTTAATCTGTACTGCTTCGGAGCTGTTTGGTTGCTGAGGACTGAGCTGGGCTGAAGTGACTTTTTTAGGAGTGAGTTCACTGGAGTGACTTTTCTTGAAGTGGGCTGCTAGTTTTGCTGTTTGGTTGGTGCTGGAGTGGATGCTGAGTTCTGGTAAATTCTGACACTTTTGCTGTTTGGTTGGTGCTGGAGTGGAGGCTGAGTTCTGGGATTTTCTGAGTTCTGGTGTTTGGTTGGTGCTGGAGTGGTGGCTGAGTTCTGGGATTTTCTGAGTTCTGATGTTTGGTTGGTACTTGGACTGGGGATACGGTCACCCCCAACTAGGGGTGGTGAGCATACCACCCATGTTTTTGGGTGAGTTAGATTTATAGATGATGTAATTATAATATTATAATAGTTTTTAGCAATGCATTGCATTTAATAATTTTAATTAGTTTTTAAGCATAATTTACTTGTACTTGCTAGGGTTGTATAACGGGTCGGGTCAATAGGTTAACGGGTCAGGTCCGACCCATTAATTTTTTAGGGCCTTGTGAACTGCCCGTTAACCTATTAATTGATCATCAACAGGTTAACATGTAAACATGTACAGATAACCCATTAACATGTTATTAGTACGACATGAATAAATATAAAGTTTTGAGATGAACTTAGTGGACATTATTATATTATTTATATATATATATATATGAATTATCTAGATAGAACCAACTCGCTAGCACTGTGCAGGGAAATCGTTTCCTAGCCATTGGATCAAGGAAAGCCGATCCTAGCCGTTGGATCATGCTTAGTCCCTCGACCGCGACTTATTCATTCTCAACCGCAACGATCTCTCCACCCTCGAGCACCGCCCGCCTCGTCCACGAGCCTACCTCCCTCTCCACTCTCGAGCGCCGCCCCGTCCCTCTCCACCGCAACTCGAGGCTGAGGCCTTGGCATTTGGCAACTGTTCTGATCACGAGGAGGTTCACAAGACTGTTAGGAGATTTCCTCGGAGGATGAAGGGATGTTGATGAGGTGGAATATTTTTAAATTAACAACCAAATCCAAACCAAGTATTCACTAAAACTTATATAATGCACGGTTCCAATTCCAATTCCAAGTCTAAAATTATGAACATTACTCCAAGTGGTCTCAAGACCAATAGTACATCCAACTATTGACACGAGTGAAAAAAATACAATTGGATGCTACCATTGACATGCAACATACATCCAACTATTGATACAATTACATGTGAATAAGACTCAATATTAAGATATAATGATTTATTACATGTAGCCTGTCCAACAATCAATTCTCAGTGTCATGCATAACTTGATCATCGACGGCTGCAAAAAATTATAGAATTACTACATAGGGGCAATGCTTCTGAGTGGCGTGGCAATGCTTATACAACTTCTGCTTTAAGCCATATTCCAGATCACTGTCATCGCCCTAAAATTGATAAGAACTGACCAATCATTAACTTTACCAATTCAAAAATAATTCAGCTAGGAAATGTCAATACATGACTACAAGATGGAAAACAAAACATACTATGTGTTGCCTTTGAATCATCATTTCCCCATACAACCATTAAATCATGACTCAGAAATAACTTGAAAACAAAGGTACCAAATCATCATTTCCCCATACAACCATTAAATCATGACTCAGAAATAACTTGAAAACAAAGGTACCAAATCATCATTTCCCCGACAAAACATGAAGCTAATAACCTAGGATGAAACTAATACAAGTCCTGCAACGATGGCCATTGACCATCGACATGTGAACAAGTAAACCAACAAGTAAACCAACACATAAACACTTTAAACATACTATGCATTTTATATACACATAATCCAGAAAGGATCATCCAAAAAACATCATACATAAAACAAATACATACATAGCATCAAATGCCGCAGCTAGTGGTGGTAGTGTTAGTGTTTGCATGCACATAATCCAAAAAACATCAAGTGCATGTATCCAAAACATCAAAAGCTAAAATGTTTGCTACGGATCAGAAACCAAAATATGACGTGTTCAATATCTATTGGGGTGCTCGAAGTACTCCGTTAGCCATATCTTCCTATGAGTCAAGCTCTTCACTAGGAATCCTCTAGCCTCAACATCATCATGATTGAGGACGTTGAAGACATGGAGGAGTTGATCGTCCGTGAACCCATCCACTTCCATAACCTTTTCATAGAGCTTGTCGGCCGATGAACGCGGGCCTGATAGGATTGCATCACCAACCTTACCAATGGCCGCTATAAAAGCCTCATCTCTTGATTCCCTTGGCCTCTTGCTTGCAGCCCTAGGAGGAGGCATCCTACGAGCAGCAGGCTCCCCCCCCCTGGGTGCCCATAGGGTTGTTGCTATCACCCATGGACATTGGCGCAGGACTAGCGGCGGGCTCACTGGCTGGAGTAAGGGGTGTAACATCCTCCCCATCGTCGATCTCTACGATCGGCTCACTCGCACCAGCTTCGTCATGAGTGGACCGAGCAAACTCTCCAGAAGCCCTCTCCTCGTTACAGCAAAGTTGCAACAAGTCGAAATTTGGGATCGGCTTGTTGATAAGATTCTTAGCCCTGGGATGAACCTACACATGACGTAATGTATTTATGTTTCAAATAAGCTAAGTTAGCATCTATGTTGACACATCTATGAGACCGTTCCCAGAGCACACGCACCTCACAATAAGCTTTGGCAACCTCGGCGGGAAGAGTTATCCGCTTATCTGTCTCCTCCCAACCGGCCCCGCTCAAGAGCAGCAATGCCTTGATCATGCCATATTTCTTACGGCACCATTGCATGTGATGATTGACATGCTTGTACTCGTAGTCCCCCTTGGGATTAAGTTGCTCATTCACATAATTTGCCGCTGCCGTGAAGTGATGGGCCTTAAACCACTTGTCTCCTTTGGGCTTGAGCTTAGCAACCTCGGCGAGGTAGGAGAGAACATGGAACTCATCCCCATCCGTCCACCTCTTGTTCGGGGTGCCCCCTCTCGTGACCGTCTCATCCTCATCATTGACAGTCTCCTTGCCCTTGTCCCTGGCCTTGGCCTTGGCCTTGGGTTTAGGCTTGGGCACTTGATGCGGTGGTAGTGACCCATCGCCAGGTTGAGAAGGAGTCTCCATGTCTGGAGATATTACAACATGCTATGCATTTCATAAACACAACAAACAAAACGAACACGATGCATCATAGGATAACTTTCGATTTGGTTATTTAAACCACAGGCATATGTAATGAAAACATGCATAATGACACATACATACGACATATTGTAGCAATTTATAACATCCCAAGTCGAAACATATTCAAATATGACATTTCAATCCTAAGGAACAGGTGCGAAGTCAAGCCACATTTGCTCCGCAATCTGATCGCGGTAATCCATCCAAACACCTTGCTCAGCGCGCTGCTGTCGCCAAGTACGCGGTTGCGTAATTGGCGGGTCCTCATCAACGGTCTCAACCATCATTAACAGATCATTTTGGGAGTTGTCAATAATAAAATTATGCAGAATACAACAAGCAAGGACAAGATCAACTTGTGTCTTGAATGGGAAAAATGGATGCGACGCAAGAATCTTGAAGCGGTTCTTGAGCAAGCCAAACGTTCTCTCAATCCTGGATCTTAGTGACGAATGGCGTAGGTTAAAGAGCTCCTTCTTATTTTCTGGCAGGCGACCAGTAAATTCATTGAGATGGTACCTCACACCCCGATACGGTGCTATGAACCCGGGTGAGGTTGGGTAACCGGTGTCTACGAGATAATACTTACCTACAAGTCACAATGTTTTAATCGATTGTTACCTCGATGAATTAAAAAAATCTAACAAGTCGAAATTTGTGATTGGTCACTATACCTTCGATGGTTTTCAAGCCACCCGGAGGAGGTCGAGTCAAAGCGTCTTTCAAAACGGTGTAGTCATTGGCTGACCCCTCCCACCCGGCCAAGACATAGGTAAAACGGAGGTCAGGCGTAGAGGCAGCTAACACATTCTGTGTAACCCCCTTGCGACCTCGGAAGCGAAGTACTACGTCAGCGGGGACGTTTGCATCTATGTGAGTCCCGTCTATGAGGCCGATACAATTCTACATTGAGAAAAATCGAGGTTTTCATGGTAAGGCATGAAAGGGCGTTTGAAAAATCGAGGTATTCATGGTAGTACTCAAGGACTTTAATTGGGGGTGGTTGGATAGTACCTTGAAGTAGGGATAATACGAACTATTATACAAAATTTCAGGATGTGTAGATGGGTCAGGCTGTTGCACATATGTGTCGCGCAGGGCCAGTATAGCCTTCAATACCATGTGGAAGTACCGGCTGATGGTCTCACCCGACAAGAGAAACTCCATGCGCATGACACGATTTTTCGTGTTGTGGCCCACGATATGGAGAAAGATACATAATTGTTCCTCAACTGTGACATGGTCAGTATCCACGAGAAGTTGGCGGAGTTTCATCACGCTTGTCAACTCTTTCAGTGCGTCTACATCCATACGGATGTAGCTTACACAGTAACCCCCCCCGGGTCTCATAATCCTATCCATGTGGCCTCTCCATAGTATTTCACGTTGCAATCGCGGAATGAGACAAATGTTATTCCGCGATTCAAGGTACCGTCGCACCACCGATACAACGACAACAAAGGCCGCGACATATGTCCTCATCCTCTCAAAATGCTCGTCCTCGTTACTAGCCATCTAGAAGAAATGTCAAACTAGAAGCATAAATAACCCAAAATCATCTACATCTCCACTCGCATATAGACATGTAGCAAAAATACCATGGCATAATAAAACATAGCATAAAAAATACCATGGCAAATAGAACATAGCATGAAAAATCATTGCATGTCTTAAACATGCAAACATGAAGATAACACAGCTAAGAAAGAAGCAAACATCAAGCTGTACAAACTTCCATAACCAGCCATATAACCCTAAAAACATTGAACAAATTTTCCAAGAAATTATTGATAACATGGGCAAAGATAGATATGATTATTTGCATGTACATACTAGTGGCATTCTTCTAGGAATATAGAGGCATATAACCAGCCAATAAGCATACATAATAGAACATAGCATAATAGAATATAACATAGCATAATAGAACATAACATGGCATAATAGAACATGGCATAATAGAACATACCATGGCATAATAGAACATAGCATAAAAAATATCATGGCATAATAGAATATAGCATGAAAAATCATTGCATGTCTTAAACATGCAAATATCAAGATAACACAGTTAAGAAAGAAGCAAACATCAAGCTGTACAAACTTCCATAACCAGCCATATAACCCTAAAAACATTGAACAAATATTCCAAGAAACTATTGATTTAATGGGCAAAGGTAGATATGATTATTTGAATGTACATATTAGTTGCATTCTTGTAGGAATAGTGAGGCATATAACCAGCCAATAACCATACATTTATTTTCCAATACATTAAACTAATCCAGCTTGTACATACTAGTATACATACATATAACCAGCTTACAATCAACTAATCCAGATTATAACAAGCTTACAATCAACTAATCCAGCTTACAATTAACTAATCCAGACTATAACCAGCTTACAATCAACTAATCCAGCTTATAACCACCCACATAACCATACATATATAAGATTCCAATACAATCAAATAATCAAGCTTATAATGTACAAACTAGTGGCATTCTTCTACGAATACTGAGGCATATAACCAGCCATTTATTTTCCAATACTGAGGCATATATTGAGGAATACTGAGGCATATAACCAGCCTAAAATTTTTGAATACAATCAACTAATCCAGCTTATAACTAGCTTATAATGTATATACTAGTATACATACATATAACAAGCTTATAATCAAATAGGAAACTATGATCACAGTTCATCACTTCAACAGATGAGACATGGGGATCAGAAGATTCAGACAGCAATCTAAAAAGACATGGGGATTAGAAGATTCACACATGGGGATCAGAAGATTCAACAGATGAGAGGATCACAGTTCATCACTTCAACAGAAATCTGAAAAGAACATCAATTAAAATGGAAACAAGCCACAATCCTCCATTATCCAAGCCTAATCTAAGCAAAAACTTACATACTACACAAGATTACACCATGTCGTAAACCAATTAAAACAAAAATAAGCCACAATCCTCCATTATCCAGAGGCAATATGAACAGAACATCATTAAAATGGGGATCAGACATGGGGATCAGAAGATTCAGACATTCAATCGCTAAAATCAAATCGCTAAATCATCGTCGTAAACCAACAACAAGGGGATCAGACATGAAAACCTACATCGATTATACTGAGAACAGGGGGATCACACATGTAAACCAATATCTAGGGGATTAGGTGTTTCCTCAGATCTCTCATGAAACATCGAGGTAGGAAAAAGCTCGAAAACCACGACGAATGAGGGACAGAGCTGGGCAGTGTTGTAACCTGGGATCAGAGATTGCTCAGGGTGGATGAGAGTGGTTCCTTCTACCTCAGAACGCGTTCTTCAAGCGTTGGATCTTCCAAAACAGAGAATGCTGGGTTAGGGTTTCTAGACCCACAGCCTCCTCTTTCAGATCAGGGATCCAGCGCTCGTCCAGCAGATTAGGGCTCGAGAAAACCAAAAAAAAGAAGGTTAGATCCCATCGTATCCCAAAAAACAACAACATAGCCCCAAATAAATAAGGGAAATAGCATACCAGAGAGTGATCTGCCCAAGATCTGCTAGAAAAGGAGCATATGGGGTGCGATCCGCCAGGAAAATAGCTTCTGAGAGTGAGATCTGCCCACGATCGAGAGGAAAACCACCTTGTTCCGTCGGGAGGAAAGGGGCGAAGAGACGGAGGGGATCAGAGGAGAGTAGACGGGAACCGGCGACTACAGGAAAGCAGACGCGAGCTCCCAGGGTGAGATCGCGCCTGGAGGAAGGGGGCGAAGAGTCGGCGCAGAACCCTAGCGAACTGAGGCTCGAGGGAGTTCGAGGGTTTTTTGTTCGAGAGCTGAGGGTTTTAGTTCGCGAGAGCGAGGATTGGCGGCGGCTTTCCGAGTTCAGCTCGAAAAGCTGTGAACTCGTCTCAACATTAAATTAGGTACGTGCGGGACTGGGTTCAACTGTCGGAAGTGACTTCCGACCGAACCAAACAGTGGAACTGGGCTGGACTCAGTCCAAAAAACTGAGTCCAAGCCCAGTCCGCCCAACCAAACACGCCCTTCGAGGACTCATAGTTGTTGACTGTATCAGCGCTACTTCCCTAGTGGTTGTGATACCGTGACAAGGTTCTTCAGCATCTCATAGACAGTGCCTCTGAGATGCCTGTATATTTCCAGAAATACTACCAACAAAGTAGCATCAAACCTCCATGACTATAAATGAATTAACCTTGCAAACGTACATCACTGATAAAAGTCAGAGACCATATTGCTATTAGGTCCCTTCCAAACATTTGAATTGACAAGAAGAACCAATAAACAGCAGAGAGGAAGTTCCAAGAATAGAGGAAGATCAAAAGATTTGAAATAGGAACATTGGCATATATAATCTCATCTGAAACTTGGCATGAGAATTGTTCCTTAAACTTGGAATCGAGAAGAACCCAGCTGCAAGTGTTCCAAGATTATGGACGTTTAGAGCAATGAGGACACCGAATGCGCCCAGTGGATTGGCAATTGATGCAAGACATCAACTCTCTGGGAGTGCTGCCATCTCCAAGAGACTGAAGAAGATCATCCACCACATTGAGACCAAAAGACCCTCCTTTTCTAACAGAGCCAACTCCTCTGCATTTTGAGCATGCTATCATGCGAAGATCACCACAATTCTGACACATACCAACAGAGCTAGCAAAGAAATTCACATGAGAGTTGGCCTACTTTCTGAAGTAGGTGTTACGAAAAGATCACTAAATTCAGCATCTTGGTGAGTGGAAGCACAAATTCTTAACTCATATATGAAATCTACAATGCTACAATGTACTGTAAATGATTTTAGTTAGGAGATTACCTCCTTTGTGAAGCTGAAATGAAGGCATCCACTTTTGGGGCAGCAATGGTAGCACACAATAACAATGTCCCAACTCCAAATCCTGCTATTTCACTGGTTGTGATATTATCAATCTTCCTCTACTCAATCATTTAGAAAACCATAACAAGATTACTATATATCATCCAATTTCTGAGATTTCTTATTTTTAGTTGAACCCATTAACTAATATGAGTGATTTCATCTTCTTGGACATATGAGCATAAGAGATTAACAAGTTTCAGAATAGACAATCATTTCAAGAATTTGATGTATACTTTGCCTCCAACTACATAATTCAACAATGTCTCTTCGGAATTTTCTCAAACACATAAAAGGATTGGAATTGAAAGATGTCTATTCTCCTCTGCTGATTTCGTTTCACTTCAAGAAGAATTAATATAGGAGAGAATTATTGAGAAAGAACATCACTTATAACTCTAACATATACATTGAGGGCTCCATAAGTCTGCTTTAAACAGGTGGAGCCTTTCACTTGCTCCTGCTAATGCAAGTGCTCTGTTCTCTTCGAATAAGCTGGAGACCAATGAAAGTACTGAAATATTAAGACAAAGGAAAACAACAAGAGCAAAAGTTGGGAATTCATAATCATACTTCTATTAATTCAAAGAGATTATAAGTAATTAAGAGCTAGTAATAGACAAGGAATGGATTCGAGTAACTATTCTACACAAAAGAAGAAGAAAAAAGCTCTTTTTTTCCAACATGTATTGCTCATAGTACTTTCTCTACAATCCCTAAATACTTGGGCGTATAGCAAAAGCACCGGAATTTGTATTATAGTGCCAACGAAACAAAACCCTCGAAACCCATCTGTCACACCCCGACCGAGAAAACCCATCCGAGCCGAGGCGTGAGGGGAAACCTACACTATTCATCTCCAAGTGGCGCGATACAAAGCGAAATTAAAGAAAACTTAAACAATTTATAATCCAGAGGTAAACAGATATTCAATTTACATAACATCAGTTGTACTATTCAACATTTGATACAAATCTTCCAATGAAAGAATATTATACATTAATCTTAGAATTTCCTCGAAATGTACATAATTTACAAAATCTGCCAAAAGTACAACGGTCGTCCTCCAGCAACCTCAAACACCTCTGGATATAGTCGCGCCACCAAAGCTGATCCGCCGGCTCTACTGAAGAAGAACTGGCGCCTGCACCTGCAAACGCAGCCCGGGTAGGAGTGAGCGATAAGCTCAGTAAGGTTCTACTCTACGACACACTGAAGGGAGGAAAACAATAACAGTGTTGTCTCCCCGCACAAGTGTAAGGAATGCCACGGGGTTCCACGACCCCTGCCGACTACCCCAAGGATCCTACTCTTGTCAACCGACCACACTGGGACACATTCTCCAAACACGCTGGGAGGAAATAGAGAATTAGAACCAATAGGATCACCCTTACCCAGCAGGAAGCCACTGCCTGGGGACCATGTCAGGGGCACCGGCAACCATCCTTAGCACTTGGCCTTGGGAGACCAACACGACCTCTAAACCTCAAGCAATGATCAGAGTCAACTAGCGTGCATCCTCAATAACATGAGATTCTGATCAAACAATCACACCTTAATCCTGACTACCCAGCCGCGGTCCTAAGGCTAGATCCGAGCTACCTGAGAGCCTCGGATCGGTGACCCAAACCATCGCCCGTCTAACCTCAGATGCCTCTAATGCAATCATGATGCATGCAATGCTCAGGCACAGATAAAGAGATATAAGCATGCAACAAGATGTCATTAATTCATACAGGGCTAGGCATAGCTTACAGCTAGCCAAAGGGTAAGCATAACAAGGGCCTCAAATACAGAATAACTATGCTAACCAAACACACATCTGAGCAAAGCATTGGATACAGATATACAATAGTCTTCAGTGCCCTCTTGCACCTGACAGACTAAGGTTCCATAGTTACCCTACAGGTAACTGGCCACATTTATACAATAGCCCTCGGCACACGCTGGCATCAGGCTAAGGTTCCACAATTCCATATTAACTAGCACTCATAGCTAGCTAATGGTTAAGCAACCCAAATAGCATTTATCTACTTATCAAACCAAGTGTTAAATGCAAAACCATCCATAAATCCATAAAACGGGCAACATCCAATCCAATTCTCAATCTCGATAGAAATCCCTCGAAAATCCCATGAAAACGACGTGTATGCTTCCTAACATGATTGGGTATCTATCATGGATGAAAACCAATCAAAAGAAACCAATAAACACAGCTCAGTGCCCCACGGTCGATGCGACGGTCGATCCGACGGTCGACCGTGAGGCCACGGTCGATGCCACGGTCGATCCGACGGTCGACCGTGGGGCCAATCGAGGGAAAAGCATGAGGGCCACGGTCGATCGGTGCATCGACCGTGGGAGACCCAAAACGGGACAGAGCCTCACGGACGATGCGACGGTCGATCGTGAGGCGGGATGGAAAAGAAGAAGGAACCACGGTCGATCGGTGCATCGACCGTGGGAGGCCAAAAACGTGACAGAGCGCGACAGGTTCGAAAGCAGCGTATTAATGCTTGACGGTCGATCCACCGATCGACCGTCGGACCTTAGGCACAGTTCATCAGAACAGTGTCGGAAATCCAATTCCTTGGATTTCAAGGATCAATTCAAGTGGGAAGTTGATGAAACTTTGCAAGTATGCATAAAAGATGATGGGGAAGCCAATGGTGCGAAGAAATCACATTTTCGACGGTTAAATCTCCAATTTAGGTTAAACAGCCAAAAACTGATAAACGACGACAATACGAAAACAAGCCGTTAAAATACCGAAATCGCAAGGTAGGAATACGAGAAATCATCCACAGCATACATGCTACAAGTTACACAACATTCTAATAAGTACTCCTACAGCGAAAATACAATAAACCTATCCTAGGTGAACCCGATCCCAGGATCGGGGTAGAAACACCTACCTGATGAAGCAGGGCAGCTCCTCCACGCATCCCCCAACTCCGATCGCCGGAATCCGCTCCTCGAAGCCACGCCTCCGAATGCCCTAGCACAGCCGGCCGCAGGAGAGAGAGAAGAAAGAACGCAGGAGAAGAAGAAAAGAAGGAAAGAAGGAGAAAGAAAGGCTTAAATAGAAAGCTGGAATCCATCACAGCCGTCCGATTCGATCTCTCCCGATCGAGCTCCGATCTTCCGATCGGACGCGCCCTAAAGGTTCTAATCAAACACATACATAAATCAAAGGCCATGTGTGCAACGCTGGTGTGAAACAGACCACCAGGGAGCATATTTACCAAAATGCCACTTGGGTCAAAAACAGCGATGCGATCAACCGATCGCATCCCAAGGGCAACCGAGCCAAACCACAAACCCAGACCCTCGACCTAACGCGGTCGGACCAGGTTGGAGGTACGGGTCCTCACAACCTATTACCCTTAAAGAAATTTCGTCCCGAAATTCAAGGGTAGGGTCGGAAAAGAAGAACCAACTAGTCCTAGTGGCACGAACGCCCACACAAAGGAAACTACCTGCTGGGGTGAACAGTCGGGGAAACTCCCGACGCACGCGATCCTCTCGCCCCCACGTCAAGCCCTCTGCACTATCATGCCTCTATCTGATCATCACCAAACCAACAGTACCGATCTGCCTCTCAGTATTTGATCTCGTCTGCCCACAATCTGCACTGGCTGCTCTATGTAGGCGACGTCCTCCTCGACTACGATGTCGTCGTGTCTGATCACGTGGGGCCGATACTGACTGCACTTTCTCAACACCGAACATGTGGCGGAAGGACACGCAACTGACAGTTGCATAACTAAAGCTGATCTGTAAGCAAACCCTCTGTCGCCAACTGCGAACTCTAACGGTTGTCACCTCTGACATGATCTGCACTGACTTATCTACCTCAAAAGGTGCAACGCCGGTGCTGAGCCGTCAACTGCAGAAGTAGGCAAACTCCGCTATGTGGATGCGCTCTCGTCGTCTGACATCTGCATCATCAATTCGTGCTCTAAGCACGTCACCATGGATCTGAATGGTCTTCTCTGACCGCCTGTCCATCTGTACCGCCAGATGCTGTGCTGAAGGTCAACAAAATGGTCACCGGGTTCTAAGAGCTGTACTAGACTCATGTCTGTGATCTTGGAATCATGGCCTAAAGTGATAGAAGCTGAAGCATCACGCCATCTGATCACCTCTCTGACATGTGGACTGCTATGTGGCACACATACTCATCTCACATGGTATGTGCTGACCTGACCCCTGCATCTGGTCTCTGAATATGATCCTGAGTCTGATCTCTGCATCTGATCCTAAATCTGATGCCAATCAGCTGATGACGAAATCCAAGATGTATCCCCATGCCTCCTGAATGAACAGCAACAGGAGAGGAGTGAATCTCACGTAGGATGTCCTCGTGCAACTTTGGATCTGCTACTCCACCACTGGAGTACAATCAACTGTCTGCTAAAGCCGTAAGGAAACTCTATAGGCTTGAGGTCGTCGTCGCTCCACGCCGTCATGGTTCTGGTGCAAACTCTCGGGGTAGGGTTGCCTTGGTCTCCACCTCATTTGGTCCCTGCTCTCTGCCAACTCTGACTGGTCCTCTACATGAAGGAACCTTCAGGAACACTCTACCAGGAACTGAAAACTCCGAAGATCATCGCCTCTGACCTGAGTAGCTCTCTCGTCTACTCTGTGCTGATCTCCCTGAGGACTGCCTGATGACATCTAGGATGGTGGGTGATGCCTCAACAACCTTGGTTGAGCAATCGGATGAACGGCACGAACTGCCGTACTACATCTCGAATGGCACCACATCCGTCTGGATTGATGGCTGCTGAACTCGGCAAACTCTGGCAGTAGGACATACTCTACCTAGCTGCCTCCTGCAATCTGGTGATGACGTCCGCCATGGTGTGCTTCCGCTCCTACTCTGACACTGGAAGGGGCTGCAATAGATCTGCCGGATCGGCAACATTGCTAACGAAGCACAACCTGCGATCTGCTGACGCTGTCTAGCACTTAGTCACGTGCTCGGTACCAACCGCAACATGGATCTCCACGAGCTCCGGAGATCTGCCCTGGGTCTATATCACTCTGACCGGGAGAGCTGGGATGATGTAACCACCAAAGGGAAAGTCATCTGGAAATCTGATCCTCGAAACCCGATCCAACTGACTGCATGTTTCCACTGAGCTGACAATCCGCCAAATCTGCTCTAGCCTCTCTAACAGCTGTTGGTGGCTATTACCCTTAAAGGCACTGACCCAGTGACTTTAAGGCAAAAGGCCGGTCTCCTGGTCACTCTGGTCAACGGTCCCGCGGTCTTGGAGATGCCTCCACTGAATCTCGAACACCATCTTCAGCCTCTGCTGCCGCACCTCTGTGTCAAGCCCAGCTGAATCAATTGATCTGCCTGCCGCTGAGACTGCCTGTCGGTCGAAACCTGCCTCTGAAGGCCAACACCTCGAACTGGGAGCCAAATAACGCCGATACGCCCTCGACAGCTATGATGTAAATGCCAGACATCGCTCGTGCTCCTCCTCAACACGGCAGTAGATATGATGCTGTCGACGACGCCACTGCATCGGGTCAATATACGGCCTAAAGATCCTCTACATCAGATCTGTGAAGGTTGCTGGTGCGTTCGTCAGACCAAACGGCATCACTGTGAACTCGTACAGTCCGTACCTCGTACGGAAGGCTGCCTCCGGGATGTCGCAATCCCGAATCCTCAGCTGGTGTAGTCGATGCGAAGGCTAAACTCTGAAGGAGTCGACGAGTCTCTCAACTGCTAATCCATCATCGTTACACTGCAGCGGCCGCATACTCTGTGCTGCAACACTGTCCAGCTTTCTGAAGTCCATGCATCTATGGAGTGCACCATCCACAATGAGAACCGGAACACCCTTTGAGGTAATGCACCTGGGCGAACGAAGTCCCGAGCTACCGACTCGGCCGACTGAGACCTCGACTCTCCAAATGCTGCTGGTACCCACATGCAAACTCGCAATGCTCAACAACGCCCAAAGGAACCTCGACCTCGAACTCAGTGTCCCGCGAAGGCGACAATCAGAAAGCTCCTCAGAAAGGACAGCTGCACAAACAACAACAACAACAACACGAGGGAAAAACTGCTCTCCCGAGCACCCTCGAAAACAACGGGGAAGAAGTTCACCACAAGCTGGTGAACAAACCCCAGCTCTCGACAAGCAGAAGGATCGCCGAACCGTGATCTTCAACGAGAGCAAAACAACGCCGTCAGGTGCACCCACGACACCTTCCCACGGCCGAAGAAACACAACTCGGTGCGTGACCAACCAGCGCAAACCGAGGAAGCCGTCGAACCACAACGTGTACCACACGTGGGCGACGGACACCTAGAGGTCTCCAACCTCTAGGAAACGCCCCGACAAGAGCAACCAACCCAAGCTCTTGTCCCAATCGGTGGCTACTCTCAAAGCCACACCCGACTCCAGTCCCAAGCCAACACGGCCACATGGGAACGAGTCACAAGGGGGGGGAAGCCCAGAGCCACAAGGAAATCGCAAGCTGCGAGAAGCTCCGAAAGCTGAAGGCTGAACGCTGAAAGTCGAAGCTGGCGGCTCTGAAACTGGTTGCTGCTGAAGCTACTATCTAGAATCTGAATTCCCGCGTCTGCCCAAGCTACATGCCCCAACTGAGGCAACAGTCCACCGCTCTGGCCCAGGTCGTGCGTCACGCCCGACTGCTCTGCGGTAAGCGTCCAGCGCCCCTCGCAACCAGCACCGTCAGCGGAAAGACCCACAACGGCTACCCTGCCGTTCCCCAGAAGCAGGAACGACAACCCCTGGAACTCACCACGACCACCGGCCAACTGCCCGGTGTCAACCCTCAAGTCACCTGTCTCAGTAGCTAGTACACAGTCCAGGGTGCACCCTGCTGTCGCGCTAGCCTACCGAGCCAGATGAACCAGCCAACCCACGTGTCGCCATGTGGTGCGAGCACCCAGAACCAGAGGAGGGTACTCCCAACTGCACCACCCTCCAAGGGTAGATGCCAGAGAATAGTACGCGAACTGTTCTCAACACACAACCAACAGTGTCCCTAGTGACCCCAACAAGCGCCACTACGAATCGCTTCCTGGGAAGGCAAGAAAACAACAGCTTCCCAAGCAAGCGATACTCCAGGATGTCCAAAACATCCGGGATCCGGGTCACCTCCTTCAATCAGTCCTCTACTGTCGAAGGATCTCCAACACCGTCTCTGAACCCTAACATGTTCAGCTCTCGAGATTTCGAAAGTACAAAGACGACACCCGTCCAATCCCTATTCGCTCGTCTCCAGCATGGGGGGAGACACTGTCAGGCGAGGGAACGGACGACACCGGTGCGCATGCACATCTCCCCCTGAGACGTCATGACGCAACCGGGAAGCAGCAAAACACAACAGCAAACAAATAGATAAGCACATCACACGCAATCGCAAACAGACATGCAAGGATGTTCTAGACCTAGAACTATCCCATTCCACACTCAAAACCTTAACCGCAAGCCTAATCCTATCCCTGGGACCTACAGCCTGCTATGATACCAAGTTGTCACACCCCGACTGAGAAAACCCATGAAAACGACGTGTATGTTTCCTAACATGATTGGGTATCTATCATGGATGAAAACCAATCAAAAGAAACCAATAAACACAGCTCAGTGGCCTACGGTCGATGCGACGGTCGACCGTGAGGCCACGGTCGATGCCACGGTCGATCCGACGGTCGACCGTGGGGCCAATCGAGGAAAAAGCATGAGGGCCACGGTCGATCGGTGCATCGACCGTGGGAGACCCAAAACGGGACAGAACCTCATGGACGATGCGACGGTCGACCGTGAGGCGGGATGGAAAAGAAGAAGGAACCACGGTCGATCGGTGCATCGACCGTGGGAGGCCAAAAACGCGACAGAGCGCGACGGTCGATCCTACGGTCGACCGTCAGGTTCGAAAGCAGCGTATTAACGCTTGACGGTCGATCCACCGATCGACCGTCGGACCTTAGGCACAGTTCATCAGAACAGTGCCGGAAATCCAATTCCTTGGATTTCAAGGATCAATTCAAGTGGGAAGTTGATGAAACTTTGCAAGTATGCATAAAAGATGATGGGGAAGCCAATGGTGCGAAGAAATCACATTTTCGACGGTTAAATCTCCAATTTAGGTTAAACAGCCGAAAACTGATAAACGGCGACAATACGAAAACAAGCCGTTAAAATACCGAAATCGCAAGGTAGGAATACGAGAAATCATCCACAGCATACATGCTACAAGTTACACAACATTCTAATAAGTACTCATACAGCGAAAATACAATAAACCTATCCTAGGAGAACCCGATCCCAGGATCGGGGTAGAAACACCTACCTGATGAAGCAGGGCAGCTCCTCCACGCATCCCCCAACTCCGATCGCCGGAATCCACTCCTCGAAGCCACGCCTCCGAATGCCCTAGCACAGCCGGCCGCAGGAGAGAGAGAAGAAAGAACGCAGGAGAAGAAGAAAAGAAGGAAAGAAGGAGAAAGAAAGACTTAAATAGAAAGCTGGAATCCATCACAGCCGTCCGGTTCGATCTCTCCCGATCGAGCTCCGATCTTCCGATCGGACGCGCCCTAAAGGTTCTAATCAAACACATACATCAATCAAAGGCCATGTGTGCAACGCGGGTGTGAAACTGACCACCAAGGAGCATATTTACCAAAATGCCACTGGGGTCAAAAACAGCGATGCGATCAACCGATCGCATCCCAAGGCCAACCGAGCCAAACTACAAACCCAGACCCTCGATCTAACGCGGTCGGACCAGGTTGGAGGTACGGGTCCTCACACCATCACTCCATTGATCCACCCAGATAAAGGGAAGCACACATCCACGATAGATTTGCTTCAAATCGACTTCCAAGAAAGCTAAGAACATCTCAATCAAACATCACACACATAGATAGATAGGTGGGGATAGAGAAAGGGGAGCGAGTGAGGTTACCGGGATCACGAATAGAGGCAGGAATGGTGTACCCCTTTCGGAGGAGCAACTTCACCAGCCACGATGCTTCTCATCATCAAGGATCGAGATGGGAAGAGACATAGAGAGGGAGCCCAACGCCGGAAGAGATAGGAGAGAGGGAGCCCAACCACTTGCTTCAGGCCTTTTCCAACGGCTACTCCTAAAGCCTTGCCCACTTCCTTCAATCCTAGCTTGTAGTCAGAGGAGAGAAAGAGAGCGGCAGGACGGAGGGAGAGATGGAGAGATAGAGGATGGGAGAGAGAGATGGCTATGGAGAGATAGAGGATGGGAGAGAGAGATGGCTATGGAGGGAGAGAGGACGGGAGAGAGAGGTGACTAGGAGAGCGAAAGAGAGGGAGATCTCACCTTCGATCCGGTGGCTTAGAGCTCCGACGGCGACGAGATCACCAAACGACGGGAGAGGTCCTCACGTAGTCGAGCATCTATCGGGGGAGAGAGGCCATTTCGATCGGGGGAAGAGATGGCGTTTTCCTTTTCCCAAAACGTTTTCAAAAAGGGTGAAAACGTTAAAAAGACGTTTTCATATTTTTCGGAAAATATTATTTTCATTTTCTGGAAAACGTTTTCAACAATTGCAAACCAAACACATTTTCAGCTTTATTTTCTATTTTCTAGAAAATGAAAATGAAAAATGCTCTAACCAAACAACACCCTAGATCCCAGAGTTCAAAAATTGTATTCATAATGAAAATTCTTAAGGCATATTTGGATTGATGATAAGTATACATAAATCCTATTTATACATCCAAACACTTTATTCATAATCTTACATAACTATTTTTAATACTTGCATAACTTTTATTTTATCCACTATACAAACTTATCATATCCTCAATCCAAACAGGCCTTAAGTATTTTTAATTATGTATTTGTGTTTAAAATTTTCAAATATCATACATATCTCATCTAATAAACTCTAATTGGGTTTAACATAATATTACATGATTATTCCGGAAATTCATATTATACATTTATCTCTTAAAATTTTCAAATATCATATATATCTCTTAAATTTAACTTCTTAGACGATAACAACTACAATAGGATATTTGAAGAACAAGAAAAAAATTGGAGCATTATTTATGATAATTTAGAAAATTTAAAGATATATACATTAGTTTCTAGTTTTTCAAAAATATTTATCAAAAAATATATTTACATATAAGATGAGATTTTGTTTTTGCTAAATTGAGCCAAAAGGCTATGTGATACATGACTCCCACTCCACATACATCAACCTCACTAATGGGTATTCACATGTCCGGCCACCACTTGTCTGGCCCGCCGTGCGAGGTCGTTCGCAATAACATTTGTCTCACGTGGTATATGCATAAAAATGACTCCTCCTATGAGCGTAGACAGACTCCAAATTTTCCTAAGAATGGGTTCCGAGTTTAGCATCCAAACCTCCCTTCCATTAATGGAATTGACCGCATTTCTCGAATCAGTTTCTATGATCAAGTTCCGCATACCGCACATCATGGCCTCTTTAAGAGCCAGAAGGATAGCCATCAACTCCGCCTCGTCTCCGCTATAAGTAGGGACTCTCTCAGAAGCAGTCCATTCTGGCATGTTCTTCTCACCCCCCCAACAAGCCACTCCAATACCTGCTTCATGTGCTCCATACGCCCAAGCACCGTTTGTTTGGATGACAAAACCCCCGAGGCCTGTAGATGTTACCACACTCCTAAGCCTCGATTGTTGTCGCTGCTCCCCTAAGGCTCACCCTTTGCATACGGTTTCCCTGTACTACAGAAGACCCATCTTGCCTTGTCAACAAGCAGTGAAGAATCAATATGAACATCAATAATTTCTTGCACCATTTCAGAGTGAAACTGCTGCTCCACCTTTTCTCTACACCAATGCCCATCATCGGCCGTGTTGAGAACGGCCCCTCACTGCACCACCAGTCCTCCATCGGATCAAGCTTACTATTTGGTGCCGGTGTGAACAAAAGACCAGCCCAGACCACCCCGGGCGCCCGGCATATGGCTTTGCAGAAAGGTGAACATTGTGAGACCCGGGGTACCTAGGTGTCTGGCAGTGATCCACCAGAAAACACCAAGGTTAAGCGTGATTGTGCTTGTCTGGCGTTTCTTGTTTTCAATTTCTGAAAATGAAAATATGAAAACGCGTTTGGTTTGAAATGTTAAAAAACTGTTTTATGAAAAATGTGTTTGATTTGTAACTATGGTTTTTGTTTTCAATGATTTTAATTTTGTAATCTAGTTATCATTATTTATTTTATATTTATGTATTCTATAGATCATTAATATATGAGTTTTACATCTTTTTATAATTACTATTTTGAAGCTATTGAATCTCATAATGTTTTTAATATAAATATATAGTCATTTTATTTTGCAGCTTTTAACCACAACCACTGAATCATTTTTTTTTTAAATTTTAAAATTTTTACCCACTTTTACCCAAAAAAAACCCCACCTCCTACTTACTCTCTCCCTCTCTTCTCCCCAATTTCTCTTCTCTTCCCATCTCTTTCAGCCCGACTGCCACCGCACCCTCCTCTCCTCGCTGGCGATCATCCTCCTCCAGCCCTCGCCGCTCCGATCTCCCCTCCAAGCAAGCCCACGACCTCCTCCTCTTCCTGCATCCCATCTGATATCTCCTCCACTGCTCCACTACCGCCATGAACACCTCTGGCAATGTCAAACCAGAGCTCCGCCGCTTCCAGCCTTGCCGCTCTGTGAAATGGGTCGTGCCACGCACCACCATAAGCCCAGCACCATCAGCGCCACACCCTCCTCCTTGTCGAAGAGCTTACCCCTAAAGAAGGTCCCTGAAGACTACGGTCTCCCTTTTGTCAGGCCGATCTGAGACCAGGTGGACTACGTCCCCGGCTGGGACGAGTTCTTCAAGTCTCGGATTCAGATCCATGGCTCAACGGCGATCCACGTCAACTTGCCTCTGGACCCCTTCATCGCTCCAGACCCCCGCGTCATCGCCCTCCTCGACAGCGCCAGCTTCCCGGTCCTCTTCGACACCAACCTCGTCAAGAAGCGGGACCTCTTCATTGGCACCTTCACCCCATCCACCAAGCTCACCGGCGGCTAGCGCATCCTGGCTGCGTGAACGACGAAGAGGTGGTAGCGGGCTTGACGGCGACGAGGGTGGCCAGGGTTGGGAGATTGGCTGCCGGCGAATGGAGCTCCGACGATGGGACTGGAGACCATCAAGTGATCCTCATGAGAGAACCCGTCGGGAGGAGAAGACTTCGATCGCGGTCCCGAGAGAACCCATTCCATTTTCAGAAAATGAAAGTTTTCATATATTTCTAGAAAACAGTGTTTTTCTTTTCCAGAAAACGTTTTCAAATACAGCAAACAAAATGTGATTTCAGATTCATGTTTTTTTGAAAATGAAAACAAAAAATAGCTAAACCAAACATGACCTTAAAAGTTATCTCTTCTCATTTTGCTCTACCTTGTAGTGAATGTTATGGTTGTTTTCTTTTTCTCTCCTTTGGCATTTTTATTCTCACCTTGTTTGTAACTTTATTTTCTAGCTTTTCGGTCAATTTCTGAAATGTCTAGAAAGTTTTATTTTGGCATTAACTGGTTTTTAACCCCTCTTGCCATTAAATATTCTTTAATGTTAGACAATAAAAAACAAATTAATAATCTTTCCATTAGAAATTGTCATTTTAACAACTACAATCTTTACATAAACATGCAAATTAAGAAGCTAGCAGTTGGAACTTACAGTTATAGGTGTTTTTAAATTTTTTCTTAATGCTCGCTAATAAAAATGTAGTAATCATCTTTCCATTGAAATTGGCCATAGTCTCCTCTTTACAACTTGCCATTATAACACTTTAAAACATATTTCTTCCATAACTATGCTCATAAACTACTCATTAAAACCTACCATTATAAGAGTTTTATTTCTAAAAAAATCCTTACTTCCTAGACAATAAAAACACAGCAATATTCTTTCCATGAAAATTTGTGGTAATAAAAATTTAAAAATTCTCCTTCAATTATGTCGTAAAATAGGCATAAGGATATTGAAAAGTGTGTTTTTTATTTTTGAAAAGATAAGCCGAAGACTAGATATTGAAAAGTATGTTAAGTATGTCTAATAATTCTGCATGAGCCAAAAGAGTGTATGGTCTCATTTTTCCAACATATATATATTTTTAAAGTAAGTTCTAAAAATTAGCACCACGCCATCATATATATATAATATATATTTAACATGCATGCACTCTATAAAGAGTGCATGCGGCTAATACCTAATTGGATCAATCTGATTATGTTAATTGCTAGTGGTTGGTGAGGTCCTTTTAATGTGGGCAAACAAATCTTCTCAAGAAAACAACCCAAGCGTTAAAGTAGGAGCAGATGGATTTCAAGTTGGTCCTTGGCTCTATGCAGGTGCTCTTGTTTTATTTGTCATACTTTTTCCAAAAGAAAAGTAAGCAGGAATGATACTGTTTGATTACTACAAAATAGACTTTAATACAATGGTTGATTGAGAATCTGATTGTCATTATTCCAAGACAAAGTAAACATGATAGTGTTTCTTTTTTTATGTTAGAATATAATAAAGACTCAACTAATAAAGAAAAAGAAAAAGCAATCATCGGAATATCCTCTTCTTTTTATAATATATAAGCTTTGTAAACCCATGGTTTGCCTTAATTAGAAATTGTTGGTGCCTTGGATGATAATAGGTATAAGGATGTCACTCTTCTTTCTATTACTCAAAAAGGCAGAACTCTGATACAAACATTTTTCACAATGATTTCACAATACTTTCAAGGTAATCAATCTCTATGCACAAATCTTAATTTTTTATGGACGCCGGTAAAAACTTTTCCTGTTTCCCATAAACAGCTCTATGACAAGAGTCTAAAGAATTATATGATTGTATTAGCCAGATATATTGATCCAGCACAAGTATTTGTTGGCAAAAAATCATGGAGCTTCTTGTCAGAGATGAGATTTGCTTGACTTGGAAAAATGAGCCTCTTGATCATGACCATCAAGCTCCATACCTTTCTCATCCATCTATGCATGCAACCTGAGAGGGAGACTTCCCGATTTCTTTTTCTTTTTTTCCCATCTAATGATCCTGAGCACCATCAATCTCATCAGATGTGGGCAGCGCAAACTTATTAACACGGGCAAGAGCTATGGACACCTGCATCCATGTCGTATACGTAGAAGAATTAGATCTCTTTTTTTCCAGAAAACTCAGTAGAATGTAGCAAGATAAGAGAATCAACTGCAATAAAAGTTTCTTTCAGAATATTGGCAGATGAAGGACAAAATTGATAGCTCAACCTTTAAAAAGTAGCATGATCAGTTAGTTTCCCTGCATTTTCTATGCTAATACCTTGTGCACCTAGAGCGACATTTCGTCTGCCATTGCCTAGGACTTGAATTAGGATATAACACAAGACATATGCGCCTAGATACACATCTCAATGTTAAGATTTGTGATTTGCAGTGTGTGCAAGTCACACTCATATTTTAGCCGGGTTGCAGCAATGCAGCGATTTCTGGAAGGAATTGGCGTTTGCTATCTTTAGCATGGCTTACAGCGCCAGACGAACATATGTGGTTAATATGCTTAGCTAATCGTGGAAAAAAAAGAACAAGAAGCAGAAGACATCCAAACCAAAAGCAACTTTACATGCACTAGAAGGAATTCATCTTTCACTAGTCTATAGCAGATATGAAGAGCAAGGGAAAACCGCCAATTGATCGTGGAGAAGTATAAGATCAAACCAGATTAGAAGCTCAACAAGCAATAAGAATACCTGTTTGTCCCAATCTGTTCTCCAGGTGATGTAAATGAGAACAATAGTCTGAACAGCTGTGCCCAGCAACATCCCTATCCATATCCCCTGCGGTTGTAATGACAGTTGGAGTTAGAATTTGTATCCCAAGTTAGATTCAGTCACCATAGGGGGACAATGCTGCAAACAAGAACAGCAAATAAAGAACCTTTGGTAGTTTATGATAAAAAAGGGTGAACAGTTTTAACATATACTGGACTGAAAAGCTAACAATTCAGACTCCTCAGGAACAATAAGATTACAGCTTATGGCACACTAAAGCAAAGATAGTAATACTGCAAAGCAAGCGACAACATTGAGTATGCTAATGTCTAAGTGGCCACTTTCACATTACCTTAACATCATAACCAAACACATATCCAAGAACAGCTCCAACAGGAATCCCTATTACATAGTAACAAGTCACATTAACGAAAGCTACAATAACCTGTCTGCCAGCTCCAATCGCAACTCCTGCCAATTAAATGAAGATGAAACAGTGATCAATTGATCGTTCTTGATGACATGTAACATGGTATTACAAAAACGCACACAGGTTGCCAGATTTTGGAATTAATGAAAGAAACTCACCAGAAAGTACAGGTTGGACACTGTTGAGCAACATAGAGAAAGCTAACAAGGGAGAAAGATCAGCAACATCTTCAACCACTTCAGCATTGTCTGTAAATATGTAAGCAATATCTGCTTGGAATAGCAGAAATATTGCGACAAGAGCAACACCAATTAAGAGTGATGTGGTCACAACTACAGTAACTGAGAACTTTGCAGCTTTGGCACTCCCTGCTCCAAGTTCATTTCCTACCCGAACGCTGAAATTTAGGCACAGCACACGCAATGATTGATGTTTTCATAATCTCAACTCTCTGAATTACTGCAAAAGTTGCTCTGGTTCAAGAAAAATAATTTGCAACAGCTATTCAATGTGGTAAGCTACTAAGCGATGAGTTTGTCAAATCATAGCGGGGGAAGCGTATACAGTCAGAGTTACCTATTCTATACTGACAGCCATTGACTAACATGATTAGCCTTTAACTTTGTACCAATTAAAGTAACATAAGCTCATATTTGATCTTTCCTAAAGTTAATTGGCATTGTTCTTGCTACAAATTTCCAAAGCTAAAAAGGGAAAAAAACATGAAAGATATTACAACAGAAAGAGATGTAGTCGCAAAGAGCCTCATACCTTGCAGCAGCCAAGAAACCAAGAGAAATCATCAAGCCACAAGCACTTATGCTAAGGCTGTTAGCAACAAAAGACACCAATATGACATAAGCTTAATTTCCCTCCAACAAAAAAAAAAGGCTTCATGAAATTAAGGTTGAAACATAAAGAAATATGTACTCCGATACATATTACGCGTACCAAATAGAGAGTGCATCTATTTCGATCTCGGCATTGCCCATATGTCCTGTCAACAATACCAGTATGGTATTGTACCATAGCTCCAGGCTATTTATTAATCACAATGAATCACGTTAGAAAGCTAAGAAGAAGAAGCTTAGAACTAAAGTAGTAGCCAAGATGTAGTTAAGGAATAAATTGTACCAAATCATGATTCCGGAAGACAAGGATAGCCTGATGACAGTCCACAGATCAGTGAAAGCACTAGCTGAGAACCCCTTCCATGTATCAGGGCAACCCCCACAAAACACATATGCAAACAGAGCCAAGACCGGAGCCCACATCGCCAAGATCATCGAAAACAGAGCTCCGGCGACTCCCATGGAGAACTGGGTCACCAGAATCCAAGAAAGAAGGACGTGGAGAGTGAGAGAGAGCCCGGCCAAGTACGCGATGATCTTGTTCTTGCTTTGTGCTTGGAGGTATATTTGAAAGGTGAAGGCGAATACGAAGGAGAAGATCATGGGAATGAACCAGAGAGAGATGGTTCCCGCCATCGTCACGATGGCCTCTTCTTGACCAAGCAGACGGAGGAGTGGAGTTGTGAAGATGTAAAGAGGAAGAAGAAGGATGACAGACGAGAGTAATATGATCCATGATCTTTGGAGATTGACACCCAGCATGTGGTACTGTTTTGCACCATAGGCTTGCCCACAGAGAGTTCCTAGTGCACTCGCCATGCCCCACTGCATGCAAAGGTTAAGTAAAACAAAGCAAACTTAGGACCGATAGCGTTGGCACTCGCCACCCATATCCTTAATCCAAGTTTATTGGATTAAGGATATGGTAAATTTATATAATAGATAAAATGAAAGTCATGTAAACATCAAAAGATAGTTACGTGAGATTCACTTAAAATGTTTGAATGCATCATGCTTATCCTCGATGCAAATGGACCCTTGACGTTAAAAGCAAACTCGATAGCGTTGGCACTACGCCAAACCAAGGAATCCCAGCCAATTGCATTCAGGAAACAAGCCAACGAAACAGGTCAACGGAAGGGAGGCCTCCAAATTCGACTCTAATTTCTCCGAGAAATCCATCAACCATCCTTCCAGGCATCCGGATTAGAGAGAGATGAGATGAGAAGAAGGTAGGGTGGGTACCAGGATGCCGTTGGCGAAGCGGACGAGGACGGTGGAGACGAGGGCGTAGGCGGCGAGCTGGACAGAGCCGACATGGCCGATGAAGGCCTGGGTTATGACCGACAGCCCGAAGGTGGTGCAGGCCGTGAACATGGCCGGGCCGGCCACCACCCACATCCTCTTGCTCTCCTCCCATGCCCTCCGCCCCAGTACCCCCCGCTCCTCCCCCTCCCGCGGCGGCCGCCAGCCGCCGAGGAGCTTCTCGCTTACTACATCCCCGTCCATAATAATCTTCAATTCCAATTCCAAAGGATCGAAACTATGCTATAGGTTAGTTGCTATATTTCCTCAATTCTCTGGGATGTTGTACCAACTGCGCTCGTTTGAAGAATGAAGAGGGTTGGCTTCGTCAAGGTAAGGACAAGAGGTTCTCAAAGTCAATGAATCGTGTCTCAGTCAGCGCAACATTAGAAAAATTATCTGATAGTGCCGTGCCTCCCGTGATATGTTTTAATTTCTTCTGGGAATTTTACATACACGTCGCTCAAAAGATTAATGGTCTCCATCATACCAGAAGTGGGACTGTGGGAGGATCGGGTGACATGAGTTGGGTGAATGCCTTTGGTGGCCCTTACCTTACTGTCACCCAATTGGCGTTTGTGCTGGATCATATTCAGAATCTGAATCATTGCTCTTGGGAGGGGGTATTACATATATGATATTATATCGTCAACTTGGTGGTGTATATAAATATAAAAAATATGGTGGTATATATATAGATGTGAAATAGAATTTTTCAATGGCATAAATATGAATATCACTTTTTTTTAAGGTAATTAGATGTAGCATTTTCTTCTGCCTCTCATATATTACGTGGAATTATATGAATTGGAATGATATAACTGTTATCAAGATAAATTCTTGAAAACCAAATAAAACGCGCTTTGATGGAGAACCGTTGATCATGACACATGGCATCTACATGACTCGATCACAACAATGATATTCGGATTCATCACGAATCTCGGGAACCGGTATGCCACATAAGCATAGAGTCGGCGAGATTGATGGAACGCCGCACTTGAAACCACGTGGGGAGAGAGAACGACGACCAATCAGATATTAGAGCATTTAATATGACTTGACGTAAATACAGTCAACATGATACTGTCATTTTCTTTTAAAGTTATCATAACACAAAACTTAGGACGAAGCGACACAACACGATTCGAGGCTCCAGGACACCCTACCAATGCTCGAACCCTCGACTCTAAGTAACCGCCTCGAATCATCGTCGAGACCCAGCTACCTCGAGTCGATCTCAAAGTCGAAGAACTAAGACCTTTAAGGCCAAAATCCACCTTAAGAGCTTATAACAATCTTGAAATGAACTCAATGATCAAACTAAAGACCTTCGAGACGCATAATCTTTAGCCTCTCGAAGTCCATAATCTTCCACAAACTCTGGTTCCGTCATGTTAGCCCGACACCCGAACAAACATTGGCGGAAATAACCAAACCACATACCTCATAATCAATCAGAATTTTATCATAGCCGGGAGAATAGGAGGTGGCCTTGAGCAAATGAAAGAACGGTTATCATTCAAGGATGTGTCAAAAAATCGGAGACGTGAGAAACAACCAAAGATTGCCATGTGGTCGAAGAGGCTAAGGGATATAAAAGCTCCGTGAGACATAGGAATAGAGGCGAATGAACACATATCAACTGATATTTTTCAACTATCCTAGTTTTTTCTAGTCTTAATTCTAGCTTTTCAGTGCATTTTAACTTTCATCAAGGTTGCAATCCATCATTTACTGCTTTAATGGAAGTAATTTTTTAGCTTTTGTAATTTGGTTTCTATTGCTAAGTCCAAGAGTAGTGTAATCTCTACAATTCGCACTACATGCAATTTAGGAGTAGCATTAATAGTACTCTCCAGGAGTAGTTTAATAGTACTCTTAGGAGTAGTTTAATCGACCAGGTAATTAGTAGTAGTATAAATGTTTCCTTGACTTCGAGTAAGTTTAACTTATATTTAGGCACCATATTTCCAAAAAAGTCCTCTTTATTGAGGCAAGGCGGAGCTCACACCCCTTTCGATTATTGCGCACGACGGTTGGCGTATCTCACACACCTGGTGTGAGGACCCGTTCCTCCAACCCAGTCCGACCGCAGTAGGTCGAGGGTCTGGTGCTGTGGTTTGGCTCAGTTGGCCTTGTCTAGCGATCAGTTGATCACATCGCTGCTTTTGGACCGCAGGGGCAATTTGGTAAAATTGCGTCCTGGTGGTCGGTTTCACACCCGCGTAGTGCACACACAACCTTGATTGATGTGCGTGATTGAATAGACCCAATAGGAGTGTTCGGGATTGACAGATCCGGACGAGATTGCGAAGAGATATCGCAATTTGGGGTTTAATCGGACTGAGTCCGATTAAACTGGCTAGATGTGGTCGATTTAGCCACTTAAGCTACTAAACCCTATTTCTCTCTCTCTCTCCCCTTCTTTCTCTCTCGTGCCTGACCTCTCTCCTTCTCCTTTCTTCTTCCCCGCTCACGACCGCGCCGACTGTCTCCCTTCTTCGGAGCTACTTCGCCACCGTCGCCGGCCGCCGTTCTCCCTCTCCTCAGATCCGGCTAGAACCTCCCTCCCGCGAGCTCTCTCTCTCTCCCGAGAACCCCAGATCCAAGATCCTCCCCGCCGATCTCCCTTCTCTGGAGCTTCTTCTCCGCCATCGTCCACCGCCACTCCTCTTCGAGCTCGTCCTCACCTCTCTCTACCTGCGGAACCTTTCTTCCTCTCGGATCCGACGCCCTTGCCCTCTCTTTCTCTTCCCGTCGCGAATGGTACCCGATGTCGGATGGCTCCCGGCGGACTTCGGCGATCTCCGGCGGATCCCCGGCAAGCCAGAGGCGACGACGACGATGGAGGAGGTGATCTTTAGCCGGATTAAGCTTGGATTGTGTTTTCAGGTAGGGCTTCTACCTAGGTCTTTGATTGCTTCTCTTGTAGATTGATCCATGATGCATGTTCTTCATATGGTAGATGTTCTTAGGATTTGATTGTGATTTAATTGGGTTTTCTAAGCATTTATTCCCAGATTTTATCGTATCTCTGTTCTTCGATGAACAGTCGCGTTCAAGCTTGATTTGTGAGCTGTGTGAGCATGATCTCGTGAAACTTTCAAGATGAAAGTTGTAGATCATTGAGTTCTCTTTCGATTGCCGTTGGTTTCTTGATTTTTCGATTTATATATGATTTTTGGTGAATGGTTTTCTAAACTGTTGCGAAACAAAGATTAAGAAATTGATTAATAAAATATGTGGAAATTAGACATCAATTAGATACGATTCTTGGGCTGCATATTCCTAGTATGCTAATATACGTTTGCCCAAGTTTGATTTCCAATTCGACGTCGTTTGGACGTCGAATTGATAAGATTTCATCGCCTCTAACTAGGGTTTAATGTAGAAATCCAGGAATTAGCTTGTTAGTAGATTCCTATGTTCTAATTAGTCCCTTGATGCATGCTTAGTAATTGATTGAAGCTTCATGCAATTTGATATGGGTTTTATCCGGATTTTTGGAAATTTTTCTCGGATTTTACCGAAGCTCTGTTTTTCTACGAGTTGAGCTGATCTAGCTCAAATCTGGGCTCGTATGTGCATGATCTCGTTTGATTATCAAGATCAAAGTTGTAGATCATCGAATCTACTTTCAATTGACGCTCATGTCATAATTTTCGGATTTTCGTACGATTTATTATGAATTGTTCCCTGATCTGCGACGAAACTGAATCTCTTGGGTTTTTGGCCGAAAGTGGAGTTTTTCTTGATTTATTTGCTTCAGTATTCTCGTAGTAGATTGCTAAGGTTGTTAGATATCATGTATATGAATTCTAGGGTAATTATGAAGGATTTATGCCGAGTTTTAAGCATGTGTAGCTCTAGGTTTCAATCATGCAAATATTATCTTTTTTCATAATTAATGTTAATCTTGTTAGATTTATGTGTGTATTTAATTGCGTAGAATAAATGGGCTGACAGTATGCCCTTTACCGCTTCATGGTTGAACCAAGGGAGTTATGCCCTTTTGGATGTTTAGAAAATTGAATGGGTCGAAGCTGTGCCCTAGTGTTGTTTATTATATTTGCTGTTGATTGATGATTGTGTGGCCGGAGTTGTGCCCCATTGTAGAAATTGCGGTTGACGGCTGTGGACGCCGTCGTAATGCCGAAATTTCGATTGAATGTGTTGTTGCGTGTTTACGGTCCGTGGGCGCCGTTATAATGTTGGATTATTGTAGTTTAGACCTTTATCTGCTTTATGCATGTTTACTCCTTGGCGAGCCGTAGTCTATGCCTAGCCTTGTATTATGTATGACATACTGTTGCATGTCCTGATCTATTAAATGTGCGCGTGAGCATTGCATGCATTTTGCTTGCATTAGAGGCATCAGGCTAGGTGGTAGGCGATGGTTTCGATCGCCGATCCGGGGTTCTCGGGTAGCCCGGATCTAGCCCTAGGACTGGGGTATGGGGTAGTCGAGGATTAGGACGTGATTGTCATCAATGATTATGTTTGATATTATTCGAGGATTATTAGGTAGTCGGACTGGAATATTGTTGTTGAGGTTTAGAGGTCGTGTTGTTTCTCCAAGGTCAAGTGCTAAGGATGGATCTCGATGCGTTCCCTGACATGTGTGTCCCCGCGAGAGATGGTATGACTGGGCATGTCGCGCCCCGGCCCAGAAAATCCATCCCGGACCGGGACACGAGGGGGAACCTACATCTACTGACAACCAACCGGCGGAGACAGATACAATAAACAAAGGGCGGAAGTAAAGTTAACGTCTACTATAACAAAACATTATATACATCAGAGTTATACAAATTTACGACATTTACAATTATCAAAAGAAATAATACATCGCCCGAGGTCTCCGCAAAAGCACAACGAAAGCCGTCATGGCCCTCATACATGGTCGGCTGGCGACGCGCTGCCGCAGGACGAACACCGGGGGCCCACAGGAGAAGCGTTGGTACCTGCACCTGCAGACAACACGGTCCAGGTAGGAATGAGCCAAAGCTCAGCAGGGTTCTACTCTACGACACTCACAAGGGAAGGCGACACCAACCATACTACTCTGTGCCAAGTACTGAGGCCTGCCAAGGACCCCATAAATCCCGTCAATAACCCGAAGGGCACATGTCCAAAGTACGTCCTCCGATGGCTACTGTTCAGGGGTGGTCCACCTCCGACAATCCCTGACACAGGGTGGACTTGACGCTACCCGTAGGACACCCCTCTCCAAGCGGAGCCTCCACACTTGGCGGAACGACCGAGGTTACGACAACCATCTCCCAGCACTCAAAGCACAGAGTCAATACAACCCCTAAACTCCGAATCAAAAGCTAAGTCCAATCCGGGAAACCACCCGTCCCATCGTTACCCCCTCAGGGTTCCTACCCATGCAGACCTCTCCCATCTCAACAGGGAGAACCTCAGCCCATGTAGGACACCCGTCCCCATGCTGGATACCAAGCAGGGCAACCCATAACGAGGTAACGACAACCACCTAGCAATTGATACTGGAGTTCTAGGGACAAACCCCAACCCACGACTAGCCTATCATGCCTATAATGCGCAAGGAAACATACAAATAATAAGGAAAGCAGTATAAGCAAGCATCAAGCAGGGGCACACCTTCGGCCCATTTATACTAACCACTCCCGAGGGTCATGACTCCCTCGGTTCACCACAAAACAGTAAAGAAGCATGCAGATAATTACACACTATAACAAAACATTATATACATCATAGTTATACAAATTTACTACATTTACAATTATCAAAAGAAATAATACATCGCCCGAGGTCTCCGCAAAAGCACAACGAAAGCCGTCCTGGCCCTCATACATGGTCGGCTGGCGACGCGCTGCAGGACGAACACCGGGGGCCCACAGGAGAAGCGCTGGTACCTGCACCTGCAAACAACACGGTCCAGGTAGGAATGAGACAAAGCTCAGCAGGGTTCTACTCTACGACACTCACAAGGGAAGGCGACACCAACCGTACTACTCTGTGCCAAGTACTGAGGCTTGCCAAGGACCCCATAAATCCCGTCAATAACCTGAAGGGCACATGTCCAAAGTAAGTCCTCCGATGGCTACTGTTCAGGGGTGGTCCACCTCCGACAGTCCCTGACACAGGGTGGACTTGACGCTACCCATAGGACACTCCTCTCCAAGCAGAGCCTCCATATTTGGCGGAACGACCGAGGTTACGACAACCATCTCCCAGCACTCAAAGCACAGAGTCAATACAACCCCTAAACTCCGAATCAAAGGCTAAGTCCAATCCGGGAACCCACCCGTCCCATCGTTACCCCCTCAGGGTTCCTACCCATGCAGACCTCTCCCATCTCAACAGGGAGAACCTCAGCCCATGTAGGACACCCGTCCCCATGCTGGATACCAAGCAGGACAACCCATAACGGGGTAATGACAACCACCTAGCAATTGATACTGGAGTTCTAGGGACAAACCCCAACCCACGACTAGCCTATCATGCCTATAATGCGCAAGGAAACAGACAAATAATAAGGAAAGCAGTATAAGCAAGCATCAAGCAAGGGCACACATTCGGCCCATTTATATTAACCACTCCCGAGGGTCATGACTCCCTCGGTTCACCACAAAGCAGTAAAGAAGCATGCAGATAATTACAAGCAGTAAGGGCATACATTCAGCCCATTTATTTTACACAATCCCGGGAGTCACCACTCTCCTGGTTCAACCACAAAGCTGTAAACAAACAACAGTTTATAGCCATGCTAGTAAATATGTCAGAAAGCGGTAAACAAAACCATCATAGCAAGCCCCGCGGGTAAAACCGCTAAAATTGCATATATATGAAGCCCCGCGGGCAAAACAACCTCAAACAGGCGTTCTGGCACAAGTTGCATCGATCCAACATCTTTGGATCGATCCGACTTGCTCTCGGATCGATCCAATTTGCTCTTGGATCGATTCGGCCTGGAAAACTAAGAAAACATCCACAGTCGATCGATCCAACCTGCTCTTGGATCGATCCGACTATCCTTGGGATTGATCCAACTCACTCTTGGATCGATCCGGCTAGGAAAACCACGTAAAGCCATTCCCTCAGGCACTGTTCCTGGGACAAGTTGGATCGATCCAACTAACACCTTGGATCGATCCGACTCCCAGCAATGAACAGGCTCGGATTGATCCAACACTGTTGGATCGATCCCACCCGGCCCTCCGGCTAGCTTCCGACGGCGAACACGGCCGAAAAACTGAGCCAAACTTCACCAAACTTGGTGAGTTGGTAGAGCCGACGCTCACGAAGCTACTCATGGCTTCAAAACTGGAAAACATCGCCTAGGCATGAAGATCTACACAAAACACCTCAAAAATCCGGCGAGAACGACGGTGATCGCGAGAAAAATCCGACGGTGCCGTAGGTAGAAACCCTACCTCACAAGAGCTGCTTCAATCCACGAAGCAACGCCTTGGATCTTCCTATTTCCTTCCAAGAGTTCGTCGGACTCGAGCTCAATCGCGGCGAGATCGGAAAAGAAAAGAGAAGAAGCCCGGCGTCTGTTCTTATACAGACGCCTCAGTGCGATTCGGATCGATCCGAACTCCACCTCGGATCGATCCGAACTCCACCGGCGGCAACTCTTCCCTAGTGCGAGTCGGATCGATCTGAAGTGGAGTTCGGATCGATCCAACCTGCGCTGGGAAGGGAAATTGGGCCCGGTTCAAGCCCAATCTCGGATCTCTCGATCCCGGGGTCCACCTAACCATCTTATTCAAACACATACACCAAAACAAGGCCTGTGTGTGCACACGCGGGTGTGAAACAAACCAGCAAGGCGCAATTTACCAAATTACCCTTGCGGTCAACAACGAGCCACAGGAATAGAGGAATGGGTCCTCACAGGGCAGGGTGGTACCTGGACAGGAGCCCGTAGTATTTGTTTCCTCTCGTTTGTTTTTGGGTAAGGGTCATCCCGCATGGTACCGTTCCCCTGTTGGTGCTTAGGGTGATCTTGGTAACATGTTCAAGAGAGAGGTTCATGACGGGAGCCCTTGGGACATCGATAGGGTTATGGGACCCTTGGTATTCCTTAGACTTAGGCGGAGAGACAACACAGTTGTTTTCCTCCCTTCAGTGTGACGTAGAATAGCGTAGAACCTTACTGAGCTTTGTTGCTCACTCCTACCTGGGCTGCATCGGCGATGCAGGTCGATGCAGTCCTTTCCTTTCAGGTGATCTCTCGGCGTTGGTGCGCCATTCTCGAGGTGATCGCGGACTTGGAGTTTCGAGGAGTTCTTCTGCATACAATTTATAGTTTCAAACATCAATGTATAATCTGATATATCCGATGACAAAAATTTATGATTATTAATTTAGTTGTATTTGAGAAATGTTGTAACATATTTTAAGATACGCTTTGAGGAATGTAATGATGTTGAACTTGAGATTGTAAAATGTACAGGTTCTTTGTGCTATAATTATAGAGGAGATTCTGTCAAATTTTTGTGAACTGGAGGACTAGATGGTTTAAATTTATAGCAATTATATATTTTTTTTGCGCCAATTGATGGTGTAAACAGGTTTAGGTGGCTCACTCCCTGATCTGGATGGGTTTTCTGGGTCGGGGCGTGACACCTGGCAACCATTTACCCATCTCGGGTAGGATTTTTGAATAACATTCCTTTTGGTGACCACAGTGAGAGGCCAAAAATGACACTTAAATCTACTGTTGTAGTCGGTCCTAGTGACCGCCACGGTCCTAGCGACCAACAACCTAAAGTTCATCTACATGATGAAAGCCCTTTCGCTCAGAAACTAGAGGAAGAATCCTATCAGGCCGTGCGCTAGGAACTCAACACAATGTACGAGAAAGCCATATTAAACTTCTTAGCCATGCACGAGAAGGCCATGGCCAACTTCTCTACTGAACTTTCTACTATTCAAGATAAGGAGTTCATATTAGGCACGAAGAACACGCGAGAGTCAGAAACACAAGGTGTTAAAGAAATAGTGGTAGAGATTGACAAACTCATAGAATCCCAGAAACAATCTTCCGATCTAATCCGCCAAACCCTTACCAAAATGAGAGCCTTCCTCTCCGAGAAGGCTCACCTCCAAACCAATAGTGTGATTCAGGATGTCACCCACATGTTATCCGAGACCACGACCCCTCTAGCCAAACAGGTGGCTAAAGAGGTGATTGTGGGTTTGGAGCCTATTTTGAAGAACCAAGCATAAGCCAATAAGGAACTATATGAGAAAATTCACAAAGTTAATCCCGTAAGCATTCCGTCAAATGACCAACATATAATTCCTTATGTACCTGACATTCGGAGTTTGAAATGCTCAACCTCCTTCTACCAATCCAAATCAAGAACCGAATGGCCCTCCTCAAGGTCCTGTTGATCCAGGTGGATCAAACATTCCCATGACAAACAATGGAGGCTCGCGACTTCACCAGCCTGCAACATATACTGTTGTCACCAGGGGCTACGATGAGATGACAAATCCTGGTTTAACGGGTCATAATGGGGAACAAACACAGCCACTGGGATACACCGGGGGGAAGTACATTCCCATGTGCTATCCCCAGGGGAAAACCGACCCAGTTCTGCAACCAGGAGGTCATTTAGAATACCCTCATCATCACAATTACAACAACATGGATTGAAGAAAACAACCTCCACCAGTCGGACTACCTCGACCAACCCCGAACCATGATAGGTTCAAACCCTAACCACTTAAATTCGAGGTAGAATATATAGCTCAAGTAGTCGAACAGATGTTTGGTTCTCGAGTTCATTGGATAGACCGGCCCTTGTTAAGGAAGCCAGACCCAGATTACCTTGACAGGGAGCACCCTTATCCTCACCATTTCAGGATGCCCGAATTCATCCACTTCTCTGGGGCCAATGATATGTCAGCCCTTGAACATTGGCCCGTTTCACGTGCCAATGTTGTGAATATGGAGACAATGACTTCCTAAAACTTAGGATTTTCCATATGTACTTAACTGCATCGGCGTTCACTTAGTACATCAACTTTGCTTAGAATTCAAATCATTCTTGGGAGGATCTCCAAAGCCAATTCCAATCTTACTTCTCTAAGACCGACCTTGGGATTTCCATGGCTGATCTTGCTTGAATTAGGCAGAAATTAGGGGAAACAGTATAATTGTTCATCTCATGTTTCCGATGAGCCAAAACCAGGTGTAAGACAACCTTCCCTGAATCTAAGTTTGTTAAGTTGGCTCAAGACAGGCTCGACTTCGAACTCAGGAAGAAGTTCGAGGGCAAGGTCTTTAAGATCTCTTTGAACTCTCAAAGAAGGCTTCGAGGTATGAGCAAATGCTTCGAGAATAGTCTTTGAGAAAGAAATCCTCGCACGGATCTTATCATCAAGAATTAGAAGCCACAGAGGTCGACTAGGCGGAATTCATAAAAGACAACCCAGTTACTTGTGAACCCATGACTCGCCATAGTATTGGAGCCTCAAAGTCAGTGAAAGGAGAATTGTGGAAGTTTTCATTTGATATAAGAGGAGCAGATAAGATCTTTGACTGGTTTTTGGCCAATAAGCGTCTTAAACTACGACATCAAATTCCTAACCCAGAAAAACTAATAGGAAAAGAATTTTGCAAATGGCGCGCCGTATTAACCCATTCCACTAACAATTGTGTCGTATTCGACAATGTGATTCAAGATCGGATCAAAGCCGGAGAACTCAGGTTCACCGAGCCTCCACCTAAGACAAAAGTGGATGGCCACCCTTTCCATGCTTCTTATGTCAAAGTCAATACCATTGAAGTGATTAACTTATCTTCATTATTGTAGGGGGTTTGAGTCACCTCACAAGGCGCTTGATGCTGGCAGATCGCTAACGAACTATTCAAGCAACTAGTACTTGCCAAATGGCTCCTTGCTCCACACTTGTCTGAAGACACATATCACGACAAGTGTATGTGGCACGTCTCAGACAGCCACACCACTGACTCCTGCCACGTCTTCCGAGGGTTTGTAGCAAAGCTGATGGTTGAGGAAAAGATTGCTCTGACTACTAAACACAGCCAATCATTGCGCATCTCGAAGTTAGGTCATATGCTCCCAAAGCCGACTTTGAAGCCCAAAGTTTCGCAACCCAAAATCCCTCGCCTAATACCAATCTTGGAACACCCACAATCACTTCTCGCGCTCCCCCCACCGGTATTAGTGCCTTTCGGGAGTACAATCCTCTTCATAGACGCCTTGGCTTCGGATCTCGAGGATCTTTGCGGGGAGATGTGCCCACACTATTCGATGACCCTCCACATCGAACTCGTCAACCAAGGCTTGGTTCAAGACGATGACATCATAGAGGATCTCGGAGAAAACCCTATTTTCCAAGAGGTATCAAGGAGCAAACCAGTGGAGATTCCTATCACTACAGCATCGAAGTCGACCTATTTCCCAGACGCAGCTCCAGTCAGAAGCAGGTCGTTCCCCCTGCGAAGAAGACCACCCAACCCATACCTTAGTGGCTCTTCATCCTCGGCTCGCTCAAACTTTCAGGATATGTCACCTAAGAAAATCCATCCGCGCCCTCAGTCGAACACTATACACATTGGTGATTGGTGAGTTTGATTGTCAGGTGACCGATTTTCTGATGACATTCACTCTACCCGCCATCTTCTCTAACAAGAAAATACAAGCCGATCACTTCGATGGAGACGTGGAGGACACAGTCCCCCGGGCAGATCATGGTTTTTGAGGAGCCACCAGAATAAGAGATGGCCAGTGTCGACCTAACTTCAGATGCCACCTCCCCTCCTGAATCTGGTAAGAGCCCGACTCCAAACCCTTTTGAATTTCTACTTCATAAACCCAATGAGGTGGATTGAGAATACTTGAAGGCCCTTTATGTTAGAGCCAAACTCGATGGGGTTATCGTCTCTTGAGTTCTCATTGACAATGGCTCAACCATTGGCCTATTATCAGAGGCTATGCTTATACCACTACGGAAGAAGCTATATGATATGTTTCCAACAGAAACAACTATACATGGCTTCACTGGTCGATCGACCATGGAAAACGGCGTACTCGCTATGAAATTCATAGTCAAAGGGGCAGTGTCAATCACTACCTTTTTTGTAGTCGATACTAAGGCGAGTTATAATGCTCTTCTCGGTCGTGATTGGCTTCACGCCAATGCTTGCGTTTCTTTCTCTTTACATCAACTAATAATCCTATGGAACAAGACTAACTTAGAAATTGTGCATGCAGATAAACAACCTATCACGGTTCACACCAACTTCATCGAAGCCTCCGAAAACACCGGCCATGTGGAGATGTACCGAGGCTGCTTCACTCAAGTGGATGAGGATCTCGAATCAGAGGGTATCACCCCAGTATGGGAGCACATCGAGCAGGGTGCCATTTCTACTGACCCTATCAATCAACAAGACGAGTCAGTTGGAGATGAGGCAGATGTTTCCCATGAGTGACCCCTCATGTGAGGGAGACGGGCTCGATGACACCCAAGCCTGGCCCAAGGGGGGTACTACCCCGACAGGAACTGAAACAGTCAAAGAGACAATGACGATGGCCCAAGCAGTACTCGCTACTCTTTCAAGATTTAAAGCCCACCTCACCCAACAAGGTCCGAAGCAGAGCACCTATTCGAAGCCGGGATGCATGCATTCGAGCAGAGAGCAATGAAAGCTCGCGCTGGACCCAAGCGTGGAAGAAGCATTTGAACCAGAGGAGATGTCGCGCCCCGACCTGCGTAGGCCCAACCGGGCCGGGCGACGCGAAGCGGAGCCTAACCTACTGCGGAAATTTTGGCGAGATTTCCCTCTAATCGTAGTGGTTACCCTAGCACTTCTCAAACATCATGTATTATACAATTACAAACCTCAAGGACTGAAACTGATATATAATATAAAACCTCAAAACAGGGAAATTATACATTTATCACTCACGTAGGAGACTATCTATAAGAAAAGGTAAGACAGATCGCCGCTCCTCAAGCACCGCCAGACGCCGCCACGTCACCAAACATTGGCCCGGTAGGGGCGACCGAAAAAGAGCTAGCGCCAGCACCTGCAAAACGCAGCCCGGGTAGGAGTGAGCACTAAGCTCAGCAGGGACACTACAGTACGACACTCACAAGGGAGGGAACACAACAGTGTCGCCCTCAAGCAAGACTTGGGTGTGCAGCAAGGGTCCCATAACCCTTCGTCGGTGTCCCTGAAAGGAGGCCTTAGTCATGTTCCCCAGCCGAACTGGTCACATACTGGGTCGCCCTCATCGAGGCAGGAAAACGACACTGCCATCTCACTAGCAGGAAAACAACACTGCTAGGCGGGCAACCAACACCGCTAAGTAGGCACTACCTCTACCAAAGAGAGTGAACCGGACACCGGTTGCACCCACAACATCTGGCTCGAGGCCGACACGACCTCTAAACATCAAACAACATGTATTTAGGTCATCTAACCCTATCATCGAAAATGACTGAATACTATAAATCGAGTCCTGGACCAAGCTACCTGCAACGGTCCTAGAGCTAGATCCAGACTACCCGAAAGCCCCGGATCAGCAACGCCCTACACAGATGCAACTAATGCACAACACAATGCATGCTATGACATGCGCAGGATAAAGCATGTAAGCATGCAACAATATGTGATGATATAAATAACAAGGTCTGGGCACGACACCCTGCCGGCCCGGGGTGGTGAACAGGTAAATAAGGTCTCAGGAGCTGCTGCAGTGGTACAACCACCAACTACCAGCAGTCCACCACAACACCTGCATCGGGAAGCAGCCTCGCAAACAACAGCTCATAGATATCACAGATAAAGCCCTCGGCGCACGCCGGCATGCGAGGCTAAGGAAAGCTGTAGGGCTATCCTCCCGTTTATTCTAAACATCCCGGGAGTCATCACTCCCTCGGTTTACCATTGCCCTATTATAGGGCTAACATGCTTAAACATATGTACAAGGTATAAAGCGGTAAGAAAAACTGACATACCAAGCCCCGCGGGCAAAAACCATGAAAAATCCTCTCTGCTACTAAATGATCAATCTTTTCCTAAGAAAAGATCGATCTTTTAAGTAACAGTGAGCTTCCCTCACCGTCGAGCCAAGGAAGATCGATCCTTCCTCCCAGGAAGATCGATCTTTCTTGAGACAGAGGGCACCCTTCTTGTCGCGCCAAGAAAGATCGATCCTTCCTCCCAAGAAGATCGATCTTCCTCGCGACACAGGGTATCCATGCTGCCCAAGACCCAGGATCGATCTTCTCCAAGCAGAGGATCGATCCTTCATCGGGCGCAGCATGACCAACCCAGAGGGATCGATCCTTCTAGAGGAAGGATCGATCCGGATGGGTTCTCCGACGCACTTCCGGCGGGGATTACCGCCGGAAGATACATCCAAACTTAACCAAACTCTGGGATCTGATAGATCAAGACCTCACGAGTCCAAAACCGGTGAAAACTCAACAAACAAACATGTATATTGAGAGATCTAAGCATAAGAACATAATCAAACCGGGAAAACCAAAAACCCAGAAAGATTATAGGTAGGAATCCCTACCTAAGCAAGAGCAGCTTAAATCCAAGCAGCTAGGCCTTGGATCATCCTCAAACGCCCTAAAAAATCGCAAGATCTGAGCTCGGATCTCCGGATTTCAAAAGGATTCAAGGAAGAAAGTCTCGTCTGCTTTATAGGCAAACGAACCGACTTATGAATGATCGATCTTTCCCTAGGCAAAGATCGATCCTTCATGACGATCGCATTTTGACTTTCTGGCACCATAAAGATCGATCTTCTATCAAGGAAGGATCGATCCTTTAGGTGCAGAAAGCTAGACTTGGGCTAGAACTTAAGCCCAAGCCCGGATCTTTCGATCCCGGGTCCCACTAACCATTCTAGCCAACATTACCACAAACATGGTCAGTGTGTGCACACGCGGGTGTGAAATAAGCCGACAAGGTGCAATTTACCAAATTGCCCTTGCGGTCCACGACGAGCCACAGGAGTAGAGGGACGGGTCCTCACAGGAGATGCCAGAGTCCATCGAACGGCAACTCAGTTTGCTTGTTGTATATAAATTTCCTACTTTCCTTAAGGTCACGTCTTCGAGCGTTGATCGTTTTGTATTTGCCAAATTAGCATCTTCAGACTTAGGTCCTTCTGCTTTCCTTAATGTAAAGTCTCCAGATAAACTCGAGGAGGTCAATCTAGGCACATAAGAGTCCCCTCGTGTTGCGCCCCGACCCGCGAAAGCCCAACCGGGTCGGGCGACGCGAACCGAAACCTAACAAACCGCGGAAAAATTTGACGAGGGTTCCCTTTAACCTATTGATCTCCCTAAGCAATTCATCCAAAACCCCCAATTAACAAAACTATAATTTCAGAAACCTTAAGCTGAAGATTACAAAACCCAAATTTAATATATAAAACCTCGAAGAGGGTAAGATCAAGTACAACATAAATATACTCCCGTAGGAGGCTAACTAACAAAAGGTCTGGGAAGACAGATCACCACTCCTCAGACTCCGCCTGGCGCCGCCGCACCGCCGACCAACTGCCCGGTAGGGGCCACCGAAGAGGAACTAACGTCAGCACCTGTAAAATACAGCCCGGGCAGGAGTGAGCAACTAAGCTCAGCAGGGAAACTATACTACGACACAAAGAAGGAAGATGGAACCACAATAGTGTCGCCCCCCGAGCAAGGCCTAGGTGTACACACTCAATAACTTCCAGAAGAACTGGTCACATGATAGGTCACACTCAATAAGCAGGAAAATAACACTACTGACTCAAAAGCAGGTAACCGACACTGCTGGTGGGAAATGACACCGCTGAGTAGGCACACCATCTACTCAAGAGCCGTCACAACTGAACACCGGCTACACCTCAGAACCCGGCTCGAGGCCGACACAACCTCTATAATCATCAAGCAACAGATGTACGAGTCATCTAGGCCTATCATCAAAATCGACTGTACACCACCATTCAAACCTGGTCCAAACTATCCGATTCCGGTCCTAGGGCTAAATCCGAGCTTCCAAGCCTCTGGACGGCGACCCACAGATCACCCATGCCCAACCTTATGCAACTAATGCACAACAAGATGCATGCGATGAACATACACATATAAAATAGGTAAGCATGCAACACATGTGATGTTAACATAAGCAAGGTCTGGGCTCGGCACTCTACCAGCCCCGGGTGGTGAATAAGTATTTAAGGTCAAGAACTGTTGCAGTGGTACCACCACCAACTGACAGCCAGTTCACCAGCAACCTGCATCGGGAAGCAGCCCCGCAAACAACAACTAACAAACCACACAGATAAAGCCCTCGGCGCTCGTCAGTATACAAGGCTAAGGAAAGCTGTAGGGCCACTCATCCACTTATTCTAAACATCCCATGAGTCATCACTCTCCTAGTTCACCACTACCCATAATATGGGGCTAGCATGCTTAAGGATATGTACAAATTATAAGGCTGTAAGAAAACTGTACACACAAAGCCCTGCGGGCATAGCCAATGAAAACTCCTCTCTGTCACATAAAGGATCGATCTTCCAAGCGGCAGGGACCATCTTCCCCGTCGAGCCAAAGAGGATCGATCATTCCTCCCAGGAGGATCGATCATCATCGTGACATGGGACATCCCATGCTACCCTGGACAAAGACCGATCTTCTCTACCAGAAGATCGATCATTGCTCGGGCTCATCATGACCAACATGAAGGATCGATCATTCACCAAGAATGATCGATCCTGTTGGGTTCTCCGGTAAACCACTGGCGAGAAATACCATCGGAAAACTCTACTGAATCCCACAAAACCTTGGGATCTAATAGTACTAAGTACCACGAGTCCAAAACCGGTACTTGCTTTCAAAACCAACATGCAAATCGACGGATTTAAGCTAAAGAGCACAAAGAAACTCACAAACTCTCAAAAACCGAAAAACAAAGTAGGTAGGATCCCTACCTAGCCAAGAGCAGCTTCAATCCCAGCTGCTAAGCCTTGGATCGTCCTCAATCTCTCCAAAATCAAGCCGGATCTGAGCTCAAGAACGGTGGATTTCAAAAGGATTCAAAGAAGACTGTCACGTCCATTTTATAGACGGACAAACCGAGTTATAAATGATCGATCTTTTCCTCCGAAAAGATCGATCCTTTATGACGATCACACCTTGACTTTCTGGCAATAAATGATCGATTTTCTAGCAATGAAAGATCGATCATCCAAGTGCAGAAAGCTAGACTTGGGCTAAAACACAAGCCCAAGCCTGGATTGTTCGATCCCGGGTCCATTTAACTGTTCTAATCAAACACCAACACAAACATGGTCAGTGTGTGCACACGTGGGTGTGAAACAAACCGACAAGGCGCAATTTACCAAATTATCCTTGCGGTCCACAACGAGCCACAGGGGTAGAGGGATAGGTCCTCACACATTGAGTCACATATGTAAATTGAGCCCTTAACACTTCAATGAAAGATGCCCTTGTGGCTTTATTGTATGTGTTTAAGAACCGTTTTGCTTGTGATTATAATGAGATGCCAGGACTTAGGCGCAATTTAGTCGAACATCGACTCCCTATAAAATTTGGATATAAACCGGTGAAAAAAGCAACCCGAAGGCTAGCACCGAGAAGATACCCAAGATAAAAGAAGAGGTCGAACGCCTCCTCAAGGCTAAGTTCATAAGGACGGCCAGATACATCAAATGGGTATCAAACATAGTCCCAGTTATGGCACGTTTGTTTGACTGGAAACCAGCATGGAATGGTTGGAATGGAATTGATTTCCAGCTGGAATTGGTTTTCAGCCGTTTGTTTCGCTGGAATGGGCTGGATTCCATTCCAGCAACCATTCCAATTTGGCTACTTTCCAGCCAAAATTTCCGGCCCATTTCGGGCCAGAATCGATTTCCAGCGGCTTTTGGAAATCGATTCCAATCCAACCATTAGGGTTCTTTTCCAGCCGTCGGCCCATTTCGTCCCCTCACTCTCTCGCGACACTTCTCTCTCGCGATCTAGGGTTTCCGCCGCTGAACCTCTCTCGCGATCTCGAGCGCCTCCCCGTTCTCTCGTGAGACCTATAGCCCCTCCCCCTCTCCGATCACCGGTGTCCCATCTCCTCTCCCCACTTCAGCGCGACCCCAACGCTTTCTGAAGAGGTGACTAGAGCTCCTTCCGCCATGGTGTGGACCTTGGTAGACCTTGGTGGACGTCGGATCTACACCGGAAAAGTTTTCCTGAAGAGGTAACTTCGGATCCCCTTTCTCCTCTTTCCCTGATCCCCTTTCTTCTCTTGGTAGACCTCGGATCTACACATTGTATACCCTGATCCCCTATGACTATGTGGCTTCGTTCTCTTTTTTCTTCATTTTTTCCCCAGATTTCGAATGGGTTTGGAGATTTGGGTTTTCCACTTCGTATTCCTGCGACCGATCCCCTTTTTTCTCTTGGTAGATCTCGGATCTACATCGTATGAGCTGATCCCCATAGTTGTGGTTTTTTTTGTTTTTCATTCATTTATTTTTCCCAGATTTCGACTGGTTTTGCATATTTGGGTTTTCCAATTCGTATTCCCGCGACTGATCCCCTTTCTTCTATTGGTAGATCTCGGATCTACATCACATGAGTTGATCCCCATAGTTGTGGTTTTTTTTTTGTTTTCCATTCATTTATTTTTCCCAGATTTCGACTGATTTTGCATAGTTGGGTTTTCCAGTTCATATTCCCGCGACTGATCCCGTTTCTTCTCTTGGTAGATCTCAGATCTACATCGTATGACTTGATCCCCATAGTTGTGGCTTTTTTTTTCCCAGATTTCGACTGGTTTTGCATAGTTGGGTTTTCCAGTTCGTATTCCAACGACTGATCCCCTTTCTTCTCTTGATAGATCTAGGATTTACATCGTATGACCTGATCTCCATAGTTGTGGCTTTTTTTTTTTTTTTTTTTTTTTTTTTTTTTTTTTTTTCTGTTTTCCCTGTGTTTATTTTTCCCATATTTCTTCTGGTATTGCATATTTGAGCTTTCCACTTCATATTGCGACTGATCACCTAGTTCATTACTCTACATTTTGGTTTTCAGTTGAGGTCCTTCGTATGCCCATATTTAAGCTGAGGATTTTGTTTGATTTTATCTGATTTCAGTTAAGGTCTTTGATATGTTGCCCTTGTTTTCAGTTGATGTCTTCTGGTATGATTTCAGTTGAGGTCTTTGAAATGGCAACCAGTTTTCAGTTCAGATCTTCTAATATGAGATGTTGCTCTAGTTTTTAATTTAACTCTCCTAGCATGAGATCTTCTAGTGTGATTTTGTCTTATTGTTATCCTATTTCCTGCGTATTATATGCTGTTGGATTGCTATAAATTGCTGCCTATTACATGCTATTGTTGAAAAATCAATAGTGATCTTTTTAATTGCTGCATATTATATGCAAATTGCTGCCTATTATATGCTTTTGGAGTGTGGTAGTGATTTGGATGTTTTTTTAACAGCAGCACCTATTACTGCCTTTTATATATCCACATGAAATGTCAAAAAACGTCTCTCTCTCTCTCTCTCTCTCTCTCTCTCTCTCTCTCTCTCCTATACCTACTCTTCGTGTTTTGGAGCGTTGATTATGTCAAACACTAAGTGTAGCTATTAACGTTCGTGTTTTGGCATGTTGCATTGTTATAGATGGACAATGGTGACGAACAGTATCAAAGGCTAGTGGTATTATGGGCTGTCTACGCAGTTATAGTCGCGGTTGTGCACCGCTATTATCTAGAGTCAGGCACCTGTGTCGTGGCAATGCCGCGGGAGTCTCGTGATGAGGCACGAAGACGGCATATGGCTAGGATTCGAATGCCTGGGTCAGATTATTGTGTCGCCTATATCCGTATGGATGTAGACGCACAAGACGAATTGGCACGTCTTATGATGCAGCGTAATCTACTTACGGATACTGATCAGATTAAGATCAAAGAACAACTGTGTATCTTTCTACACATTGTCGGTCACAACACAAAAAATCGTGTTATGCGGGTAGAATTTCTTTTATCGGGTGAGACAATCAGCCGCTATTTCAACGCGGTCTTGAAGGCGATATGCAGTATTCGTGACATGTACATGCAATAAGCAGGGCCGAACACACCTCCCAAAATCCTAGGAAGCCCTTCATACTACCCTTACTTTAAGGTACACCAACATGCATTGACACTGATTTTTAAAGTTCAACTCCATTTGCACGCGTCGCGATGACATTCTTCTTTGTCACACATGTAGAACTGCATCGGCCTTATAGACGGTACGCACGTACACGCCACCGTTCCAGCGGACATAGCAACACGGTTTCGAGGGCGGAAAGGAGTGACACAGAATATGCTGGCCGCTTCTACACTCAACCTTCGATTCACCTACGTACTTGCCGGATGGGAGGATTCAGCCAACGATTACACCGTCCTAAAGGACGCTATTTCGCGCCCACCAGATAGCAGGTTAAAGACAATCGAAGGTATATGTTTTTGTGCACCGGTGGATTAAGACCTGATGAAATAACTCCTACGTCGCGCATTGACACTGTGTTCAAACTTTCACCTTATAGGCAAGTACTATCTTGTGGACGCTGGTTACCCCACGAGCCCCGGCTTCATTGCTCCGTATTGGGGTGTGAGATATCACTTGAAAGAGTTCTCGCCGAGCAATGGCCCAAATGACAAGTAAGAACTGTTCAATCTTCATCACTCGTTTCTTAGATTGAAAATTGAACGAGCTTTTGGCCTGCTCAAAAACCGGTTCAAGATCATTGCATTGCATCCATTTTTCCCTTTTTAAGACGCAAGTTACAATTGTGCACGCATGTTGCATCATTCACAACTTCATTTTGAGTGTGGATCTAGCTGACCCATTAATGGATGTCGATGTACCCCTGGATGACGAACCGGGGAATACCCAAACACGGAATGCTAGGGAGCAGCAAGAAGAGCGGGGTGTATGGCTCGATATTCATGAAAAAATCACGCACCAAATGTGGGATCATGACGAGCCCAATCGCTAGATCAGCAATTGTTAATGTGCTTTCTCATGTGACATTTGCAAGAATTATTGTATTACGATTGTACCCATATACATTCAATTCTGTAACTTTGTGACAATACCAGTTGTCATGTTTTAGTGTGTTTGCATGTGTTGATATTTCTAATTTCAGACATGGATTAGTCCAAATCCAGTACCCCCACCTCACAAACGATTGCCAAGACCTCACGTTGGTCCGGCAGGGCAGGCAATGGTTCTAGTTCTTCAAACTACAAGTTGGCGGAGCCTGCTTTGAGATATATGCTGGAATATATGGCGGAAGTTGCCAGATCCAAGCCCAACACTGACAAGGGGTATAAGCAAACCCATTACGTGGCTGCGACCGATCATTGCAATAGGTTCCAACGAGATAAGAAAATGTGTGTAATCACATCACTTATCAACGCGCTAGGTGCGCTGATATCAAGAAGATCCTAAAGATGAGCGACACAGGGTGGGATGAGGATCTTCAAATGCTAACATTGCCTACCCAAGTAGCAGCCGATCTCATCATGGTGTGTTCTCTATACTTAAATCCGTAAATGAATATTAGGATCGTAACTGTAATTTGTATACTCAAACTTGAATGTCAACTGCCTTTATAGTCTAAACCAAGCTACAACAAATATCTCAACAAGCCAATACCTAACCTGGATCTGATCATGGCTATTTGTGGGGAGGAAATAGCCAATGGGGAATACGCCACGGCTGCGACTGCTGAGTTCATCCCTAATGAGGTTGTCAACCTAGAGGATGATGGCTCGTCCCTCCCACAACCTCTCGATGTTGTCGAGGGGGATGTCCCTGATACGCCTACCACCCCCGCGACGGCTACCACCCCTGGTACGGCTAATGTCCCCGTGACATCTGCTCCCGCTATTAGCACGGCGGTGCATAGTTCCTCGTGTATGCTTGCTACATCTTCTAGCAAGAGGCAAAGGAGGGCGGATCGTGATCATGATGAGATCGTGACTGCTATGCGATTCATCGGCGAGCAGAATGGGGGTATGAGCAACCAGATCAGGGGTATGAAATTTACCCAAGATCTATTATCTGCGATCAAGGAGATGAAGGGCGAGGGCGACGAAGCTTGTACTGACGTCCAGCTTGCGACGATATTTGACTATCTGCTTGAGAATGATAAGTTGGGCAAAGGGTTTGTGCTCAAGGACGCCGCATTCCGTAAGATATGGATGGATCAATTCCTTGCTAGACAAATGTAGATGGTTTGTCGTAATGAGACTCTGTTTTGGTAACACTGTGGTTAAAGACAAATTGATCCCTATGTTTGTTTTGGTTATGTTGCTTCTAATTAGAATGTTATTTTTGGAGCAATGAATGCTCAATGTTTTGGACCATTGATTAGGCTGTTGCTATGATGTTTCTAACATGTCTTGAACACCTGCTTACTTTGCTATGATGTTTCTAATATGTTAGAATGAAGTATTATGTCGTCTACATTGGGAGGCGGCCGGGGATTTATGAATCATGGCCGGCATGTAACGAACAAGTCAAAGGGTATAGTGGATGTTGCTACCGGGGTTTCAATACCCTAGATGCTGCATTGGCGTCCTACAATGCGTACGACAGGGGGGTGGGGGGTACAATGAAAAAAGAGCATTGTGAGAACGATAATGAAGTAGGATATGAAAAAAAAGGGAACCCATACGTATTGGGAACATGACTATGTGTATCCTATCCATTTCTTTTGTAAGCTTTGTGTGTGGGCTTATTGTAGAGAGTTACTTGTGAAAGTAGGGGATGTGTAAATTTACTACTTTGTATTGTTTTTGATAAATGTATTGTTGTAAGGAGTTGGAGTATGGTGGTTTTTTGGATGATTTTGTGGTGATTGAAGAGATTGTTTCATGCTAAGGGGTCTTTAATTACTGCATATTAGTTGTAATGAAAAGGTATGTTTTTGATGACTATGTGTATCCGTAAATTTATGTATGTTTTTGATGTGTTTTTACTACATATTTTTTTATACATATATAGGCAGCACTGATAAGTCACTAAATGTTCATGATTCAACCTCTTAACTTAGCTTTGTTAGGCCTAGAGTGTTTGTATTTGATAGCTTGTTAGTTGATTTCAGGTTTAATCATGCTTTGAGGAGAAATGCAAGAAATTCGGTTAATATGCTGAAATACACTGCTCTGTCGACTGTTAGCATAATATTCACCAGATATTATTCTTATCTCCAAATATTCTGAAATTTGAATGACAGCTAATAGACATCAAGACGTACAACTTTCATGTTGAACACTTTCAGAGATTCCAGATGGATTGATAGCAGTTTTGGAAAAGATGAAGATAATTAGCTGTTGGAAGACTGGTCCGTCGACGCCTGGGAGAATATTCGTCACATATTCTAGTTAAGTCCAAATATTGCAAACTCTTCGGGAGAGGACAGAGGACTTCCAGAGCTACATCTTTTGTCTTGGACTCATTCTCAAATTCTGAACCGGTTGAGTCCAGTCGCGATTGGAAGGAGCTGTCAGGGTTGGACCAGGAATTCCGAGTTGTACTTGAGGTCTAACTTAACCCTAAAACCCTAATCCGGGAATTAAGATATAAAAAGGGTTTTGTGGCTGGAAAATGGGAGGCCTCCATAGAGAAAAACAGAGGAATTCAGATTGGAGAAGAAGACGGAGATGTGGTGTAGATCTCAAGCTTTCTTCATCGAATACATGGCCTTCATCCCAAAGATGAGTGGCTAATCTTCTAGATCTAGGGATCTCATGAAACTCTAGTATAACTTTCTGTATTTTCTAGTTGATTCTTGTATTCCTTTCTCATAGACATGATCTTATGGATTTGAATTTATTGATAATAGAGTTGATGGAAGTATTTCCCTTGACGTATTTTGTGTCCTACTTGATTGCTGTGCTTGATGGTAGAGTTCCATAAGATGGTTTTCATGTGGTTTTTGATATGCTTTTGAGATAATCTATGCTAAGTAAAGATAGATTGTACTCAGGTTAAGTCCGAAGACAATCTATGCTACACGAAGATAGGTTATGCCTTAGGTAGTCATCAACTTTCTTTTAGGGTTTCATGTGAGCTTAAGAAGCCATGATTCCATAATGTCTAGAGAAGAAGCAAGATGATAATTAGAGAATACAGGAAGTGAAGCTAGAGTGGATTGAGGGTTCCCTAGGTTGTTTCTCTCATTGATCTATTTCAACCTCTTTAATTGCTTTCGTAATTAGTTTTAATTAATTAGTTTCCAAAATCCAAATCAACCTTTCATTGCTTTAGGATTAGAGTTTTGAGTTTCAATTTCACCTTCGTTATTCAAGTCAAAGTTTTCCCTGAGGATCGACCCCGTATTTCATCATTATACTATCGTTTGAATTTAATATTGAAATAAGGGTTTATAAATTTCTAAATTGCGTTTTGCGTACGATTTAACGACACCGTTCGTGAGCGATCAATTTTTGGCGCCGTTGCCGGGGAAATTTTTTTGATTTACAACGGAGTATCGATTTAATCTTCTTTTAACTCTTTTTTTGAGCGTAGTTTAATTTTTATTTCTATTTACGTTATTTTACATTTTTTAGGATTTTTCTGATAATTTTCTGGAATTTTCGCAGCGCTGGAACGATCTTACGTTGAAGACCATTGACGGTCGACCGCGACATCGACCGCCAGATCGACCGTCGCCCTCTACGATAGCCACGGTCGACCGCGACATCGACCGCGACATCGTCCGTGCGTCTCTGTCAAAAATAAAGCCTCCCACGGTCGATACGAGGATCGACCGTCACATCTTCAAAGAAGGTTGCACAGTTCCACGGTCGACCGCGAGCCATCCACGGTCGACCGCGAGATCGACCGTGAGCGCATTCAGGTTAGTTTTATTGTTTTAAATTTCTCTTCTTTCAATCTTTGTTTTCCGAATTTTCTCCTCCTCCGAACATTCTGTTTTCTTTTTCTCTTTGTGCTTTGATCTTGCATGCAAGGTAGACGATTCCTAAATAACCCGTTGGAACCTTTGGATCTAGAAATAGAGACCACACTTCGAGCAGCTAGAACCTTAGCACAAAAGTCTCTAAGTAACTACCAGGAAGCCATAAGCAATTTGCAATCTTTAATGGCTGAACACGAGGAACATATCATTGACCCTAATGATAACATGGGTAGGGGTAGAAATGATAACAATAATAGAGAAGTCCCAATTAGGAATCATTTCCTACCTGGACCTTATACCTATGCTTCTTGTATCAACCCACCTACCATCAATGCGACCCATTATGAGATTAAGCCTAACTGGATTACAGCCTTACCTTCTTTCTATGGGCGTGAGAATAAGGATCCTTACGGACACATTGCTAGCTTTCTTGAAATCCTTTCCATGTTCAAGCTTCAGCATTTTAATGATGATGCCTTTCGACTCAAGCTCTCCCTTTTTCTTTGAAAGACAAGGCTAAACATTGGCTCCAAACTTTAGCGCCAAACTCGATTTCAACATGGGACCAACTTCAGGATGCTTTCCTTAAGAAATATTTCCCGATCATCAAAACTCAAAATTATCGCACCATGATTATCTCTTTCAAGCAAAATGAGGATGAGATGTTTCATGAAGCCTGGGAAAGATTTATGGATCTTCTTAGAGAGTGTCCTCATCATGAGGTACCTGAGTGGCAGTTAGCCCATTCATTTTATAATGGTCTTAATGATCGTTATAGGACAATGGTCGAAGCTTGCTGCGGAGGTGTTGTTCTTAGTAAGCCATGGACCGCCCTTTGGGAAATGTATGATAATCTTGCTGAAAATTCACAACACAATGCCTCAGTCTCTAGGAGTCGGTCTACCACTGTTCGTAATTCTCGGGGAATTCATGAAATTTCTGAAGTCCAAAGTCTATCCGCACAAGTAGCCCTCCTAACTAAAGACTTAAACCAGTTGAAAACAGGCCAATCTCTTGCTCAACAATCGCCGAATACTTCTCGTGAAATCTGTGCCCTTTGCCTTAATTCTGATCACCATATTACCGATTGTCATCTGGCCCCCAATTTCCCTGACTTTGTTCAGGAACAAGTTAATGCAACCTATGGTTTTTCCAAACCTCAAAATAACCCTTATTCGAATACCTATAATCCAGGTTGGAGAAATCATCCTAATTTTAGTTGGAAGCCACAACAATCGAGTAATTTTCCAGGGCAAAGCCACACAACTAATCCTTCTGCTTTTAAGTACCCACCTAAACCTTCTGCAAATCCAAATCCTGGGTACCCTCCGTAATCAACTTTAACCTCTCAAACCCAATCCTCTTCTGAACCAACTTTAAGTGCCCTCCTTTCAGCTATGACTGCCATGAATGACAACATCAACTCAAACATTAGTGGCATAAGAAGTGATTTGACAAGTGAAGTCTCTAAAATTCAGAACTATGTTTCTAGAATAGAGAACCAGTGTAATTCCAATACCCAATCCATTAGTAAACTTGAGAACTCACTGGGCCAACTGTCTAACACTATAGCCAAAAGAGAGGAAGGTCATTTGCCAAGTCAATCGGTCACAAACCCCAGAGGCCAGCACTATGTAGAAAGCCAAAATTTCGAGAGTGCCAAAGCCGTTGTGACCCTTAGAAGTGGAAAAACAGTAGATAACCAAATAGGTGAACCTGTCAATCTGGATGATCAAACACCCGATCCGACAACCAAGCGTCCAGCCCAAGATAATTCTCATTTTTCTTCTAATATTGACACATCTGATTCTAGAGAGCCTGATCCAGATAAATATATCCCTAAAGTCCCTTTTCCAGCAGCTCTTAAGGACCCTTCTTCAACCATCAAAGCCCGAAAAACTGCCGAAGAAATCCTTGAAACTTTTAAGCAAGTCAACATCAACATTCCGCTGCTTGATGCCATTAGACAGATTCCTTCTTATGCCAAATTTCTTAAGGATCTGTGCACCCATAAACGCCAAGCTAAATCCAAAGTGTCTAAAAAGATCTTCCTCACTGAACAGGTTAGTTCTATCTTAAAACATGATACACCTCCCAAACTAAAAGATCCTGGTACCCCTACAATACCTTGTTATATAGGAGACTACCATATTGATGGTGCCCTTCTTGATTTAGGTGCCAGTGTGAACCTTATGCCCTATTACCTTTATAAAGAGTTTGGGATGGGAGAACTTAAACAGACGCCTGTGATTTTGCAATTAGCTGATAGGTCAATTAAGACACCTAGAGGTATTTTAGAAGATGTTTTAGTCAAAGTGGATAATTTCTTCTTTCCTGTGGACTTTGTTGTCTTAGACATGGAACCTGCGATCCACTGCAAAAAGACTGTACCTATTATTCTAGGACGTCCCTTTTTGGCCACAGCTAATGCGTGCATAAATTGTAGAACTGGGGTGATGGATGTTTCCTTTGGACATATGCATGTTAAATTGAATATTTTTAAAACTGCATGCTTGCCTGAGCCTGACGATGATGAATGCTTTAATGTTGACATTTTAACTGAATGTATTGATGATAGATCACATGCCATGATTTTTGATAAATTATCTGGTGGTTTGCATGATTATGACTCTGACAGTGATGATGATGTTAATTTAGAAATTACACAATCGAAAGATGACATCACAACAAACATCACAGATACACCGATCGATAGGTTAGATGACCGATCAATCCACCTGGACACAACGAAACTTGAAACTGTCTCTTGGATGATTGAACCTCTTCCATCTCTCTCATCAACTCTTGCGCCGACCTCATTGGAGTCACCACCTGAACTTGAACTTAAACCACTACCTAAAACTCTAAAATATGCTTTCCTTGGACTAAACTCTACTCTTCCCATTATCATTTCGTCATCCTTGTCTTCTGATCAAGAGAGTCAACTTATTAATGTTCTTAAGGATCATAAGAAAGCAATAGGTTGGATGGTCGCTGATTTGAAAGGTATTGATCCTTCGATTTGTATGCATAAAATTCACTTAGAGGACGAGTCTAAAACTGTTAGGGAAATGCAACGTCGTCTGAATCCGAATATGAAAGAGGTAGTGAAGAAAGAAGTGGTGAAACTTTTAGATGCCGGTATTATTTATCGAATTTCTGATAGCCAATGGGTCAGTCCTACGCAGGTAGTACCTAAGAAATCTGGTCTAACCGTAGTAGAAAATGACAAAGGAGAGAAAATCCCGATGCGCCAAACTACGGGATGGCGTGTTTGTATTGACTATCGGAAACTTAATGCTCTAACTAGAAAAGATCACTTCCCTCTTCCTTTCATTGATCAAATCTTAGAAAGACTTTCCGGCCAGAGCTATTATTGTTTTCTAGATGGATATTCAGGGTATAACCAAGTTGCAGTTGATCCTCAAGATCAGGAGAAGACTACTTTTACTTGTCCTTTCGGTACTTTTGCTTATCGTAGGATGCCTTATGGTCTTTGTAATGCACCGGCGACATTCCAAAGGTGTATGATGGCCATCTTCTCTGACATGATCGATAAATTTCTTGAAGTCTTTATGGATGATTTTTCGGTGTTTGGAAATTCTTTTGAATCGTGTTTAGACAATCTCTCTAAAGTTCTTGATCGATGCATTGAAACCAATCTTGTTCTTAGTTGGGAAAAGAGTCACTTCATGGTTCAAGAAGGAATCGTGTTGGGGCACATTGTTTCCAAACATGGTATAGAGGTCGATAGGGCTAAAGTTGAGTTAATTTCTAAATTACCTCCACCGACTTCTGTGCGTCAAATCCGCTCTTTTCTAGGTCATGCTGGATTTTACCGCCGCTTCATCAAAGATTTTTCGAAAATTTCTCGACCCTTATGTGAATTACTGGCAAAGGATGTCCCTTTTCTCTTCAATGATGCGTGTTTGACTGCTTTCAAGACTATTCGTGATTTACTGTCTACCGCACCTATCGTTCACTCACCTGATTATTCCCTACCTTTTGAGTTAATGTGTGACGCCTCTGATTCAGCTATAGGAGCTGTGTTAGGACAGCGAGTAAATAAAGTTTCGCATGTGATTTATTATGCTAGTAAGACCCTCTCTGAATCGCAATTAAATTATACAACTACTGAGAAGGAGTTATTAGCAGTCATCTTTGCGTTGGAAAAGTTCCGGTCTTAGCTCCTAGGTTCTAAAATCCTTATCTATACTGATCATGCCGTTCTGCGATATCTTTTAGCCAAAAAGGATGCCAAACCTAGACTGATTCGTTGGATCTGGCTTTTGCAAGAATTTGATCTAGAAATTAGGGATAAGAAGGGTTCAGAAAATGTAGTTGCTGACCACTTGTCTCGCCTACCCTTGGAACATATTCTTGATGGAACTCCTGTTGACACGTCCTTTCCCGATGAGCATCTCTTCCATGTGAACCGTCTTTCGTTGCCTTGGTATGCACATATAGTTAATTTTCTTGTTTCCGACAAGCTTCCTGATTCTTGGTCTAAAAATGCCAAAGATAGATTCTTTTCTCAGATCAAATATTATATATGGGAAGACCCTGAGTTATTTAAGCACTGCTCTGATCAAGTTATCCGTAGGTGTGTGCCCGAGTCTGAAGTCCATGATATTCTCACTTTCTATCATACTCATGCATGTGGTGGTCATTTCTCAGGAAAGAACACTGCTGCAAAGGTTTTACAAAGTGAATTCTATTGGCCTACAATTTTTAAGGATGCTCATAATTTTTGCCAATCTTGTATTAGGTGTCAAAAGACTGGAAATATCTCTCGTAGGAATGAGATGCCGCAAACGCCGATCTTAGTTGCCGATATTTTTGACATTTGGGGCATTGATTTCATGGGTCCGTTTCCACCTTCTTTTGGTTTTCAGTATATCCTTGTAGCTGTTGACTACGTGTCTAAATGGGTAGAAGCTATAGCAACCAAGTCGAATGATCATAAAGTTGTGGTTAAATTTCTGCAAAGTAATATCTTTTCTCGATTTGGGTGCCCTCGTGCAATTATTAGTGATGGTGGTTCTCATTTCAATAATCAACATTTTGCTTCCCTTCTTAGAAAGTACTCTATTACTCATAAGATAGCCACCCCTTATCATCCTCAGACCAGTGGTCAAGTAGAACTTTCTAATAGGGAAATAAAGCGTATTTTAGAGAAAACCGTTCGCATTGACCGCACAGATTGGGCCCTAAAGCTAGATGATGCACTGTGGGCTTACAGGACTGCTTATAAAACGCCTATCGGTATGTCCCAATATCGATTAGTTTTTGGTAAGCCTTGTCATTTACCTGTTGAATTAGAGCATCGGGCTATGTGGGCCATTAAAAAGCTTAATACTGATATCAATGCCGCCACAACACATAGGAAGCTTAGTTTATGTGAACTTGAGGAAATTCGTAATGATGCATATTTGAATTCCAAGATCTATAAAGACAAAACAAAAGCTTTTCATGATAAACACATTTCGAGAAGGACTTTTGTTGTGGGGCAGAAAGTGTGGCTTTTCAATGCCAAATTACGCCTTTTTCCTGGTAAATTACGGTCTAGATGGTCCGGGCCTTTTATCATAAATAACGTATTCACGCATGGTGCTGTAGAAATCCGCAATCCACACACGAATGAGATTTTCACTGTTAATGGGCACAGATTAAAGCATTATGTCGAGGACATCGTTCATGGTGAGGTTATCGAGTCCGTCGAGTTGACGGATCCATGCTTTAAGTGATCCTTTTATGGACGTCGAGCGAAAGACGTAAAATTACGCGCTTTCTGGGAGGCAACCCAGTTTTATGATTTTTCCTTAGCTTTTTAGAATTGTTTTGATTTCTAGGAATTTTTCCATGATTTTTTCGATTTTTCTTTTATTTTCCGTGATTTTTCTTTAACAATAATCATAATATCTATAAAATCAAATTTCCTGGAGGACGGTCGACCGCCACATCGACCGCCAGAGCGTCCGTGCGGCTCTGTCAAAAATAAATCTTCTCAGGGTCGATAGAAGGATCGACCGTCAGCTCCTCAAACACGTAACCTGGGTCACGGTCGATCGATCGATCGACCGTCCGTTTATTTTTTCCAAATTGCTTGGTTGACGGTCGATCGATCGATCGACCGTCTGATTTTGTTCTCAAGTCACCCGCGCCCACGGTCGATCCGACTTCATCTTCTTCCTTCCCCATCACCGACCGCCGGCCATCTTCACCTCTCCGGCCGCTCCCCGCCCTCTAACCCACCTCCAACACCATCGCAATCTTCCCCTCTACCTCCTCCCGGCCTCTTCTCCCCCCAATTTCGTCTCTTCCGACGCCGGCGAACGTCCCCTGTTCCTACCGCCATCTCCGATCACCTCTTCCACTGCGTCCCACCGTCCCTAATCACCTCCAGCACCTTCCTCTGGCCGTCACGACTCTTTTGCAACCTTCAAAACTCAAACTTGTAGCTCGGTTGGCCGGATTCCACCTCCGACGATCCTCCACCATGCCGTCCATCTTCTATCCGCCTCTTGGCCCTCTGATTCTATAATTAAATCACCTAGGTGCGTTCTCAGGCCTTCTGCGATGCTTCCTTGCTCCTTACTCACCTCGATTGAAGCTCCGGCCGCCGGATTCTAACTCCGACCATATTCCTCCGCGCCGTCCACCGTCGTTCCGCCGCCTGGCGACCACCAGTCACAGATCAGACGACGTAGATAGACTCCTTGGCCTCCTACGATGCCATCCCCACTGGTCCCATCCTCCGGCGACGACGTTTCACCGTTGATCGTCGCCGGCGAGCTCTCAGCCGTCCGTTGGCTGATGGACGAGCTCTATAGGTCTTGACCTTTAACCGGGATCATGATATGGATACTGCTAATTTGTGTACTGTATATGGATGGTTTACTGTAGTTTATTATTTTAATATCTATATTTTTAATCATGTGAATGAATGGTTGTACAGGCTACATATTCAAGAAATACAAAGGGGATTCTGCCGAAATTTTGAACAATTCTCATGCCTTTTTACTATTATTGATATATATTTCATTCTATTCTATTTGATCTTTTGGAAAGGTATTTTTTTTATGACAGGTGGCCTTTGGCACTCATTGAGGGGCGCATGTTGCAAATCTTATATAGATCAATTAGGGGTTATTCTTCAAGTCTTTACCTATGTCTCTAATGTTTTATGGTGATTTCTATGGTTTTATTCTTTTAATCTCTTCTAGAGACATAAATTCATTCAAGGATAACGTGTTCTTCTTATGGGCGGTGTGGTGATCGTCTTTTATGCGAGCCAACTACTTATAGCGCGATATTTACGGTGATCTCTACCCTTTTCCTTGCTGTATTTTTCTGACTTAGTGTAATTGGGGACAATTACATTCAAGTTGGGGGGTTGATTCTAGGAATTTAATTTTTATACATCCCTTGAATTATGTCAAAAGAATGAAATTATGATATGATTTGACAAAGGTGCAGGTTTTAGAAATTTATTTTATGGATTATTCTGAGATTTGTATGTCATATAAGGGATGGTAAATTTTACTATGCATGACACTATTTCTATACTTTAACACTTTTACCATGATTTAAAGATAGCTTGACATATCCTAATGCACATGTTCACTTCCACATGTTAAGGGGTTGATACTAGATTCTAAGCATGATACTAGGATAGATTTACAATTTTATGTCATGACACAGAAAATACATGAACACATGCAAGTATCTGAGTATGCGAAAAAAAAAAGGATCTTCAACTTAGTAACCGGGCAGTGTGCCTAGCCAGCGTGGTGTTCGCGTAAAATGGTTGAATATCCTAAGAAAAAGTTCTGGAGCTTGATAAAGCTGTGCCTAAACAAAACTATTAAGTATTTTGCTAAGTAACCGGGTCTCTGCGCCTCAAGAAGCGGAGAGTGCTCGCGTAAAAAGGCAAAGTGTCTGATAGTTGAGAAAAAATTATGAAAAAAAAACCAGATATTGCTATGTGATAAGTGGAAAATATGTGCTGGGATAGGATTGTGATCTTGAATAGTTGAAGTGTTTAGATATAATTGACGCTCTGAAGCATGTGGAACCCCAATCACACACAGGAGTGTTAAAGTTGTTTTTAATCATGATTAAATACGTTGAAGTGTTGGAAATATGTTATGACATGTTTTGATTTACTATATTTTTATGTGACTGTGAGTTGAAGGATGTATTCATAGATATTATTTCTATTTCACGCATTAGAGTTGATGAATATTATAATTGATTTCTGATGATATATTTAAGGGATGTACAGATGTTTGTGGGTGTCATCCCTGAAAACCCTCAGGAGACTATAACTCCTCCACTGGGGTAATCCAGGGGTTTAAAGGCTTGTTGCACATGCTAAGTGCAATCGTGAGACCTACGAAAGTGGCTAGTTTGATTTATTGCTTTCTTTTTATATTTTCTTTGCTCGAGGACTAGCAAAGTGTAAGTTGGGGGGTGTGATAAGTCACTAAATGTTCATGATTCAACCTCTTAACTTAGCTTTGTTAGGCCTAGAGTGTTTGTATTTGATAGCTTGTTAGTTGATTTCAGGTTTAATCATGCTTTGAGGAGAAATACAAGAAATTCGGTTAATATGCTGAAATACACTGCTCTGTCGACTGTTAGCATAATATTCACCAGATATTATGTTTATCTCCAAATATTCTGAAATTTGAATGACAGCTAATAGACATCAAGACGTACAACTTTCATGTTGAACACTTTCAGAGATTCCAGATGGATTGATAGTAGTTTTGGAAAAGATGAAGATAATTAGCTGTTGGAAGACTGGTCCGTCGACGCCTGGGAGAATATTCGTCAAATATTCTAGTTAAGTCCAAATATTGCAAACTCTTCGGGAGAGCATAGAGGATTTCCAGAGCTACATCTTTTGTCTTGGACCCATTCTCAAATTCTGAACCGGTTGAGTCCAGTCGCGATTGGAAGGAGCTGTCAGGGTTGGACCAGGAATTCCGAGTTGTACTTGAGGTCTAACTTAACCCTAAAACCCTAATCCGGGAATTAAGATATAAAAAGGGTTTTGTGGCTGGAAAACGGGAGGCCTCCATAGAGAAAAACAGAGGAATTCAGATTGGAGAAGAAGACGGAGATGTGGTGTAGATCTCAAGCTTTCTTCATCGAATACATGGCCTTCATCCCAAAGATGAGTGGCTAATCTTCTAGATCTAGGGATCTCATGAAACTCTAGTATAACTTTCTGTATTTTCTAGTTGATTCTTGTATTCCTTTCTCATAGACATGATCTTATGGATTTGAATTTATTGATAATAGAGTTGATGGAAGTATTTCCCTTGACGTATTTTGTGTCCTACTTGATTGCTGTGCTTGATGGTAGAGTTCCATAAGATGGTTTTCATGTGGTTTTTGATATGCTTTTGATATAATCTATGCTAAGTAAAGATAGATTGTACTCAGGTTAAGTCCGAAGACAATCTATGCTACACGAAGATAGGTTATGCCTTAGGTAGTCATCAACTTTCTTTTAGGGTTTCATGTGAGCTTAAGAAGCCATGATTCCATAATGTCTAGAGAAGAAGCAAGATGATAATTAGAGAATACAGGAAGTGAAGCTAGAGTGGATTGAGGGTTCCCTAGGTTGTTTCTCTCATTGATCTATTTCAACCTCTTTAATTGCTTTCGTAATTAGTTTTAATTAATTAGTTTCCAAAATCCAAATCAACCTTTCATTGCTTTAGGATTAGAGTTTTGAGTTTCAATTTCACCTTCGTTATTCAAGTCAAAGTTTTCCCTGAGGATCGACCCCGTATTTCATCATTATACTATCGTTTGAATTTAATATTGAAATAAGGGTTTATAAATTTCTAAATTGCGTTTTGTGTACGATTTAACGACACCGTTCGTGAGCGATCAAGCACCATGATTCAACTCAAAGAGACTGAGCTGATTTCTTAATGTGATTTAAATTTTGCCGTGGAATCCAATTAACTGAGATATGAAATTATATCCAAATTGAGCACCTCTGATCATGATAGGTTGATAGGAAAAGGTAGCATGTTAGTTGAGCAATTGAATACATCATTCAATCCTTCTTGGGGTTTTCATGCTAGGGAATGGTTACTTGATGGCCAAAAGTATGTAATAAATTCTGATGTTACCTATGCTAGCAGAATTCTTGTATAGAACACATGGTCTTTATGTTGGTTTTCCTGCTAGGGAATGGTTACTTGTTACCTCTGGTCTTTATGTTTTTAAAGCCATACTTAAGCTCCACACTTCGCCATGTTACCTATGCTAGCAGAGGTGAGGCTGATAAAAGAAGTCCTGTAAACTTAATTGGTGCATGTACCTGGTCCAGTACTCCTTATGCCTCCCCGAACTATTTTTAGCTTCTCAATTCAGAACCATTCTAAGAATTTCAAATGAGATTTCACATGCTAAAATTGTAGTTGGAGTTTGGTGTTTTTGATAAATTGTAGTTGGAGTTTGGTGTTTTTGATAATTTTTGAATGGGTTGGTGTTTCTTATGTGCAATATGGGGAGATGATGTTTATGGTTTGCCTCTTCTATTTCTGAATTTTTTTGAATGGGGAGATGATGTTATCATACTACTATGTGTATCCCATTGCTGGTTTGCTAGTTTGCTGGTTTGTAGTTTTTCCAATGGGGAGATGATGTTTATGGTTTGCTGGTTTCCTGATACGTTTGTGATTACGGGGAAATGATGGTATGGGGAAATGATGAAAAATTATGATGCACGGGGGAGTAGTGGCTTGGTGATTTAGATGGTTGAATTCGTTCAGCAACCAATTGCCGCCACATAAGGGCGATGATGACACTGTTCTGAGCCCTTGATTTTGCAATGAGCCTTGAAGAGAAATACAAGTTGAGAGTCGATGACATCAACGAAATCTATTGAAGACAAAGTGTTGTATTATTTTTTTTTCATTCATGTATGTAAACATGTCAATTTGGCATATTATGTGATTGTTGTAAGAAATCATAGACTATTATAAATAAAGATTTTGCTATTATACCCGGGAGTTGTGTATCATTTTGTCTCCATTTGCTCAAATTTTCATTATCTTACAATTTTTTGTATCTATAATCATATGCAGCTGTTTATCAATAAAAAAAAATTACATACATCACAAGATTGCTCATCAAAATTTTTCAAGACCAGTGCCTATTTACAATGTTTTCACCATCTAAAAAAAACATAAAAAATGAATCAAATATGTAATTTCACAAATATATATATATATACACATATAGTGAGAAAAGGGGGGTAATCTCACCACTGTGATTCTGGCGTGACCATAACCACCATTCCAACACCAAACAAACAAAAATGCCAGATTTCACAAAATTCTGCGTTCATTCCAGCAACAAACAAATAGAAACAATGTAATTCCATTCCATATAATTCCATTGCAATGGAATTCATTTTCATTCCAGCATTCCATTTCAATCCATTCCAATGAAACAAACATGTCCTTACTAAGAAGAATGGGAAAATAAGGGTATGCATCGATTACAGAAACCTCAATATAGCCACACCTAAGGTCTCCGAGGAGCGAATTCCAAGCAGGGTTGAGCCCAGCATAGTATGGGGAAGCTATGCTCAGGGAACTCGACTCACTCGAGGGAATCAAAGTCCAAGCCTTGAACCGAATCGAGGACATAAGAGAAAAGTAGTTTGAGCCTACAATAAAAAGGTTCGAGGTTGGTCCTTGGACAAAGTGGGGTTGGTTTGGAAAGTGATACTACCCCTAAAGACTAAGCATCCAACCTTAGGCAAATGGAGTCCGAACTAGGAGGGGCCCTTTCGAGTCCGAGATGTCATATTCGGTAAAACTTACTACTTGCAGAGCTTCGATGGCATCGCCCATAGACATACAGACAATGGTAAATATTTGAAGAAATATATACCATCAATCTGGGAAGCAAATAAAGAACTACTTAAACAAAATTTCCCGGAGTTATGGGAAAACTTTATCAAATCGCCATTAAAGAGAGGAGTTGAGATAGAAAGAGTCAATTTGGAGGCCTAACTCCTTTACAACATCCCACATTCGGAGATCACTAAATCCTCAGAGGTTGAATGAGCAGGCATTAACAAAGCTTCAAACCGAGCCAGGTCCTCATCAAGGTTCTTCACATCAGCATCGAGGGCTTCTTCTTCTCGGTCCATAGCCTGGCAAAGGTAATCCCTTTCCACCACAGCCGCAGCCAAGGCTTCTTCCAAGTCTTTAATACGTTGGTCTAGTGCGACCAACCTTTGATGCCTATCAAAGAAGGCCGTCTCATGACGGATCAATTCCTCCCAAAGATTTGAGATCGCCGCGTCGAGTCGCGAGACCTCAGCAGTAACACGAGCCCGCCTCTCGACCTGCTCTGCTCGCTGCCTCAATACCGGATGAAAGTGGAGCATTAAGGCTCAGAATTGATCAAGGGTGGTATTCGACACCTCTTGAACATCCCATAAAGCTTGTAGAAGCTGAGGAAGAAGATCCCATCTTGCCAATTGACTGATAGAACAGTCGCGAAATGGACAAATGGCGGCTTGAAGGGCTCCAACTTCAAGAGGACCGGGGACCCCCATGAGGCGGTTGAAAGTCGGCCTCGCATTGACGTAATCCCTTACACTATCTCTAAGGGACCTACGTTCCACCTCTTATATTGTAGGCCGAGAAGAACTTGCACCCTGACCACCTCGAGACATAATAGGAGCCATCTCAATCTGGGACTCAACATCACCTCGGATTGGGGATGCTTCAGGAGAGACATCCTAACTTATGCTATGTCACACTCTGACCCAGAAAACCTATCCAGATCAAGGCATGAGCCACTTAAACCTATTTAACATCTTCAAATTGGCGCACCACAACACATCTACTAATAAATTTAAAGAATTATACAAAGGATAAGAATGTAAATAGCTAACTATTACAAACTTTGAATTTACAATAATGAATTCTACAAACTTCCTCAAATACGTGAATCTAAGAATTACACAATTCTGTACTCAAATACATTGGATTATACATCAATGAATATATCACTTATTGAAACCGTGAATAAGTTGTAGAAGAACTCCTCGAAACTCCAAATCCTCAATCACCTCGAGAATGCCGTGCCATCATCTGAAGACCACCGTTGTTGCAGCTCAGGTAGGGTGAGGAACAATGCCCAATAGGATTCTACTCTACGTCGCACAGAAATGAAGAGAAACTACAACTGTGTCAACTTCCGTCAAGCCTAGAGTATGCCGAGAGGCTAACCCTAGCCTCGTCGATACCTCGAGGGCTTCTGTCTAGGTTCCACCCTCACCCAACGACAACGAGGGAAATACACGACTGTGGGATCCTTTCCAGGTTCCACCCTGCCCATCTAACTACTACCATCTCTCGTGGGGACATAAGTTAGGGACATCGACATCCATATCTCGTACTTGAAGTAAAAGCCGACATGACCTCTACACCTCAATATCACAATTTAGATGAACATATCTAAATAGCAACCTCAATCAACACAAGATCATAACAACCCAATCTCGTCCTAGTCCTTCTACCCATTCATTGGCCATAGAGCTAGATCCGAGTTACATGAGTCCTCGGATCGGCGATCGGACCCATCGTCTGCACCTAACCTCAATGGTTCTAATGCATTCATTATGCATGAGCCTAAGCATACAACTAGATCTATGTGTCTCTACATGCCAAATCATCAGGCACTTGTCCAACAGGATATAACATAGTTATAGGATAGGGCATAAGCATTAAAGAACTAGACACAAGCCCAACATATCATTCACCTAACCAAACCACACATAATATCATTCAACACACAGGGCACACTTTCGACCCATTTAAACTAAACATTCATGAGGGTCATCACTCCCTCGGTTAACCCACAAATGAAATAGAAACGGGCGCACCACTGGCCCTAGGCACAAACATGATATAAGGAAACACAATTGGCATAATTAACATGAGATTACAGAAATTGAATGGGGGAAGAACATATGATACTGAAGAGTAGCAAAGGCATTAAGTACAGGGACAATGGAAAAATTCGACATAGAACTAAATCGAGGGATTACATTTAATCCAAACAATTATAAGAGGTCAATTCGTCAAAAATAAAGCGAAGTCCAAAGTTCATCTAGCAATGTTGTCATCTGCCTGGCTCCCGATCAGTTGGTACCTTGCCCAATTGGTTGGAAGTTCAGAACCTCGAAACTTAAACTCTTAGCCGCGTCGAACATTGCAATTAGCAAACCAAACAAATCTCAGATTACGTGGACAAAACGGATAGAGCAAAGCCGACAAACCAAGCAAACCTCTGATTACATGAACAAACCGAACAGAGCGAAGCCATCAAATCGGGATGACATAAATCCATGTAAAGCATGGAGCTAAGAAAACATTAGATTCATACTTCCTAGAGAGACAAGTTCACTAAACAAGAGGAGTAATATAACCCAACTTTCACGTGGTGTATGCTCTATGGTGGTTTATCCTATTCTTCAAGGAAAACGATAAGTGCTAAGAACAACCCATACATATCCAACCAAAGGCAGGCATACAAGTCTCGAAGAAACCCGTGCATACATATTCGACACCAAGCTTTCCATTCCAAGGGTTCTCATCGGCATACACACAAACACATACCGATCAAACCAAATGAGAATAGGGAGGTAAAGTTGATCGCTCGCAAACGTGTCGTTAAAACGTTGCAAACTTAATCAAATATTAAATTTATAATTCTTATTCAATCACTACACTACTAGGTAGAAATAGCGGTGAAGTCGGGAGTTGATCCACAGGGAAAACATAGGAAATTGAAATCAATTCTCGAAACCCTAAAACTAAAGAAAAGAATTAAAGATAGAATAGAGTTATCTAAACTAATAAAGAAAAGAAATAAAAGGTTGATCAATTTGGATCAATGGAGTAGTTACTTAGGAATTACTGAATCCACCTATGGAGTATCCCATGAGTGGTGGGAACAACAAATTAAGATTCTACAGGCCGAGGTAAATCTTTGTTTAACCTATAATAGGAAGTGGGAGCAAATCTCTAGTAGGTGGTCAACTATAGCGCCGACGAGTCCCACAGAGATTGCAGAACCTGTCCTTGAGCCAACTCAGATTATGACTCCGGTTGTAATTCTGAGTCCGATTCTGATTGAGACGCCAACAACCAGTAAAGGAGAAGAATCAGAAGAAACAGATATTGGAGAAGAGATCCAGGAGCTAGTCGAGAAGCGACAACCGTCCGATTCTCAGATCGAATTGGAGCACCAGCTGTTGCAACCTCCTCGATCAGACTAGGGTGAAACCTTCCTTGTACCTTCCCCCGATTTTTTTTCGGAATTTTCCCTGGTTTTCTCTCTCTCTTCCCGGTTCGGCTCACCCTCGGCTTAGCCACGTGGCTCGTCTTCTTCCTCACGACCGGCTCATCTCCGGTTCGGAACGGCTGAAGATCGAGCCGTCCCCATCCCTCCACCGACGACTGTCATCCGACCACCCTTTCACGGTAAACCCACCCCAGGAGCTTAGGCGAGCTTCCCCGTCGCCTTCCTACCCGGTCCATGCCTCGACCATTCTCTCCTCCAGCTCCGGGAACTACACCCGACAAGGACTCGGACCCCCACCACTCGATGCAGCCGTTCCCCACCCCCTCGGACCTCGGCAAGACATCCAGAAGGACCTGCGTCCTTCCCGGAAGCCACCTTGGCCGGCCGCGACCACGATGGAAGCTCGGATCGCTGGAACCCAACTCCGGCGGAACCCATTGCTCCGGCCCTCTCCGTTCCGCCATATTTCTGGGTTGATCCTTCGATCAAACCTAACGAGAAAGGTCCCAAGACCTTCCCGTCCCTTTTCCCGACGAGCTCAAGCACCGTCGCGGACTATAACACCGGCGATCACCGGCGACGACTTCCACCGCGCCGCTACCTTCAGATCCGGCGCATCAGAAGCCCAATCCGTCGATCAGACCGTACAGATGGAATCCCTAGTTCCCTGCGAAGCTTCCTGTGCCGTTGCCACACTCCGACGAGCTCGTTTCGCCGTTGATCCACCTCCGACAGCTTCTCAGCCGTCCGATCAAGACTGCAACTTGATCCAGCCGTTTGATCAGCGTGATCTTCAATCCAGTACTTCCGATCTTTGATCTGAACCTGATCAAAGAGTCCCCAGGGATCAGGACCATCCATATCATGTCCGAGTGATCACGATGCATCCTCAGCCATTGATCAAGCATATGAAGGTTGATCTAAGCCATCAAAGGAGCTACCCTCCCATCAAGCTGATTAACCAACTTCTAGCTCATAATAGTGCAGTGAAAGCGTGGTCTAGCCATCTTCACTTCAGAATGGACCAAAGCCAGCTTGATCCAGAATCAAGCCAAGTCCCTGCACAGTTGATCAGACCATGGAGATCAAATCACATCCTATGGTCATGGGCAACACTACTGATGGGACATGATGAGGATGATCCAGGAGAGCCATTGAAGATCTTATTCTTGGAGCTACCTGAGCCGTCAGATCGTGTCACACCCCGACCCAGAAAACCCATCCAGGACGGGGCGTGAGGGTTCCTATCTCTATTCATCTTCAATTGGAGCGATACAAATGCGAAAAGACGGATAAATTTAAACAAATTATAATCCAGAGGTAAACAGATATTCGATTTATATAACATCAGTTGTACTATTCAATATTTGGTACAAAAATCTTTCAAGGATAGATATATTACATAATCCCAAAAGTCCTCTAAATGTTTACAACATACATATTATCAAAAAGGTACAACAGTTTAATCCTCCAGCAAAACCTCAAGCGCCTCTGGATGTACTCGCGCCGCCAAAGGCCGATTCCGCCGGCTCCACAGACGAAGAACTATCGCCTGCACCTGCAAACGCAGCCCGAGTAGGAGTGAGCGATAAGCTCAGTAGGGTTCTACTCTACGGCACACTAAAAGGAGAAAAACAACAACAGTGTTGCCTTCCCGCTCAAGTCTAACGGATGCCACGGGTCCCACAACCCTGTCGATGTCCCAAGGGCTCCTGTCATGAAACCTCTCTCCTGAATATGTTACCAGGAGGCCAAGGAACAGTAACATGCAGGATCACCCTTACCCAAGCAGGAATACCATACCTTGGGGAACCGCATTGGGAACTCATCGACATCTATCCTTAGCACATGGCCTTGGAAGACAACACGACCTCTAAACCTCAAACACTGATCAAAGTCAACTATCGCAAATCCTCAAGAACATGAGATTTGATTGTGCAATCACACCCTAATCCTGACTACCCAGCCACGGTCCTAAGGCTAGATCCGAGCTACCCGAGAGCCTCGGATCGGCGACCCAATCCATCGCCCGCCTAACCTCAGATGCCTCTAATGCACACAATGCATGAGCCTAGGCAAACATCTACCCTAGATGTCTCTATATGCCACAACATCAATTACAGGTTCACAGTTATACAATAGCCCTCGGCACTCGCCGGCAAGAAGCTAAGGTTCAACAATTCCTCATTAGCTAGCACTCATAGCTAGCTAATGGCTAAGCAAATAATTAAGCAATTAAATACCAACCACACATGTATTTAAAAGCAAGCCACATCATCAATTTACTCAAAGGAAATCAACACGCGATTCAATCCTTAATCTCAATGGAAATCCCTTGAAAACTTCATGAAAACCTCATACCAACCTCCCAACATGTTTAGCTATCAAACCCAAGTGAAAGCCATCCAAGGAAAACCAGAAAACACTACTCAAGGGCCCACGGTCGATGCGACGGTCGACCGTGAGACCACGGTCAATGTCACGGTCGATCCGGCGGTCGACCGTGGGACCAAAACGAGGAAAACCCCAAGGGCGACGGTCGATCCACCCATCGACCCTGGGAAGCCCCAAAAGGGACAGAGCATCACGGACGATGCGACGGTCGATCCATCGATCGACCGTGAGGCGGGATGAAAAAGGGAGAGAGCCCGCGGTTGATCGATCCATCGACCGTGGGAGTCCAAAATCCTGACAGAGCCTGACGGATGATGCGACGGTCGATCCGCTGGTCGACCGTCAGGCCTAGAAAGAGCAAATCAATACTTGACGGTCGATGCACCGATCGACCGTCGAGCCTTAGGCACAGTTCATCAGAGCAGTGCCGAAAATCCATATCCTTGGAATTCAAGGATCAAACCAAGTTGGAAGTTGATGAAATTTTGCAAGCAAGTGTAATTAACGATGGGGAAACCAATGGTATACAGAAATCACGTTTTTGATGGTTAAATCTCCTATCTAGGTCAAAACGGGCGAAAACCGACAAAACGACGATAATACGGGAACCAGCCGTTGGAATACGGAAATCACGAGATAGAGATACTTCAAATCATTCACATTACATGCACAATGAGCTACATAGCATTTTAACAAGTACTCCTATTGCAAAAAGGCATTAAACCTATCCTAGGAGAACCCGATCCTAAGATCGAGGTAGAAACACCTACTTGAGCAAGTAGGGCAGCTCCTCCACGCGTCCAACCAGTCAAGCCGCCAAGATCCGCGCTCCGAAAGCCACGTCTCCAAGCCCTAGCTCAGCCAAAGGAGAGAGAGAAGGAGAGAAAACGACAGGAGAAGAGAAGGAAAGAGAGAGAAAGGGACAGGGCTTATATAGAGATCTGGATCGAGCTCCGATCCTCCGATCGGACACACCCTAGAGATTCTAATCAAACACATACATCAATCCAAGGCCGTGGGTGCAACGCAGGTGTGAAACCGACCACCAGAGGGCATATTTACCAAAATGCCTCCGGAGTCCAAACCGCCATACGATCGCCCGATCGTACTCGACGCGGAACTAGACCAACAGGAAACCGCCTCTCGACCCACGCGGTCGAGCCAGGTCAGAGGGACGGGCCCTCACAGATCGACCCCTAGATGCTCCTTCAACACTACCCCTGCTACCCCTGGACCCGTCATGGGATCGACCTGGTTTCTCCCCACCGAGTCCAGAGCTACAGAAGCAAGTCGATTCGGTCCAACCACATAAAGCCTTCCTACATGACTTGACTCTGGCCTTGAGGACAAGGCCAATTCCGAAGGAAAGGGGATGATACCAGTCGATCTGACTCGACCAACTGGACCTGCACTCAGAAGAGGATCCAAACTGATTTAGCCTCTTTCCTAGTTTGACTTGGACTTCCCTAGTTCAAACAAAAGTATTTAATTAGGATTTATTATTAATCTTTTATATTTAACTGAGTCATAGTTGATATTTGTTTGTTAGTAATTAATTAAGAGTTCATTTGAGTTAAGAAGTTGAGTTGAGTCTGAAAGCCGTTTTACTTGCTAATTAAGCAAGGGGGTTTTTTAGTTGGATTAAGACTCAGTCAGGGTTTCTATAAAAGGGCCTCAGTAGCTAATATGATGTATGAAGAGAATTATGATGAATTAAGAATAGTTGAGTAGAATATCATAGGAGTAGAAGTAATGTAGTTTCCACAGAAATCCATCATCGAGCCAGCTTCTTCCCCGTCGGCGGTCATCTTCTCCGCAGCCGGCACCACCTCCACCGGTATTTCTCTTTCCCCACCACTTTCTCTCTCCTCCACGTCAGCGCCACGTGACAACTCTCTCTCCTCGTCATCTGCCACCTCAGCATCGTCTTCCTCCTCTCTTCCTCAAGCCCGAACCCTAGCTTCACCGCCGTCCAGCCTCTCCGGCCGTCACCGACCAAGGTCTCCATCCTCTTCCCCCAAGCCGCACTTCCTCCATCGTCCTCTCCGGCGCCTTCCCCGGCAAACCCGACCTCTGTCCCCATCGCCGTCGACCCCTGTCCGACCTAGATCTCACCCTAAACCATCCTAAAACCCTTCCCCGGCATCCTTAGACCATCTTCTCGACGTCCCAAGCCCCGCCGAGCTCCCTGTCGTCGTCCCCAACTCCGGCCTCCTCTAAACCCGCCGTCCACCTCCCAGATCCGGCCGATCCGCCACCTACATCCGAGATCCGAGCCGTTGGATCTCTTCCCCACCGTCCGACGACCTTCCCTGCCAAGATCCAGACTGCCGTCGCCGCTTCTACGCTGGCGATCTACTCCGGCGATCCTCAACCGTTAGATCCAGTCCGGTTCAGCCAGCCACCTGAATCAGACTCAGCCCAAGTCTAATTGGCTCAGCCAAATCTGAACCAGCTCAAGCCAGATCCAATCCAGCTAGCCAGATTTAGCCAATTGGACTCAAATCAAGTCCGATCAGGCTAATTCTGATCGATTGGAGCAGTAGAGACCCGATACGAGAGGATTAGGAGTAGACCGCTCGTATCAAACCACAAGGAGAGTTTGGAGTCAACAACATATCATTCTTGTATTTTCTTGGGATATGCCTATGAGGAGTTTGGGTACAAGTTATGGGATCCGGAGAAGAGGAAGATTATCCGAAGTAGAGATGTCGTATTTCTTGAAGATTAATTCATTGATGATATGAAGAAGCCAATGGAGAAGCCACAATATGTCACCAATGAGTTCACATAGATTCTTCAAGTGTTCCCCCTATGTTGCATGAAGAAAAAGGAGAAGAATACCAAGAAGAAAGCGAGCATCCAGATGATGATGAGCTTGATGATGAGCATGATGATGAGCATGGTGATGAAGTGTATGCTACTTCAAATAATGTTCAAATTAAAGAAGTGCATGAACAAATCGATCCACCACAAGATCAACCAAGAAGATCTAGTAGAGTGCATGTACCAGCTACTAAGTATACTCCATCCGAATATGTGTTGCTAACCGATGGGGGAGAACCAGAAAGTTTCCATGAAGTGATGAATAGTGAGCATAAAGAAGAGTGGTTAGAAGCTATGCAAGAGGAAATGAATTCCTTGCATGAGAACCATACTTATGAGTTGGTACCTTTGCCTAAAGGAAAGAAAGCACCCAAGAACAAGTGGGTGTTCAAATTGAAGAATGAAGACAAGAGCTCACTTCCAAGGTACAAAGCAAGATTGGTTGTGAAGGGTTTTGGGCAAAAGAAATGAGTTGATTTTGAGGAAATCTTCTCACCGGTAGTCAAGATGTCATCTATTAGACTTGTGATTGGTTTAGCGGCTATCATGGATTTAGAAATTTAACAACTAGATCTCAAGACAACATTTCTTCATGGAGATTTGGATGAAGAAATCTACATGGAACAACCGGAGGGTTTCAAATGCAAAGGCAAAGAGCACTTGGTATGTAAGTTGAAGAAAAGTCTATATGCCTTGAAGCAAGCACCAAGGCAATGGTACAAGAAGTTTGATGTCTTCATGATGGATTATGGCTACAAAAGAACTACATCGGATCATTGTGTCTATGTAAAGACATTTAATGAAGGTACTTTTCTCATTCTTTTACTCTATGTTGATGATATGTTGATTGTTGGCAAGGATACTCACAAGATTAAAAAGTTGAAGCAAGAGTTGAGCAAACCTTTTACAATGAAGGACTTAGGATCCGCAAGACGGATCTTAGGTATGGAAATCTCTCGTGATCACAAAGCAAAGAAGCTATGGTTGTCACAAGAAAAATACATCGAAAAGGTTCTTGAAAGATTTGGTATACACAACACCAAGTTCGTGGGATCGCCACTTGCTTCTCATTTCAAGTTGAGTGCCAAGCAATGCCCTTCAAGTGAGAAGGACAAGAATGAGATGAAGAAAATTCCCTATGCTTCGGCGGTAGGAAGTTTAATGAATGCCATGGTGTGTACAAGGTCCGACATAGCACATGCGGTTGGTGTAGTATGTCTTTTCCTTTCCAATCCGGGGAAAGAGCATTGGTTGGTGGTGAAATGGATCTTGAAGTATCTCAAGGGATAAACCAAGATGTGTCTTTGTTATGGAGAAAGCAATCCTATACTAGAGAGCTACATGGATTCGGATATGGCCAAATATGTTGAATCAAGGAAGTCTAATTCGGGTTACTTGTTCACTTTTGCAGGGGGAGCTATTTCTTGGCAATCCAAATTGAAAAAATGTGTGGCCTTATCTATTACGGAAGCCGAGTTCATTGCCGCTACCGAAGCTTGCAAGGAGTTGTTATGAATGAAGAGGTTCATTATTGAACTTGGGTTGAAGCAAGAGAGGTATGTTCTCTTTTGTGATAGTCAAAGCGCCATCCACTTATGCAAGCATGCAAGTTTTCATTGTAGAACCAAGCACATCGACGTAAGGTATCATTGGATTCGTGATGTTCTTGAGAAGAAGATGGTACAAGTTGAGAAAATCCATACCGACAAGAATGGGTTGGATATGGTGACGAAGCCTCTACCAAAAGAGAAGCATGAGCTATTTAGAAGTATGGCCGGCGTGACCGGAGTGTTATGCATGGTGGAGTCCCTCTCATGAGTAAGAGGGGGGGGGGGGGGGGGGCTTGTTATGGTGTCCTCATCATGTGGTGGACTCACACCATAGCAAGTTTGGGTGGAGCCACTTTCTTATTGGTTAGTGAGTTTGATGTTAGTGGGTTGAGCCAAGCCCACTACTATATATCCTTCTCGAGCTACCATCAAGAAATAAAAAGGGGAGGTGTCTTTTTTCTACAAGTTAGAAGAGGGTTTCCTTGGTGGATGAGAAGAAGAGAAGGAGAGGGGAAGAGAAGAAAGGGAAGAAATTTAATCTTTCAAACCACCATCGTTTGGTGAGATCTCTCCACTCGATAAGTATCTCATTTTGTTGATAGTAGATGTATGCCTCTAGTGTTATCTCAAGAATACATTGTTGTAGTCTCTCATGATCAGAGTGGAAGTTTGGTGCTAGGGCTAGCCTCTCGTGGTTTTTCCCCAAGTTGGGGTTTTCCAAGTAAAATTTGGTCTCCTTGTGGTTTGCATGAGGTTTGTTTTCCATTGACTTGGTTGTCTACATCGTACCCTACAAGTGTTTGATGATTTTCTTGTTGCATAGAATAGAGGAAGACTTGTTCTCCTCACAAGTTCATGGATCGAAAGTCCTCTTTTTATCTTTTGGATTTCTTTCTTTGTGAACGCGCGCTCTCTGTGTTTCATTGTAATTGTGGGTGGATAACAACTTCATTTGCAGTTATGTATATATGAAGATGTTATTCATATGAACCTCCTACTTTGGTTCTTCAATTTTTCAGAACTTGGATATGTTTGAAGATGTTCTTTGCAGTTAGAATCTGCTAGAGAGATCTTGCATCTATCGAGGTGAATTTTTCTAAGAATGTATTATTTTCTACTTTATTGATTTTATATAGACTAATCCCATCCCCCAATGATATGCCAGTTTCTTTTTTGTTTCTAATCCTTCTCGCTGGTCGTTCTGTCAGGAATCAGATAACAGGGGATTAAATCCTCAACGGAAGGAGGAGAGGACTGGGAAAGAGGTCTAGAAAAGCCCCCTTCTTTTTCTATCTTACTGAGGTCTACTTTGTTCTCATCTATGATTTTTGGTGCTTTCTTGTGTGGGGTTTTGATTCATTTGGTTTATGTTAGCAAGTTGAGGATTAGGGGATTGCTTCTGGTACCTATTGGTTCCAGAGGAAAAAAGTGATTACAGTTCATGGCAAAGACACTTCGTGTTGTTACTATAACATTAATTTTGTTCTTGATATGTTGTCCTACTATTACGGTCGGAAAAAAGAGATTACAGTTCATGAGCCTCAAATAGTTCATTAGAACTTGTTAAAGAATTAATAAGGAAGTTCAAGATGATAAAGTATATGCTGAAATTTGGCACTTATCTGAACTTATTTTATCCCCCCAACGAGAAAACTTGGAATTCCCAACATTTCTTGCTATGTATTTGTATTTTTGTTTTGCACTCTCATAAATAGCACGACAGCTAATATGAATGGTTTTAAGAGTATAATGTTTTGGTTTGCTCTAAGTGTTGTGGCTAGATAAGCTTAGAAGGAGGGGATCATGTTCTACGGTAGACTTAGTAGCGTTGTTGGGCAGAGTTCTCTAAGAGCAATGTATCACATGTTCCTGTCTTATTCAACTCTATTAACTATATGTCCACATGACCATGACATGAGGGATCTTGAAGATGGCACGATGAAAGTTCAAAATGGCACAGCGATCCGAGCCCAAGTAGAACTTAGCGAGCCATGAAAGGATCCTATTGAGTGAGACGCGCAGCGAGGCAACCAAGGAGGAGCACAAGAAATATGCGCATGCCAAAGGAGTTTGGCGCTCGGCATGGGGTGGCAGGACACGACACGATGCGATGCGGCACGACAAGACGTAGAGGATTTCAAAGATGGCATGACATTCCGAGCCAAAATGAAGCACGGCGTGCCATGCGACGATGCAAGCGAGCGCGACACACACCAAGGCAACCCAGGAGGGCGCGCAGGGTGATGGCACGCAGAGCGCGTGGGTGGCGCGGCCAGGCGATCAAGTTCGAGTTGGACTAGGACTTGGAATGCCCAAGCGTGACGCGGTTGGCCATGGAGGCCAAACTGAGCATGCAAAAGTCTTTTATTCCATTTGGACTGGGATCCTGGAAGGACATGAAGCGGCAAAGGAGAGATTTGGCATGGGAGAAGTCCAAGTTGCTCGGGAGTTCTAGTTGGACTAGGACTCGACTCGCCTGGCGAAAGGCAGTTAGGCCATGGAGGCCAAACTGATCGTGCAAGTGTCATAATTCCACTTGCCTTAGGTCTCCAACATCGGATGACACGACAAATATAGAATATGACAAGGGGGAAATTGTACTTGGCCCACAGAAATAGGAAGGAGTCCTATTTCGAGCCAAACTGCGACAGATTTAGGCAAAAAACCATCTTTAGCAAGTCTTAACTCATGTAAGAGTCCAAGTAAGCTAGGAAGCTTTGTAATTGGCAGATTGCATGTTTGGATAAGCATGAAGCCTAGGACTTAGAGTTGGACTAGGGAACTTGACTTGTTGGAGCAAGTCATAGACTCTCCTCTATATAAGGATTGAGCATCTAAGAGTTGGGTTTTGGAATCGTCGTCTACAACAGATTGTGAGACGAGATTCTAGGGTTTTGGGTTGAGAGGTTATTGTATTGAGAGTGATTGTACTCCAAAGGGTTGGGGGTGAGAGAAGAGTGTTGTTGTAATCATTAGTCAATAAAGGAGTTGGGATCCCATCCCTTATCCAAATTTGTATGTGTGCATGGCAAAAAGGAGGGCTGGTCAAGAGGCATTCGGGCTGCCATACGGAGTGTATAAGTGGTGCACAGTCGGCGTGCAGACGTCGCGCAAGTGGAGCACAAGTGGCATGCAGGGTGCGCGGTGGTGATGTGTGGGCTCGACGAGGGGGTCTCTAGGAGCCATCATAGGGCTACAGTAAGGCGAAAATTTATCCCCGTTACAACCCCGTGACACGTGCCCTCTTCATCACAATAGCATGTTTCTGGTACAATTTCTTAATAGTTACACCTTTAGGCCATGTTTGGTACCGGGATAAGGGCAACCAATCCCGGGATTGGTTGCCCTTATCTCGAGATAAGACCCAAACAACCCTTTTATCCTGGGATAGGAAACCCAGGAGAGCATGGGATTATGATCCCGGGATAGCACCTATCCTGGGATCTAGCATCCTATCCCGGGATGCATATGAGCTTTTCCAGCGCATTTCCCAAGGCCCAACCAACGTCTTCTCTATCGAGACCAACCCTACCTTCCAATTTCCAGCCAGTGAAGGAGATCCAGCCGCCCTTTGCTCACCGTCGTCCACCTGCGCCGACCCCCGTCACCTCCGGCGTCCTCTCCGGCAACCACCAAGACCACCACTCGCTCTCCCACCATCTCTCACATCCAACACCCGATCAACCATCCCCAATCCACCTTCTCCATCGTCACCAACCCGATCCACCCTCCCAACCTCCAAGCAGCTAGATCCGGTGGATATCCAGCCGCTGCAGCTACCCTTCGCCGTCCCTCGTCCACCTCTGCCGACCCTGTTACCTATAGCGTCCTAACCGCCACTCTATCTCCCTCTCTCACATCCAACACCCCACCAACCATCCCCGATCTACCCTCCCAACCCCCAGCCAACCAGATCTGGAGGAGATCCAGCCTTTTGCCGCCCCCCGTCCATCTCCGCCGACCCCATCACCTCCGGCGTCCTCTCCAGCAACCACCAAGACCACTACTCTCTCTCCCTCTCTCCCACCATCTCTCACATCCAACACCCCACCAACCATCCCCGATCCACCTTCTCCATCGTCACCAACCCGATCCACCCTCCCAACCTCCAGGCAGCCAGATCCGGTGGAGATCCAGCCGCTATAGCCGCCCTTCGCCGGCCCTCGTCCACCTCTGCCGACCCTGTCACCTTCGACGTCCTAACCGCCACTCTATCTCCCTCTCTCACATCCAACACCCCACCAAACATCCCTGATCTACCCTCCCAACCCCCAGCCATCCAGATTTGGAGGAGATCCAGCTGTTGTAGCCACCGTTTGCCGCCCCACGTCCATCTCCGCCGACCCCCATCACCTCTGGCGTCCTCTCCGGCAACCACCAAGACCACCACTCTCCTCAAAAAGTGTAATTTACTTATTTTATATTATTATAATAATTAAACGACCAATATGGCCCATAAAAATTACAAAAGTGTAATTTACTTATTTTATATTATTATTATAAAATATCTTAATATAATATTATTATATTCATATAAATGCGTCAGCATGGAGATGCATTGATATGTATGACCATGCCGTGTCATCATGCTACACCATGTGGCGATGCGATCCTTTTTTTCGTCCCTCGTCACCCCCCCCGACCTCTCCGGCAACCACGAGCACCACCACCCTCTCTCCCTCTCTCCGGCAACCACGAGCACTAATACCAATATGTCCCATAAAAAAAAATTCAAAAGTGGCATTTACTTATTTATATTATTTTAGTAATCTTATTAAAATAATATTATTATATTCATATAAATGGGTCCGTATGGGGATGCATTGATGTGTATGACCATGCCATGTCACCATGATATGCCATGTGGCCATGCAATGCCATGTGGCCATGCGAAACTTTTTCACGTCCGTCGTAGGTGGAGGCCACGTGTTCGTCACCGGCGGCCACGAACCGGTTGAGGACGGGCGGACATCGATACCGACGATGGCGGAGGAGTGGACGTCCGCCAGAGATGGTAAATAAGCAAGCGTTGATATGAGAGAGATTCGCCGGTGGAGGCATCGAACATGACGGGTGGGGTGGTAATATTATACTTTATTAGAATATATTCAGGTTGATTATGTCAATTATGTTCTAATATATGCAGCATAATATTAATCAAACGAGAAAATATTATAAATTAAATTATATGCTTTATCATATTATATGTATTATTATATTCTTAAATAATTTATTAAAGCCAAGGTGAATATTATATGCATTGTCATATTATTAATTAAGCAACCAATAAGTCATAAAAAATTCAAAAGTTAAATTTACTTTCCACCTCATCGATCCCTATTCCTATTTCACCTTTTTCATCCAAACACCATTTTCTTATCCCAAGTAATCATTACTCCTTTATCCTCACTTTTCAACCAAACACCAAAGTGGAATAACTTTTATCCCTGCATACCAATCCCTATCCCCTCTAATCCCGGAATAGGCTATCCCACAACCAAACGAGGCCTTAGAGTATAAAGAAAGAGTTCCACAATGTAGCAGCTTTAGTGCGAAGATGACTTCAATAATGCAACCCACGAAGTTTGATGAATTAGGAATTGAAGTTAATGGATAGATTCTCTGAAAACCCCAAACAATTGTTGCTAAAAGCCTCTTTCAGGTGCAACTACCTTCAGATAGATCTGGTTTAGTTTATGCTTGCCATTACTAATTCTATTTCCTATCCATATAGCAGGGACTCTTGTCTTCTTTTCCTCATCTCTTCTTTTACCTTTTTCAACTCCAATTCGGATTCAAGGTACGTTCATGGTGTAGTGCTTTACATGATCTGTTACTCTAAGGGTTATAAATTTTGTAAGTTATCATCATCAATACAAAGACCAAATCAACACCTTGAGCATATTTAGTTTTCATTTTTATTTTGAGGAAGAACATATCGAAATTTATGTTCAACTCAATGTTTTCAAGCTCTCACGAGGTTCGCATGTTATATCTGTCAGCATATCTTAACCAGAAGTTGGCCGATGACGAGGATATCCAGCCCATTGCTTGTTGCAATGGTACCAGACTGATCAAAGCTAGCAAATCACTCCTATCCAATTTCTTTATGCTCCTACCTACCATAATTCATAGGGCTTGTGGTCACCCTGCAGGCCAGATTTGCGGGCGATGATGAGCAAAAGTTTGTGTTCCTAACTGTCATAGGCTGAGCCCATACCCAACAAAGGCATTGGGGTGGCATGCTCGTTGGGAGGTGAGATCCTGGAATGGACTCTCATGGAGAGTTATGGCTACTGGATGTGATGAGGCTGAGTTATTGGTGATTTGGAGATGGCCGGAAGAGATGGTGGCGAGAGGAATTAACAGGGTGATTATTGAATCAGACTCGAGGAACTCTGTTAATTTTCTCAATGGAAGGTTGGCCAGGAAGGCTGATCTGCAGCCGGTGCATAGGAGGGTTTGGTGCTTGAGTGCCAGTTTTGGGTGTGTGATGTTTGTTCATATTCCCCATGCTTCAAATCAGGGGCGAATCTATTAGTGGGTTGCACCGGGCTGTAGCCCGGGCAACCCATAAGAAAATTCTTAAAGGGCCTATAAATTTAGCCCATTTAATTTCAATATAAATATATTGGGTCCAATCTAGTCTAATGGCTAGCCCACCAGCCCAGCCCACCAGCCCAGCCCACCAGCCCACCAGCCGAGCCCAATCCTGCCAAAAAGTCAAAATTAAAAAGACCATCTGGTGTTAGTGACATCATCGATCCTCGATCCGTTGTTGCTGGCTGTTGATGCATGCTGCTAGGTCTTGTAACCAGGGGGCGTGACATCATTCGATCCGTCTTGTAACTAGGGGTGTGACATCATTCGATCCGTTGTTGTTGACTGCTGCTAGGTCTTCTAGGGCGGCTGTCAAAAAGTCAAAATTAAAAAGACCATCTAGATTTAGGTGTTAGTGACATCATCATCCGCGGTTGCTGCCTACAAGGTCTTGTAACTAGGGGGCGGCTTGGGTCTAGTAATTGAGGGCGGCTGTTGTTCGGCTGTCGGCTAAGGTATTATACACAAATCCCTAATTTCTATTTCTCTTTATCTCATCTCCTTTTCTTAAATTAAATCCCTAATTCTATGCTCAAAAGAATCGTCGGGCACAACTTCGATAGTGTGAGTTTACGCATGTTAATTTATTCACATTTGTTTACTCGTTCATCAAAATATTTGCTAGGCATATAATTTATTCACATAGTATTTGATTCTTGTAGGACACCTATGGGTTCAAGACTTCAAGTTAATGTCGTGGCTCCTGATAGCCCTTTGACTTTGTTGTTTTGTCTCTCTTAAAAGCAATTCTCTACAACGTACAAGGTAAAGAAAATGACCCTGAAAGGTTAATAGTTGCATAATTGAGAGATTAGACCCCACATGTAATTTTTTATTTTCAGAATTATTTTATGAATTATTTTACTGTTCAGAAAAGAATGTGTTTTGAATATTGAGAACACTACTTGAGCATTTACTGTTTGGATATAGTCTCTTGTTCTTGTGTAAAGTAACCTCTTGTTCTTGTATAGAGTAACCGTAACTGAAACATAGGACTATGCTTTTTGAAATCCATTAGAGATATTACATTAAAATATGAGCTTGTGATTGATATAGTTTCTATCGAGCAAACCATTAGGATAGTGTTAGCCCGGACGAACTTTAAATCCTGGATCCGCCCCTGCTTCAAATGATGTTGTGCATGACCCACCTCGCCGAGCTTGGATTGAAGATGTAGGTGGTGCTATGAGTGTATAGATGTAAGTGTTTGATATACCACCCAAACTCTTTGGCTCAACTAAGTGAAAAAAGAAGAACAAAAACACTATCCTGGGCCGAGCTGGCCGCACTGGTGGCGTGGCCAAAACATTATGAAAAGATGCTTATGTAAGCGAGGAAGCCCAGTGATGAGTCACTAAATATTCGTAATTAAACCCCTTAATTTACCTTTGTTAGGACTAGGGTAGTTTTATTTAATAGTTTGTTAGTTGATTTTAGGTTTAATCATGATTTGAGAAGAAATACAAGATTTTTGGCTAAAATTATGGATTTATGTGATAAAGGCTGCTTCGTCGCCTATCAGGAGAATAATGTCCATAAATTATGTATAAGTCCAAATTTTTCTAGAAATTTATTATGTGATATAATACTTCAAGAGATACAACTTTCATGTTGGACACTTTGCAATATACCTGATGTATTGATACCAGTTTTGAAGAATAGAAAGATATACAGATGTGGAAAAACTGGTTCGTCGACGTTTAGAAGAATATTTTTCAAATATTACAGATAACTCTAAATATTATGAAATATTCTCTAGATGACAAATGACTTCCAAATCTACAACGTTTGTGTTGGACAAGTTTTCAGATTCCGGACAGATTGGGACCAGTTATGCTCGGAGTAAGACTGCCAGAATTAATTCAGGAAATCCGAGTTGTAATAGAAGTCCAACTTAGCCAAAACTCTAATTTTGGGAGTTCTCCTATAAATAGAGTTATTCCATTTGAATTTATCATCTTTTGGGGAGGAAAATCAGAGAGAAAAAGGAGAAGGTTAGGGTTTGAAGATGAAGATCTTTTCGCAGGGATCGATGGCTTCCTTCCCCGCACCTATGTATTTGCCTATAAGGTGAAAGTTTGAACACAGTGTCAATGCGCGACGTAGGAGTTATTTCAGCAGGTCTTAATCCACCGGTGCACAAAAACATATACCTTCGATTGTCTTTAACCTACTATCTGGTGGGCGCGAAATAGCATCCTTGTGGACGGTGTAATTGTTGGTTGAACACTCCCATCCGGCAAGTACGTAGGTGAGTCGAAGGTTGGGTGTACAAGCGGCCAACACATTCTGTGTCACTCCTTTCTGCCCTCGAAACCGTATTGCTATGTCCGTTGGAACGATGTCGTGTACGTGCGTACCGTCTATAAGGTCGATGCAGTTCTACATGTGTGACAAGGAAGAATGTCATCGCGACGTGTGCAAATGGAGGTGAACTTTAAAAATCAGTGTCAATGCATGTTGGTATACCTTAAAGTAAGGGTAGTATGAAGGGCTTCCTAGGATTTCGGGGGGTGTGTTCGGCCCTGCTTGCTGCATGTACAGGTCACGAATACCGCATATTGCCTTCAAGACCGTGTTGAAATAGTGGCTGATTGTCTCACCCGATAAAAGAAATTCCGCCCGCATAACACGATTTTTTGTGTTGTGACTGACAATGTGTAGAAAGATACACAGTTGTTCTTCAATCTTAATCTGATAAGTTTCCGTGAGTAGATTACGCTGCCTCATAAGACGTGCCAATTAGTCTAGTGCGTCTACATCCATACGGATATAGGCGACACAATAATCTGACCCAGGCATTCGAATCCTAGCCATATGTCGTCTCCAAGCCTCATCACGAGACTCCCGCGGCATTGCCACGACACGGGTGCCTGACTCTAGATAATAGCGGTGCACGACCGCGATTATAACTGCGTAGACAACCAATAATACTGCTAGCTGATGAGAATGCATATTGTTATATTTTTATCCCTTAATACTTAGTCTCCTATGCTTATTTAGTTCCTACATACACTCATTATTCTTATATTTTGATTTAGGATGCAATTGAAGTCCTTAAGTCGAAAAGAAGCTGAAAAGAGTGCATGGATCAACTTTAAAGATTAATCTGTACCTGCTCATGAAGAACCAAATGATGTGCCATATATGGTTGGAACGTTCTTGAAGTCTAGTTTCTGGAGAATTTTACGGTTCGTGATTCCGAGTTTCCTAGAGGAAGTTACGGCAATTTTAGTACCGATGGCGCAGTCTGGATGGCAGAACAGTAATACGCTGGAACGTCTGATCGATCCGACACCCAGGGTCCGATCGATCGGACTATGTAGAAACGTGACAGAACATATATTTTTTGGCTGAACATCGTCCGATCGATCCCTACATCCATCCTATGGGGTCCGATCGATCGGACACCTAAAGTTCGATCGATCGGACTCAAAAATAGCCAGAGAAGGTGGATTTTTACGCATCCGATCGATCCAGTGCCCATAGTTCGATCGATCGGACTCGGGCGTAACTAGAAATCGAAGAGTTTAATGAGACTGATCGATCCGACACCCCGAGAAGGATCGATCGGACTTCTCCAGTAAAGAAAATCAACGATTGTGATGTAATCCGAGGGTGGATACACTTGAGGATATAAATAGGACTCTTTCTAGGGTTTGAGGGGGGATTCTTGGACACTTTTGGCTGCTCTTTCTCCTCTTTTATATTTTTTCTAGGTTTTCTTTTGCTTTATGGAATCTTTTGAGGATTGTTCTCGATGGCCCTGCGTGGCTAAATCTTGATCCTTGGTCGAGGAGACTGAAACCTCGAAATCAATGAAACTGTGAGATCTAATTTATTTTTATTGTTCAGTTTATAGATGAGTATTGAATGTTCTTCTGTTATTAAATATTCATGATTGTTTTGTCTAATTGCTAGGAGCGCTACTAGTTTATTATTCATTGCGATCTACTGCTAGGTTGGATATCAAATCCGGAATTGTTTGATCCCTCTAATCTGCGAAACAACTAGGCTGTGTTTGGTTACCCCTTTGACCATGGGAGAGGGAGTGGGAGAGGGAGTCACAACTCCCTCCGCCGCGTTTGGTTGGCATTTAAGCGCGGGAGAGGTGACTCCCTCTCCCGAGCTCTCCCATGACGGAAGGAAACCGGATTCCTCCCGAAATTGGGAGGAATCATGTTTCCTTTCCCCCCGTTTTGGTCAACGCAAAGAAAAGTACTAAAATACCCCTCTTAAAAATTATGTATCTTTTAAAAGATCTAATTATAGCCATCAGATTTAGGGGTATATTAGTAACTTCAATATCATTCCTGTGCTTTCCTATCTTAATTTGGTCATACCAAACACAAACAACGTCTTTCCCTCTCCCACTCCCATGGTCATACCAAACACAAACGATGACAATCCCGTTCCTCTCCACTCCTCTCCCTCTCCCACTCCCTCTCCCTCTACCTCTCCCGTCATGCAACCAAACGCAGCCCTAGGGTTTAATAATCTACTGCGTTTCAGAGATTGTTAGGTCTTAGGAAGAATATTCAACTAGATTAAATGCAACCGCTTGTGCTTGTGTTGTTTAGCTTCATCGATCTCCCTATTCTTAACGCTGCTACTAGATTAAATCTACAGCGCGTGTCTTAGGTTGTTTAGTAGTTAGGGTTGATTAGATCGCTTGTTTCTAATTAACTATGATTGAGGAGAGATTCGGATTTCATTCGAACGGTGAATATTCATGGTATGAATTGATTGATACTTGCATCTATGATCAGTTCTTGGATTCCGATGGTGGATGTTGACTCAGACCAAGGTTTGTTCTCTTGATTCAACTTGTTTCTTCGTTTTAAATTATTTCTTTACTGTTTTCCTCACGTTTAAAACCCCCTATCTTTGTTCACTTAGCACAAAACTAGGCTAAACACTCTTTGTGGGATCGACTCGTACTCGCACTACTACATTTAGCGTAAAGAGTATTGGTTTTATTTTTGAGTGCCTGCGACAGCACATCAAATTTTGGCGCCGTTGCCGGGGAGTGATTCTAGTTGATTTTTGTGCTTATAGTGATCTTTATTTTGAAAAAAAAAACCCCTTGGTTATGGACCCGAATTATAATATGCCACCGGGTGACGTATGGAATGATGATTTGCCTTTTGGTTATGAACCCGTTTACAATAATGACACATATGGTTTCTCAAACCCGGCCTATGATTCATATTCATATTCTTATAATTCGGATTTTGGAGATCATACCTATCCTAGTTGGCAGTTTCATGGTTTCTCAAACCCGGCCTATGATTCATATTCATATTCTTATAATTCGGATTTTAGAGATCATACCTACCCTAGTCGGCAGTTTCAAGCACAAATGCAAGAGATTCTGAAGGAAATGGAAGAAAATATTAATTCCTTTAGAGAAATGCGTATTTCTTGGGAGGAAAGATTTCCTAGGGAACGTGACGAAGTTGAGAACCCCTTCACTGCTCAGTCACAAATGCATCAAGAGCCATATTTGGAAGATATAGTTCAATCTATTGCTATTAATACTTCGCAATTTCAACAGGAGACGAAGGCTAGTATTCAAAGATTGGAACATCAGGTAGGCCAGATGGCGACTGCAATCAGCAAGATAGAGGCGCAAAATTCGGGAAAATTACCCTCTCAGATGGTTGGAGATGCTTCGAGGGAATTTCTACAAAATGCAGATGAAGAAGCTGTCCAGTCTAGGCCAATCGACCGCTGAGAATACCAGGAGCATTTATTCGATGAACCTCCTCCGACTGAAGTCGAAAGCATTCCTAGTACGTCATAAGGTATATTTCCTGTGACTATCTCATCTTCATTAGTGGTTAAAAAGGAGATGACCTTAGTAGATATTTTCATATCTCGACGGATTTATTTTCGATCATGTGATCTTGACATCTTTGACAATGCGAACGACAACATTATCAATAGATCAATGGATTATTCGATTATAGTTGAGCATAATGTTGACGCCTTTTTTCTTGATCACCATGATGATAAGTATTTTTGTTTAAGAGATCTAGCTATCTTGTTTACTAGTGTTAGAATGGAAAAGCTAGTTTTCATTTTTGAAATATGCCACTTGGATTCATATGCTAAATTAACCTTGGTGGCACTATTGAGGTTAAATATCCATATTATGGCATCCATTGATTTTGCATACCATCGTGCTAGAGAACGGCCACCAAGGGCACGATTAAAACTTTTTCTATTGTATATAGTAATTTAGTTTGCTTTATTTACTTTCTTGTGTGCTTGAGAGTGCTTGAATTATTTTTAGGTTGTGTGCATGCATGTTTGCTTTTGTTTTGCTTTGCTTTGCTTTTGCTTTGTAGGTGATTGAGTACCCCCTGTGATACATGAAGAATTCACCCAGACATGCAGTGAACCATTCCTGTGCAACTCATAAATAAAAGTGCTGCTTGGAAGACAACCCAAGGGGAGTTCGTTCCTTTCTCTTTTTATTTTCGCATTTCCATTTTAGTTATTTTTGTTTTTCTCTGCATTCCACCTTACATTGAGGACAATGTCAGTTTCAAGTGTGGGGGAGGAGATCTAGGTTGCATTTGCCATGAGCAAGAATTAGTTAAGCTTATAATATTCATAACATGATTGAATGAGTAATTTCGCGACTTGGACTTAATTAGTTGAGTTATTTTCCTTGAGATGGTAGTGACTAAATGAGTAGACGAAAGCTGGTGAGATTTTGAGCCTTTAGACTGACACATTCATATCAGTCTCACTATTTTCTTTCATGAGAGATATTCTTCCATGGATTTGTTTCTCTAGAACTTGCTTTGATTCTATTCGAGGTCACATTGACACATGCAGACATGAACATGATTAAGGCCATTTTTTGTCTTAAGCTACATAAGCCAAATAGCCTACCTTGCAATTAATTTTTTCTTTTGCTAAACACCTTTGAGCTTTATTGACTTTATTGTTAACCCACATTACAAACTTTAAACCTGAAAAAAAATATTTCCGTTACCCAAGCCATAGAACTAGTGGAGCATTGATCATCATTATGACATGTATGGGTGCAAAAGTTCAAGTGTGGGGGTGTTTGGATTTGTGGTATGGCTATATTTGAAAAAAAAAAAAAGAAAGAAAGAAAGAAGAAAGTGAAGGAGGAAATTGTTCCTCATGTTACAAAATGTGTTTATGAATTCTCCTAATACTCCAAAAAAGGGGTATGTCTATGTATGATTTCTACGAAGGTGGAAGTTTTTGCAAAAGATTGTTCACTATTTTCAGTTAAAAAGTATTCATTTGAACAATCTCTTTGCCAAGGTCGTATGCTATATGGTTCGAGTATATTAAAGCCAAATTGAAGAAGTTGCTGAACGGAGTGATTGGTTGTACATGTCTTATTGATGCATTTTTGCTCCATTAGTTTCATTGGCTTTCGAGCTACATTCCCAAATATTTCCCACCTTAATCCTAGACCCCATTACAACCTTGTGAAGTCCTTATGATTCGTGTTATGCATGTGATACTAGTGGTGGAGAATGAGAAGATATGCAAGCTTATGGTAGATCATTTTCATTGGAATGAATTTGAGTGAAATACATACCCTTCAAATACATGAGAGTCGAGTGTTTATTTCTGTGAGGGTCTACTGATTTAGTGTGCTTCATATTCAGGTGAAAATGCTTATTGATTGATTTTTAAGTTGTCTAAAAATGTTTGTTCATGATGTGTTATGAGTTGTGAAGAGCTTGATTGTTCTTTGTTGATGGTGTTGCAACCTTGATATCTTGAGTAGAGTGAATTTTAGTTTTGCCCGAGGACGAGCAAAAGCTAAGTGTGGGGGAATTTGATGAGAATGCATAATGTTATATTTTTATCCCTTAATACATAGTCTCCTATGCTTATTTAGTTCCTAAATACACTCATTATTCTTATATTTTGATTTAGGATGCAATTGAAGTTCTTAAGTCGAAAAGAAGCTGAAAAGAGTGCATGGATCAACTTTAAAGATTAATCTGTACCTGCTTATGAAGAACCAGATGATGTACCATATATGGTTGGAACGTTCTTGAAGTCTTTCTGGAGAATTTTACGGTTCGTGATTCCGAGTTTCCTAGAGGAAGTTACGGCAATTTTAGTACCGATGGAGCAGTCTGGATGGCAGAACAGTAATACGCTGGAACGTCCGATCGATCCGACACCCAGCGTCCGATCGATCGGACTATGCAGAAATGTGACAGAACATATATTTTTTGGTTGAACATGGTCCGATCGATCCCTACATCCATCCTATGGGGTCCGATCGATCGGACTCAAAAATAGCCAGAAAAGGTGGATATTTACGCATCCGATCGATCCAGCGCCCATAGTTCGATCGATCGGACTCGGGAGTAACTAGAAATCGAAGAGTTTAATGAGACTGATCGATCTGACACCCCGAGAAGGATCGATCGGACTTTCCTAGTAAAGAAAATCAACGATTGTGATCTAATCCGAGGGTGGATACACTTGAGAATATAAATAGGACTCTTTCTAGGGTTTGAGGGGGGATTCTTGGACACTTTTGGCTGCTCTTTCTCCTCTTTTATATTTTTTCTAGGTTTTCTTTTGCTTTATGGAATCTTTTGAGGATTGTTCTCGATGGCCCTGCGTGGCTAAATCTTGATCCTTGGTCGAGGAGACTGAAACCTCGGAATCAATGAAACTGTGAGATCTAATTTATTTTTATTGTTCAGTTTATAGATGAGTATTGAATGTTCTTCTGTTATTAAATATTCATGATTGTCTTGTCTAATTGCTAGGAGCGCTACTAGTTTATTATTCATTGCGATCTACTGCTAGGTTGGATATCAAATCCGGAAATGTTTGATCCCTCTAATCTGCGAAGCAACTAGGGTTTAATAATCTACTGCGTTTCAGAGATTGTTAGGTCTTAGGAAGAATATTTAACTAGATTAAATGCAACCGCTTGTGCTTGTGTTGTTTAGCTTCATCGATCTCCCTATTCTTAACGCTGCTACTAGATTAAACCTACAGTGCGTGTCTTAGGTTGTTTAGTAGTTAGGGTTGATTAGATCGCTTGTTTCTAATTAACTATGATTGAGGAGAGATTCGGATTTCATTCGAACGGTGAATATTCATGGTATGAATTGATTGATACTTGCATCTATGATCAGTTCTTGGATTCCGATGGTGGATGTTGACTCAAACCAATGTTTGTTCTCTTGATTCAACTTGTTTCTTCGTTTTAGATTATTTGTTTACTGTTTTCCTCACGTTAAAAATCCCCCTATCTTTGTTCACTTAGCACAAAACTAGGCTAAACACTCTTCGTGGGATCGACTCGTACTCGCACTACTACATTTATCGTAAAGAGTATTGGTTTTATTTTTGAGTGCCTGCGACAGCACATCACTAGCCTTTGATACTGTTCGTCACCATTGTCCATCTATAACAATGCAACATGCCAAAACACTAACGGTAATAGCTACACTTAGCGTTTTTGACATTTCATGTGGATTTATAATAGGTAGTAATATGTGTTGTTGTTAAAAAAACATCCAAATCACTACCACACTCCGAAAGCATATAATAGGCAGCAATTAAAAAGATCACTACTGATGTTTCAACAATAGCATGTAATAGACAGAGATGATGGTGAAGAAGGTCGTGAGGACGTAGAGGAGAAGATGGCGAAGGTGTTGATGGTGGTTTAGAGGGACGGGGATGACCGGAGATGCTGCAATGGACGGTGCTGGGTAACGGCTCGGGGACGAGCCGCTTGAAGCCAGGCGGAGCCGGGAAGAGAGAGAAAATCCGGCGGAAAATAAGGAAAAAATAGGAAGAATGTGGAGAAAAATTCCAGGAAAATATGAAGAAAATCCTAAAAATCAGGGGAAAATCATAAAAATTAAATAAAATTCTAAAAAGCAAAGGAAAAAAAATTTCATAAAACTGGGTTGCCTCTCAGGAAGCGCGAAATTTTACGTCTTTCGCTAGACGCTCCCGAAACAAGATTTAGGAGGCCGATGGTTCTATATGAAGAAATACATGGCCCGGATCATGGTGAAGTTATGCATACATGATTCATCAAAGAATAAAAAGAAGTCCTTAGCAAACAACATATGCATAGAACTAGAAATGTTGATACGATCTTTGATGAAAGGACGATAGGAATTGGCATAGTCTTCACTCATAACAAGGTTCTCATCCTCACAAAGTTCAACTAATGTGGATGATATTAAAAGTAGAATCTCAAACTGAGGCTCTAGAGAAGGAATATTGCTAACACCCTCATCCTCATTATGTTTATCACTAATATGCATATCATCATCATTCAACTCATCATGTAGAAGTTTAACTTGAGGTTCCTGACAGAGGGTCTCACTAATATGCTCATCGTCATTATGATTATCGGAAATAGACATATTAACATCATTCAACTCATCATGAATAGTCGGCAATTTAGCATAACAACCCTCATCATCACTATCATCAAAAAAACTTGCTTCATAAGAATGACCGAAATACATATATGGCCCAGAATGTACAACCGGATAGCATTCATCAACATCATCAACTGTATCATCCAAAGTTGGCAAAACAAAACTTTCAGCAGCCGACAAAACATTATCAACAGCATCATGAACTGGCAAAACGTCACGAGCATTATAGCATGCATCATCATCATTAGAAATATAAGCATTACAAGCATTGTCATCATTAACAAGAGGAATAGAATCATTCGCATAATTCTCATTCTCATAATATGAATCAGTCATGTGTGCTAGTTGTTTTATTTGTGTCTCTATGTTTTTAATTGATTGATCATTAGAGTTAACATAGCTTTTGATTGTTTCCATGTTAGCTTTGATGCCGGCATTCATGTTGGCAAGTGTACTCATGATTGTGTCCAAAGCTAAGTAAGAGAGTGGTTGTGGAGGATATTGCTGATCAAAATAAGGTGCTGAATTTTGGGTCGGTGTTTCTATGTTCCATGGTTGAACATTTGGAGGTCCATAACCTTGAAATTGCCAACTAGGGTATGTATGATCTCTAAAATTCGGATTATAAGGATATGAATGTGAATTATATATCGGATTTGAGAAACCATATATGTCATTATTGTAAGCAGGTGTATATGTCGAGGGCGTGCGATAATCCCACGATGTATCACCCGGTGGCATATAATATTCGGCCATGTATGCAAGATCATATATAAGAAAGAGAAAAAGAAAACAGAAGATTCGGAGGAAACGACAAAATCAGAAAAACAATGATTGAAACGAAAAATTTTGAATTTCAAAAACTTACCTGACTGCGCAGTTCCGATCGGTCGGTATGGGGCCCGACCGATCGCTCCAGGCCGCGGGGGAGATCCTTCCTTCAAAAAAAATCCGTTCCAATGCTGCTAAAATTCCACAAAAATTGTCAGAAAATTCCTAAAAAGTGTAAAATAAAGAAAGGGAGAAATAAGATAGATAAGAATATAACTAAGCAAAGAAAACGAGTTAAGAGAAAATCAATTAGTTAACCGTCGAATTCCCCGTCAACGGCGTCAAAAATTGATCGCTTACAAACGTCGTCGTTAAAACGTTGTAAACTCAATCAAATATTAAATTTATAATCCTTATTCAATCACTACACTACTAGGTAGAAATAGCGGTGAAGTCGGGAGTCGATCCATAGGGAAAACGTTGGAAATCAAAATAAATTCTCAAAACCCTAAAACTAAGGAAAATAATCAAAGATAGAATAGAGTTATCTAAACTAATAAATAAAAGAGATAAAAGGTTGATCAATTTGAATCAATGGATAAGTGACTTAGGAGTTACTCAATCCGCCCTAGTTTCGCCTTCAATCTTCTCTAGTTATCCTCTTGTTCTCTTCTCTCAACATTATGGATCATATGGCTACAAGCTCAAATGAATCCCTAAAAGAAGATTTATGTTTCTAACGGCATAGCCTATCTTTCTTGGCATAGATTTTCTTTGGTCTTACGATTACTTTATGTTATACTACTCGTAATGACCTTGGCACAACCTATCCTAACTTAGCATAGCCTATCTCACTAGCAAACCATAAATCACATGAAAACCATCCTATGAATCTCTACAATCAATCACAGAAATCATATAGGACTGAAAATACGTCAAGGAACTCTGTTCTCTCAACTCTATTAATAATAAAAAGCAAATTCATAGGATCATGTTTTGAGAAGAATACAAGATTCAAACCAAAGAAGATAGGAAACTATGCTAGGGTTTCATGAATAATCCTAAGAACAATAACTAGCAACTCATCTTTTGGATGAAAGCCATCGGGTTGGAGTAGGAAGCTGTCACCATCCATATCCTCTCGGTCTTCTTCTTCCTCCTCCAAAGATTGTCAAAAAGATGAGAAATTCGGCTGAAATCACCCCTTAATATAATAGAAATCCTTAATCCCGGAATTAGGAGTTACAGTTGAACTTAAACTCTAATTTCCCTAAATTCCGGGTTGCTGACGTCATCGGCGCGATCCATCGGACTCAAATCCGATCCATCGCTCCAGTCGGACTGGGTCTGCCACGTCATCAATTAATTTCAGCCTTTCTCAAATTTCAGCTTTCATACGTCTGACTTTGCTTCAACACTGGCGCCGATCTATAGAGAATCTAAGAAAGTCTTCAACATGAAAGTTGTAGATCTTGAAGTCTTCTTTCATCTCCCAAAATATCAGAATATTTGGAATTGTGTAGAATTTCTGGTAATTTATTTCCAAACAGTCGATGAAACAGTCTTTTTGCAGAATTTAGTGATTTTTGGACGAATTTCTGGTATTTCTTCTCAAATCCTACTTAAACCTGAAATCAAGCAATATGATATCAAATACACCTACTCTAGGCCTAACAAAGGTAATTTAAGGGGTTTAATTATGAATATTTAGTGACTCATCACTTCTTGTCATAAAAGATCGATCCCTTATGCACCCAGAGATGAAAAAGACCCACGGTCGACAGTGGCATCGACCGTGGCATCGACCATCAGGCTCTGTCAAGAAAAACACTTCGCACGATCGATTCGAGGATCGACCGCGAGGATAGATCTGAAATCCGGAATAAAGAGATCGATCTTCTTTCCAGAAGAGATCGATCTGAGTCGGGGCGCAACCATAATCTGGGAAGAAAAAATCGATCTTTGTTAACCGACTTTGCAGAATTAAGGGCTCCGATCTAATCCGAGGATGGCAAACTTATGGGCAATAAATAGGGTTCTTTCTGGGGTTTGAGGGGGGCGAATTCTAGAGGATTTTGGCTGCTACTTTCTATTTCTTTGATATTTCTAGGGTTCTTCTGTCTTCTTTAAAGGATTATTCTTGATGGCCTTGCGTGGCTAAACCTTGATTCTTGGTCAAGGAAACTGAAACCTCGGAATCAATGAAACTGTGAGATCTAATCTATTTTTATTGTTCAGTTTATACTTGAGTATTGAATGTTGTTTTGTGATTGGATGTTCATGATTGTCTTGTCTAATTGCTAGGAGGCATTCTAGTTTATTATTCATTACGATCTACTGTTAGGTTGGATATCAAATCCGTAATTGTTTGATCCCTCTGATCTGCGAAGCAACTGAGATCTATTGATTTACTGCGTTTCAGAGATTAATAGATCTTAGGAAGAATATTCGACTAGATTAAATGCAACCACGTGTGCTTGTGTTGTTTAGCTTCATCGATCTCCCTATTCTTAAGGCTGCTACTAGATTAAATCTACAGCGCTTGTCTTAGGTTGTTGAGTAGTTAGGGTTGATTAGATCGCTTGTTTCTAATTAACTATGATCGAGGAGAGATTCGAATTTAATTCGAACGGTGAATATTCATGATATGAATTGATATATACTTTCATCAATGATCAGCTATAAAGATTCCGATGGTGGATGTTGACTTAGACCAAGGTTTGTTCTCTTGATTCAACTCATTTCTTCGCTTTAGATTATTTCTATTTTGTTTTCATTTTACTCAAAACTCCCCATCTTGTTCACATAGCACAAAACTTTTATTAGACACTCCTCATGGGATCGACTCGTACTCGCACTACTACATTTATTTTAAAGAGTATTGGTTTTATTTTTGGTTGCTTGCGACAGCACATCAGGCAACATATCAAAGACCTCAACTGAAATCAGACCAGATGACATCAACTGAAAACAAGGACAACATATCAAAAACCTCAACTGAAATAAAATAAAATCAGAATAAAATCCTCAGCTGCAATAGGGGAATACGAAGACCTCAATTGAAAACTAAAATGTAGAGCAATGAACTAGGGGATCAGTCGCGATACGAAGTGGAAAGCTCAAATATGCAATACCAGATGAGATCTGGGAAAAAGAAATGCAGGGAAAACAGAAAAAGCCATAACTATGGGGATCATATCATATGATGTAGATCCTAGATCTACCAAGAGAAGAAAGGGGATCAGTCGCGGGAATACGAACTGGAAACCCAACTATGCAAAACCAGTCAAAATCTGGGAAAAATAAATGAATGGAAAACAAAAAAAAGCCATAACTATGGGGATCAGCTCATACAATGTAGATCCGAGATCTACCAAGAGAAGAAAGGGGATCAGTCGTGGGAATACGAACTGGAAAACCCAACTATGCAAAACCAGTCGAAATCTGGGAAAAATAAATGAATGGAAAATAAAAAGAAACCACAACTATGGGGATCAGCTCATACGATGTAGATCTGAGATCTACCAAGAGAAGAAAGGGGAACAGTCACGGGAATACGAATTGGAAAACCCAAATATGCAAAACCAGTTGAAATTTGGGAAAAATAAATGAATAGAAAACAAAAAAAAAACACAACTATGGGGATCAGCTCATACGATGTAGATCCGGGATCTACCAAGAGAAGAAAGGGGATCAGTCGGTGGAATACGAAGTGGAAAACCCAAATCTCCAAAACCATTCGAAATCTGGTAAAAAAATGAAGAAAAAAGAGAACGAAGCCACATAGTCATAGGGGGTCAGGTTATATGGTGTGTAGATCCGAGGTCTACCAAGAGAAGAAAGGGGATCAGGGAAAGAGGAGAAAGGGGATCCGAAGTCACCTCTTCAGGAAAACTTTTCCGGTGTAGATCCGAAAGATTGGAGGATTTGGGTGGGCGGCGGAAACCCTAGGCGTCGTGAGAGAGAGGTTTGGGAGATATCGGGGGAGAGTGACGATAGGGTCGCGACTGATGGAATCAATTTTCCATTGGCGGAAACCCTAGCCCCGTGGTCGCTGGAAATTTGAGTCCAGTGACTGCTGGAAACCGTTTCTGGCCCTTTTTGGGCCGAAACCAATTGCTAGAAAAAGAGCATCTTGGAAAGCATCTTGGACTGGAATGGGGCGGGTTCCAGCGAAACAAACGGCTGGAAAATGATTCCAGTCCAGCCTGGAATGACCTGTTTCCAGGGAAACAAACGTGCCCTTAGCCAAAACTCTAATTTCAGGAGTTCTCCTATAAATAGAGTTATTCCATCCGAATTTCTCATTTTTTGGGGAGAAAAATCAGAGAGAAAAAGGAGAAGGAAGGAAAAGGCTAGGAATTGAAGACGGAGATCTTTCCGCGGGGATCGATGGCTTCCTTCCCAACACCTATGGATCTTTCCCAAAAGATGAGTAGCTAATTTCTAAACTTAGGGATCTGATGAAACCCTAGTGTAGCTTTTTGTATTCTAATAGCTTTGATAGAAAACAGTGTTAATTCTAATGCTCAATCAATTAAGAATTTAGAAACACAAATTGCACAACTAGCTTGTATGGTGAATTCATATGATGATTATGTGAATGATTATGTTCCTCCTATTTGTGATGACAATGCTTGCGATGCTTATGCTTCTAATGAGAATGATACATGTCATTATGAGATGTATTCTAATGCTTTGCCAGTTCATGATGCTATTGATAATGTTTTGCTGGCTTCTGAAAATAAAATTGATGAATGCTACCCCCAACTTGATGTGTTGCAAACGTGTCGTTAAGGTTTAGCAAACCTCAATCAAAATATAATCCTTATTCTATTAGTATCCTACAGGTTAGACTAGTGGTGAAGTTCGGAGTCGATCCGTAGGAAAAACGTTGGAAACTAAAATCAATGCTCAAAACTCAAAAACTAAGCAAAAGTAGTAATTATAAGATTGAATAACCTAAAGTTAACTAAAAAGAGCAAGTAAAAGTTGTTGTTAAATCACTTAAGAGAAATACATAGGGATTACTCAATGCATCTTAGTTTCACCTTCTATATTCTTCAGTTATCCTCTTGTCTCCTTCTCTAAACATTATGGATCATATGGCTACAAGCTCACATGAATCCCTAAAATAACATTTATGTTCATAATGGCATAGCCTATCTTTCTTGGCATAGATTGTCTTCGGTCCTATAATTACTTTAAGTTATACTACTCCTAATGACCTTGGCACAACCTATCCTAACTTAGCATAGCTTATCTCACTAGTAAATCATAAATCACATGAAAACCATCTTATGAATCTCTACAATCAATCAAAAAAATCATGTAGGATTGAAAGTATGTCAAGGGAACTCCGTTCCTTCAACTTTATTAACAATAAAAAGCAAATTTATACGATCATGTCTTGAGAACAATACAAGATTCAAACCAAAAAATACAAAAAGTTACACTAGGGTTTCATGAGATCCCTAAGTTTAGAAATTAGCAACTCATCTTTTGGGAAAGATCCATAGCTGTTGGGAAGGAAGCCATCGATCCCCGCGGAAAGATCTTCATCTTCAAACCCTAGCCTTTTCCTTTTTCCCTCTGATTTTCCTCCCCAAAAGATGATAAATTCAAATGGAATAACTCTATTTATAGGAGAACTCCCGAAATTAGAGTTTTGGCTAAGTTGGACTTCTATTACAACTCAGAATTCCTGAATTAACTCTGGCAGTCTTACTCCGAGCGCAACTGGGTCCAATATGTTCGGAATCTGAGAACGTATCCAACACGAACATTGTAGACTAGTAAGTTTTCTATCATATCTCAAAGATTTCATAATATTTGAAGTTATCTGGAATATTTGACGAATATTTTTGTGAACCTCGACGGACCAGTTTTCCTGCAACTATATATCTTTATCTTCTTGAAAACTGGTATCAATCCATCAAGAGTCTCGCCAAATGTCCAATATGAAAGTTGTATACCTTGAAGTCTTCTATCACGTACTAAATTTTCAGAATATTTGGACTTATACAAAAATTCTGGAGAATATTCTCCTCACAGACAATGAAGTACTCTTTATCACAAATTCATCTTTTTAGCCGAATTTTTGTATTTCTTCTCAGATTATGATTAAACCCGAAATCAACTAATAAACTATTAAATACAACTACTGTAGGTCTAACAAAAGTAAATTAAGGGGTTTAATTATGAATATTTAGTGACTTATCACACCAGTCCATAAGAGAGATACTTGTTGTCGTGCCCCGGCCCAGAAAAACCCATCCGGACTGGGACACGAGAGGGGTTCCTACATCTACTAACATCAAACTGGCGGAAACAGTTACGAACAACTAACAACTACTATTATATACATCAAAGTTACATCAAAATTTACATATATCAGTACTCAAGTACAAAACATATTATAAACCTCAAAAAGTTACATCATCGGTAGTCTCCCGAAAAGCACAGCAGAAGCCCTCCTGATCCTCAAGCATGACCTGATGTCGTCGCGCCACCACAGGACGAACAACTGGGGGCTACTGCAGAAGAGCTGGTACCCGTACATGCAAACGCAGCCCGGATAGGAGTGAGCACTAAGCTCAGCAGGGTTCTACTCTACGACACACACAAGGAAGGCAACAACAACTGAACCAACTCTGTGCCAAGTACTGAGGTCTACAAAGGACCCCGTAAATCCCGTCAATAACCCGAAGGGTACCTGTCCAAAGTACGTCCCTCCGACAGCCACTGTTCAAGGATGGACCACCTCCGACAATCCCTGACACATGATGGACATGACGATACCAGTAGGACACCCCTCTCCAAGCGGGATCTCCACACTTGGCGGAACTACCGTGGTTATGACAACCAACTCTCAGCACTCAAAGCAACAGAGCAAACACGACCTCTAGACTCCAACTCAAAAGCTAAGGCTTGCCAGGGAGCCCATAAATCCCATCGATACCCCTAGGGTTCCTGTCACACCCCGACCCAGAAAGCCCATCCAGGACGGCGCGTGAGGGTTCCTATCACTATTCATCTTCAATCGGCGCGATACAAAGCGGAAAAGACGGACAATTTAAACAATTGTATTCCAGAGGCGAAACAGATTCAATTTATATAACATCAAGTTGTACAGTTACAAAATTCCATTCTAAGACTTCCAAGGTAAAGATATAATACATGATTTCAAAATCCTCAAAATGTTTACAACAACATATATATATCAAAATGTACAACAGATAATCCTCCAGCAACCTCAAGCGCCTTTGGATGTACTCGCGCCGCCAAAGGCCGATCCTGCCGGCTCCACCGAAGAAGAACTGCCGCCTGCACCTGCAAACGCAGCCCGGGTAGGAGTGAGCGATAACCTCAGTAGGGTTCTACTCTACGGCACAATGAAAAAAGAGGAAAACAACAACAGTGTTGTCTCCCAGCCTAAGTCTAACGGATGCCACAGGTCCCATAACCTAGTTAATGTCCCAAGGGCTCCTATCATGAAACCTCTCTCCTGAACAAGTTACCAGGAGGCCAAGGAACAGTAACATGCAAGATCACCCTTACCCAAGCTGGATTACCAAGCCTTGGGGAACCACGTCGGGAACACATAAACATCCATCCTTAGCACTCGGCTTTGGAAGACAACACGACCTCTAAACCTCAAACACTTATCAGAGTCAACTATCGCAAATCCTCAACAACAAGGGATTTCGATTTAATACAATCACACCCTAATCCTGACTACCCATCCATGATCCTAAGGCTATATCCGAGCTACCCGAGAGCCTCGGATCGGCGACCCAAACCATCGCCCTCCTAACCTCAAATGCTTCTAATGCACACAATGCATGATCTTAGGCAAACATCTATCCTAGATGTCTCTACATGTCACATCATCAGTTACAAGTCCAACAGATATACAATAGCCCTCGGCACTCGCCGGCAAGAGGCTAAGGTTCCACAATTCCTCATTAGCTAGCACTCATAGCTAGCTAATGGCTAAGCACACCATTAAGCAATTAATAATATCTAAACATGTATTTAAAGGCAAGTCACAACATCGATTTATTCAAGGAAAATCAATATGCAATCCAAACCTTAATCTCAATGGAATTCCCGTGAAAACTTCATGAACAAGTCGGGTAGAAACACCTACTTGAGCAAGTCGGGTAGCTCCTCCACGCGTCCCGCTGGTCAAGCCGTCAAGATCCGAGCTCCGAAGCCCAAGTCTCCAAACCCTAGCTCAGCCGAAGGAGAGGGAAGGGAAGAAAACGACAGGAGAAGGAGAGAAGGAAAGAGAAGAAAGGGACAGGGCTTATATAGAAAACCCGGATCTATCTCAGCCGTCCAATTCGATCTTTCCCGATCGAGCTCCGATCCTCTGATCGGACACACCCTAGGGATTCTAATCAAACACATACATCAATCCAAAGCAGTGTGTGGAACGCGGGTGTGAAACCGACCACCAGAGGGCATATTTACCAAAATGCCCCCGGGGCCCAAACCGCCACACGATCGCCCGATCGTGCCCGACGCGGAGCCAAACCAACAGGAAACCGGCTCTCGACCCACGCGGTCGATCCAGGTCTGAGGGACGGGCCCTCACAACCTAACAATCTTAAAAAGAATTTCGTCCCGAAATTCAAGGTTGAAGCCGGGGGAAAACAAACATCTAGGCCTACCTGCACTAACAAGGCTACAACTAGGGGCGCCAACGCCCATAACAAGGAACTACCTGAAGAGGTGAACAGTCGGGGAAACTCTCGACGCATGCGATCCTCTCGCTCCCAAGTCAGACTCTCTGCACTGCCATGTCTCCACCTGACCATGACTAACGGTAACGATCTGCCTCTCAGTACTTGATCCCGTCTGTCCATGATCTGTACTGGCTGCTCTATGTAGGTGGCGTCCTCCTCAACCTTGAGGTCGTCGTGTCTGATCACGTGAGAAGGATCTGGAATATACTTCCTCAGCATAGACACGTGGAAGGTGGGGTGAACTGCTGACATGTGCGGAGGTAGAGCTAACTGGTAGGCGATTGCTCCAACGCGCCTGACGATCTCAAAAGGACCTGTGAACCTCGGCACTAGATTGCCCCTGCTACCAAACCTGATCGACCCTCTGCGCGGGGACACCTTCAGTAGCACTCTGTCGCCAACTGCGAACTCCAGGGGTCGTCGCCTGCGGTCTGCGTAGCTCTTCTGCCTGCTCTGCGCTGTCAGAAGCCTCTGCCTGATCTGAGCCAACCTCTCTGACGATTGTCTGATGATGTCCGGACCGGTAAGGGACGCCTCCCTCAGTCCAACACACCGGTGAGCGACACGGTCTGCCATACAACGCCTCAAAGGGTGCAAAACCCAAACTGGCCTGGAAACTGTTGTTGTAGGCAAACTCCACCAAAGTCACGTGCTGCTCTCAAGTACCTCCAGCGTCTAGCACACATGCTCTGAGCATGTCCTCCAAGATCTGGATAGTCCGCTCTGATTGTCCGTCTGTCTGAGGGTGGAAATCTGTGCTGAACGTCAGTGATGTCCCCAAGGAGTCCTGGAAACTGCTCCAGAACCTGCCGGTGAACCTGGGATCTCTGTCTGACACTATCGACACTGGGATGCCTTGCAGTCGTACCACCTCGTCGATGTACCTCTGGCTCAGTTTGGCAACTGGATCTATCGTCCTCATGGGGAGGAAATGAGCCGATTTGGTCAGTCGATCGACGATGACCCAAATCGCATCATTCCCCCTCGGTGACCTGGGTAGCCCGGTGACAAAGTCCATAGCTATATGTTCCCACATCCACTCCGGCACGGGAAGTGGCTGCAACAAACCTGGGGTCCGCCTGTGCTCTGCCTTCACCTTCTGACAGGTGAGGCATCTGGAAACAAACTCAGCTACTGACCTCTTCATCCCGCACCACCAGAACTGCCGGCGTAGGTCGTGGTACATCTTGGTGCTCCCGGGGTGAACGGCGAAGCAGGAGTGGTGGAACTCGTGAAGGATCTCCTCTCGCAACGCCGAGTCCGCTGGAACTGCAACTCTGCCTCTGAAGAGTAGACCACTGTCTGCTGACACTGTCCAGCCCTCAACCGCGTGCTCGGTGCCGACCGCCACACGGGTCTCCACGAGCTCTGGGTCTCCAGCCTGTGCCTCGATCACCCTGGCCAAAAGAACTGGAATGTTGCTAACAGCATACAGGAAACCACCTATCGCCCGGTCCTCAAAGTCCAGCCCAAACTGACTGACTGTCTCTAGCATCTGCCACTGCCGAGCTTACATAGCTGCCAAGGTCACTCTGCTGTCTCTGGTCTGTCTGCTGAGAGCGTCTGCTACGACATTTGCCTTACCAGGGTGGTAATGCAACTCGAAGTCGTAGTACTCTAGAAGCTCCATCCACCGCCGCTGCCTGAGGTTGAGGTCACGCTGGGTAAACACATGCCTCAAACTCTTATGATCAGAGTACACCGAGAACCGCTCACCGTAGAGGTAGTGCCGCCACGTCTTCAGATCGAAGACAACCGCTGCAAGCTCAAGATCGTGGACTGGATAGTTCCTCTCATGGGCCTTCAGCTGCCTGGAACCATAGGCCACCACGTGGCCCTCCTGCATAAGCTCACAGCCTAGACCCTCCCCACTGGCGTCGCAATAGACACCGTAGCCGACGCCTGGCTCTGGAACTATAAGGATCGATGCACTCGTCAACCTGGTCCTCAACTGGGTGAAAGCCTGCTCACAAGCCTCGTCCCAAACAAATGGGACCGCCTTCTGTGTCAACCTGGTCAGCGGCCCTGCAACCCTGGAGAAGTCCCGCACGAACCTCCGGTAGTAACCCGCCAAGCCGAGGAAGCTGCGGACCTCGAACACTGTCGCCGGTCTCTGCCACTGTAGCACTGCCTCGATCTTGGCCGGATCAACTGAAATACCTTCCGCTGACACCACGTGCCCCAGAAACTGCACCTCAGGAAGCCAGAACTTACATTTGGAGGCCTTGGCATATAGCCTATGCCCCCTCAACAACTGCAACATTGCCCTCAGATGCTGCCCGTGCTCCTCCGCGGTACGTGAGTAGACTAGGATGTCGTCAACGAAAACCACCACGAACTGATCTAAGTACGGTCAGAAGACCCTCTGCATCAGATCCATGAACGCCGCTGGTGCGTTCGTCAAGCCGAACGGCATCACCGTGAACTCGTACAACCTGTACCTCGTACAGAAAGCCGTCTTCGGGATGTCGCAATCCCGAATCCGCAACTGGTGATAGCCGGTACGGAGATCGATCTTCGAAAAGACCGAAGAGCCTCGGAGCTGGTCGAACAAGTCATCGATCCTCGGCATCGGATACTTGTTCTTCACCGTCACCCTGTTCAGCTTCCTGTAATCAATGCAAAGTTGAAACGTACCGTCCTTCTTCTTTGTGAACAATACAGGAGCTGCCCAAGGTGACGTGCTGGGACGGATGAAACCTCTGCCGATCAACCCGTCCAGCTGGACCCTCAGCTCCCTTCTGCTCTGCTGGTGCCATCCTGAAAGCTGGCAGAGAGATCGGCCCGGTACCCGGTACAAGATCTATCTGGAAGTCTACTGCTCTGGAAGGAGGAAGGCCCGGTAACTCGTCTGGGAAGACATAAGCAAACTCACAAACCACTGCAGGCAAATTGCCCTCTCGACTGCCCTCTGCAGCGAACAAGGAAAGGCGCGCCAATAAAGCTGACAGTTGGCCCTCGCGCCTGGGAAAGCAACCAAACAAGAGGGAATCGGTCGACTGGCGATCCCCCAACAGAACGAAACGAGCGCCGTCAGGTGTCCAAGCAGTCACCCTACGACGCCCACAGTCGATGACGGCTCGGTATGAAGTCAGCCAATCCATACCGAGAATCACGTCGAACCCGACCATGTCTAGCACCCGAAGGTCTAGAAAGACACGGAGGCCCCCAACCTCCAACTCGCAGGAACGGCAGATCAGCTCAACACGAGCCCCTCCGTCGACGGGTGTGTCTAAGTGTAGTGTGACTTGATGTCGCTCAAATGTGTCACGCACAGCGGTCGCGGTGCAGTACAGCATAAGAGAGGTCGAATCCCACAGAGAGACAAGCAGAAAGGATCCAGAAACACAGATAATAATATATTGAAGACAATCAAGAAAGCTAACTAAATTAAATTAGATAAAGGATTAATGATAATGTAATGTTAACTAAAGATATCATGCTTTTGAATGAGGCTAGGCTTCAGGAATCACTTAACTCGGATTTAGGTTCTTCTCTTCTCAATGGTTCATATGGTACTCAGTTAAGGGATTCACATCCCAATCACCTTAACCGGAAGATATAGAATTATGAATCTGATAAAATATATAAATGTCTCTTCCTACGATTGGTTCTTCCTTTTTATAGATCTAACTTCATCCAACCAAACCTAAGAATACACGATACCGGCTGTCACTACAGGCAACGCGCAGCAAAAGTTCATCGGGACAAAGCCCTAACTCTAACCGGATCTCTAAGAATACACAATACCAACTCTCACAATCGGCAATGCATAGCAAAGATCTCACGGTATAGAGCCCCAACCTTATCTAACCAGATCCCTAAGAATACATAATACCAGCTGTCACTACGGGCAATGCATAGCAAAGGTCTCACGAGACTCGGTAGGAGAATCAAAGGAGATAACTATGGGATCACAATATCATAAAAGAAGCATGACCGGATTTATAATAATGTTTAACCACAAAGCAATCTGTGAAGATCCAATACATAAGAAGAGTTTAACAATAAAGATTAAAAACTATGAACCATTGTTGGAGAAGAAGCCCTAGTCCTCGCTAGATAATTCGTCCGCCATGCCCGCGGATTACTCGGCCATGGATGGGGATTCCTTCATCTTCTTCCCTTAGGAAACGTTCAGAAAGAGCCTCCAAAAACGTCCAAGAAGCCCCCCTCAAACCCTAGAAAGAGTCCTATTTATAGCCCCAAAGTCTCTCCATCAACGGATTTGATCTAAACCGTTGATTTAATTCACTGGGAACGTCCGATCGATCCTTCTCGGGGTGCTGGATTGATCGGATGCGTTAAAATCTTCAACTTCTAACTTCGCCCGTGTCCGATCGATCGGACTAAGGGAGTCGGATCGATTTCATAAAAATCCTCCGTCTCTGGCTATTCCCGAGTCCGATCGATGGATGGATCCATCAAACTGTGTTCCTCTAAAAAGCATACGTTCTGTCACCCTTTAATTCCCAAGTCCGATCGATCGAATTATGAGTGTTGGATCGATCAGTTGAGTAAAAATCCGCTGTTTTTGGCTTTTTCCGAGTCCGATCGATCGGACCATTGGTGTCGGATCGATCGGACCCCATAGGAGGGATGGATGGATCGATCGGACCATGTTCAGCCAAAAAACACATGTTCTGTCACATTTCTGCGTGGTCCGATCGATCGGCGGATCGCTCGGACATCCAGCTTATTTTCCTTTCTGCCATTCAGACTGCGCCATCGGTACTGAAATTGCCGTAACTTCCTCTAGGAAACTCGGAATCACGAACCGTAAAATTCTCCAGAATCTAGACTTCAAGAGCTTTCCAACCATATACGGAACATCATCTAGTTCTTCATGAGCAAGTACAGATTAATTTTTGAAGTTGATTCATATACTCTTTTCAGCTTCTTTTAGCTCCAATTTCCTGCATTTTCCAAACAACCATGTGAAGCAACATATAGATGTAAAAATAGTAATAAAGATGTTGATTAAGGATAATAATCTAGCAATTGAGATGGTTATAAGACTGTTCAGAGTGCACTTTCATGCACTCATCATGACTCCAAGTGGCTCAGTCTCTAGCCCTAGCGATGCCACACAGTCGCTAGCTACAAAGGAATGAGACGTCCCAGAATCTATCAGAACATCTACAAATGAACTGAAATGCTGGAAGGTACCTCTGAGAACAGGAGGGTCAACTGGAGCTGGTGGAAGTGCTAGAGCCTGCTGGGGTGGCGGGTACTGGTAAGGCTGAAAGGGTGGCTGAACAAAGTCTGGGTGCTCGCGGTCTGGAAGTGCGTACACTCCCCCTCTGGGTCCGCCTCGACCTCCGCCGCGACCTCTGCCTCTCCCGGCTCCCGGTGTCCGCCAACCTCCGCCTGCTCCGCCACGGGCGAACTGTGCCCTCAACGTCAGACAGTCTCTGCGAAAGTGCCCCGTCTGCCGGCATTCGAAGCACACAGGAGGTCCAAGCGCTAGCTGCTGGCTCTGGCCTCCCCCGGACGTCTGCCCCTGAGGCCCAGCCGGAAGAAGCGGCTGGCCTCCCTGCCTGGGCTGCTGCAGGAGCCGAGGCCCAGGGCAGTCCAGCCTGCGTCGTCTACGAGCACCAGTGGCGGAGGACATCCACAGAGAGTAGCTCAGGGCAGAGGAGGTTCGTGGAGGCAGCAGAGGTACCCACGACGCCAGTCACACCCCGACCCAGAAAACCCATCCAGGACGGGCGTGAGGGTTCCTATCACTATTCATCTTCAATCGGCGCGATACAAGGCGGAAAAGACGGATAATTTAAACAATTGTATTCTAGAGGCGAAACAGATTCAATTTATATAACATCAAGTTGTACAGTTACAAAATTCCATTCTAAGACTTCCAAGGTAAAGATATACATGATTCCAAAATCCTCAAAATGTTTACAACAACATATATATATATCAAAATGTACAATAGATAATCCTCCAGCAACCTCAAGCGCCTCTGGATGTACTCGCGCCGCCAAAGGCCAATCCTGCCGGCTCCACCGAAGAAGAACTGCCGCCTGCACCTGCAAACGCAGCCCGGGTAGGAGTGAGCGATAAGCTCAGTAGGGTTCTATTCTACGACACACTGAAAGGAGGAAAACAACAACAGTGTTGTCTCCCAGCCTAAGTCTAACGGATGTCACGGGTCCCATAACCCAGTTGATGTCCCAAGAGCTCCTGTCATGAAACCTCTCTCCTGAACAAGTTACCAGGAGGCCAAGTAACAGTAACATGCAAGATCACCCTTACCCAAGCTGGAATACCAAGCCTTGGGGAACCACGTCGGGAACACATCAACATCCATCCTTAGCACTCGGCTTTAGAAGACAACACGACCTCTAAACCTCAAACACTGATCAGAGTCAACTATCGCAAATCCTCAACAACAAGGGATTTCGATTTAATACAATCACACCCTAATCCTGACTACCCATCCACGGTCCTAAGGCTAGATCCGAGCTACCCGAGAGTCTCGGATCGGCGACCCAAACCATCGCCCGCCTAACCTCAAATGCCTCTAATGCACACAATGCATGATCTTAGGCAAACATCTATCCTAGATGTCTCTACATGTCACATCATCAGTTACAAGTTCAATAGATATACAATAGCCCTCGACACTCGCCGGCAAGAGGCTAAGGTTCCACAATTCCTCATTAGCTAGCACTCATAGCTAGCTAATGGCTAAGCACACCATTAAGCAATTAATAATATCTAAACATGTATTTAAAGGCAAGCCACAACATCGATTTATTCAAGGAAAATCAATATGCAATCCAAACCTTAATCTCAATGAAATTCCCGTGAAAACTTCATGAAATCCACATACACACTTCCCAACATGTTTAGATGTTAATCACAAATCAAATCCATCCAAGAAAAGCCAGAAAACCAAGTCCAAGGGGTCACGGTCGATCCGGGGATCGACCGTGAGACCACGGACGATGTCACGGTCGATCCGGAGATCGACCGTGAGACCCAGGCGAAGAAAACCAAGGGCGACGGTCGATCCACTCATCGACCCTGAGAAGCCCAAAACTAAACAGCGCCTGACGGTCGATGTGACGGTCGATCCATGCATCGACCCTGGGAAGCTAAAATCCCGACAGAGCCCGACGGTCGATGCGACGGTCGATCCGACGGTCGACCGCCAGGCCCAAAAAGAGTAAAACGATATTTGAAGGTCGATGCACCGATCGACCGTCGAGCCCCGAAGGAGCGTATCAACGCTTGACGGTCGATGCACCGATCGACCGTCGAGCCTCTGGCACAATTCCTCAGAACAGTGCCGGAAATCCAATTTCTTGGATTTCAAGGATCAAATCAAGATGGAATTAGATGAGATTTTGCAAGCAAGTGTATTTAACAATGGGGAAGCTAATGGAATGAAGAAATCCAGTTTTTGACGGTTAAATCTCCTACCTAGGTCCAAATGGACGAAAAATGACAAAACGACGATAATACGGAAACGAACCGTTAGAATACGGAATTTGCAAAGTAGGAATACAGCAATAGAACTACACCACATGCACAAGGAGCTACAAAGCATTCTAACATGTATTCCTACAGCGAAAGTACATAAAACCTATCCTAGGAGAACCCGATCCTAAGATCGAGGTAGAAACACCTACTTGAGCAAGTAGGGTAGCTCCTCCACGCGTCCCGCTGGTCAAGCCGTCAAGATTCGAGCTCCGAAGCCCAAGTCTCCAAACCCTAGCTCAGCCGAAGGAGAGGGAAGGGAAGAAAATGACAGGAGAAGGAGAGAAGGAAAGAGAAGAAAGGGACAGGGCTTATATAGAAAATCCGGATCTATCTCAGCCGTCCAATTCGATCTTTCCCGATCGAGCTCCGATCCTCCGATCGGACGCACCCTAGGGATTCTAATCAAACACATACATCAATCCAAAGCAGTGTGTGGAACGCGGGTGTGAAACCGAACACCAGAGGGCATATTTACCAAAATGCCCCCGGGGCCCAAACCGCCACACGATCGCCCGATCGTGCCCGACGCGGAGCCAAACCAACAGGAAACCGGCTCTCGACCCACGCGGTCGAGCCAGGTCTAAGGGACAGACCCTCACAGTTCCTGTCCATGTAACCCTCTCCAGCCACAACAAGAAGAACCTCAGCACATGTAGAACACCCTTACCCATGCTGGATACCAAGCATGACTACACATGTCGGGGTAACGACATCCACCTCTTAGCAATCGATACAGGAGTTAGATCCGAGCTACCTGAGAGCCCCGGATCGACGGTCAACCACCGCCCACGCCTAGCCTAACATGCCTCTAATGCACAAGAAAGCTAGGCAAAAACAACAGTATAAACAGGCAATAAAACAAGGGCACCCTTCAGCCCATTTATACTAAACATTCCCGAGGGTCATGACTCCCTCGGTTAACTACAAAGCGATAAAGGGCATACAGTCATCCCATTTATTCTACACAATCCCGGGAGTCATCACTCTCTCGGTTCAACCACAAAGCAGTAACAGACAGCAGTTTATAGCAATATCAATAAACATGCCATTAAAGCGGTAAACAAACTATCATGGCAAGCCCCGCGGGCAAAACCGCTAAAACCGCATACATACAAAGCCCCACGGGCAAAACAACCTCAAAAATGCATTCTGGTGCACGTTGGATCGATCCAACATACCCATGGATCGATCCGACTTGCCCTTGGATCGATCCGACTTGCCCTTGGATCGATCCAACTTGGAAAACCAAGAAAACCATTCTCGGTCACCCTCAAACACTGTTCCTGGGAAACACTGGATCGATCCAACATACCCATGGATCGATCCAACTTTCACCAGTGAACAGACCATCTTGAGTGCAACTTGGATCGATCCAATATCCAACTGGATCAATCCCAACCAGCCCTCCGGCCAACTTTCGACGGCGATCACGGCCAAAAAACCAAACCAAACTTCACCAAACTTGGTGGGTTGGTAGATCTGATGCTTACGAAGCTACTCATGGCTTCAAAACTGGAAACCATCACTTATACATGGAGATCTACTCAAAACAAACCCGAATTCGGCGAAAACGACGAAGAACACGAGAAAACCCAACCAAATCTGTAGGTAGAAACCCTACCTCGACAAGAGCTACTTCAATCCAAGAAGCCAAGCCTTAGATCTTCCTAAATCCTCTCAAGATTTCGCCGGATCTGGGCCCAATTGCAGCGGAATCGGAAAAAGAAAGGAGAAAGGAAGCATCGTGTCCGCTTTTATACGGACGCTCCAGTTCGAGTTGGATCGATCCAAACTCCACCTTGGATCGATCCCAACTCCACTGGCAGCCACCACTCCCTAGTGCATCCTGGATCGATCCAAAGTGAAGTTTGTATCGATCCAACCTGCACAGGGAATCAGAATTGGGCCAAACTCAAGCCCAATTCCGGGTCTTTCGACCCCGGGTCCACCTAACTATTCTATTCAAACACTTACACAATTAAAGTCGGTGTGTTCACGCGCGGGTGTGAAACTAACCGATAAGGTGCAATCTACCAAATTGCCCTTGTGGTCAACAACGAGCTACAGGAATAGAGGGACAGGTCCTCACACTTATAACTTGGAAGAACTCCATTGAACATGGGATGGTTGTTGGCAAAGAAGTATATAATTCTGTTTGGACAATGCATGTAAAAGGATATGTGGATTGTTCTTGAGATGTAGTATATCTTATACCATTTTGAAACTAAGTTAATTGCTACTTATGTTGTTGAAAGTTTTTTGATTGGCACATGCTAGGTTACAAATCCTCCAAAGTCAGAACTGTAGCATCCTCATGTAGGGCTACGTGATCAAGCTTTACATGTATAATTGTAACTTTGTCTTAGTTTTGTTAAATTTTTAGCTTCAAATATATTTTCTTTAACATCTCATGAAGGGCTACATGATCAATCTTTACATGTATAATTGTAGTTTGTCTTACTTTTGTTACGTTTTTAGCTTCAAATATATTCTCTTTAGAAGTATTACAGCAAATATCAAGACAATAAGGAGCAGTATATCATTCAAGTACAAATCTTGATGCAATGGTATTAAAAAGCATAATAGATAATTAGGATCTCGAAATAAATATATGTACTAAAATATTAGTGGCATGGATCTTAAAGCACAAGTAAAAAAAACTTAAATATTAATTAAAAATGTTAATATATTTAACAAAAGGACACTTTTGGTACTTAGTCAACACAAAATACAATTCTTACTCTTATTCTATTTTTTACATTCAAACACAATTTCTTTTATGAGTTTTGAACCAAGACGTTTGCTCTGATACCATATGAGACGCTCTAATCACTTAACTTAAAAACTCAAGCCTTTAGGAAAGTGACTGATGCGGGAATTATTTCCACACATCTTCTTAAGATTGATTGTCAGATTCAAGTGTTTTACATCATTCCTTGCTCTTTTATCAAGAATTTTAGGTGACTTCTTCATTTACTTAATTATTGGGAATTTTTGGATAATTGCAGGTATTTAGATATTGAATGATTTGAACTTTGGATGATGGGAAGAAGTAGAATTCAGGCTAGGCCTGGATGCAATTGAAGACCTAAAGTGCAAAACGAAGCTAATTGAGCAATTCTGGACATTCTGCACAGCAGTTAGTAATTTGAACATAACTTCTTCATACAAACTCTGATTGGGATGATCCAGGATGCGTTGGAAAGCTAAGGAAGAGCGCTACAACTTTGATGTTTGGAGTTTTTGCTGATTCAGGCTGAATAAAGACAGAAAAATTGATGAAGTCATCAGACTCGGAATTGCTGCACCTGCACTTGGGTTGGACGAGATTCATTTTTTGAAGTTCAGATTTGATTCATGAAGATCCCAGCTGGGAGCACCACATTTCCTAGTTATATTAGGAGTTTATTTGATCTTTCCTTGATTAGTGGGATTGGCATGTGGTTAATGGAAGAAAGGGTGGACACTTTAGGAAAAATGGCTGGAGGAATAGAGGGGAGAGCAGAGAACGGCTGGAGGAAGAGAAGAGAGAGCAGAGAACGGCTGGGCCAGAAAAAAAAAAGAAGCAGAAAAGGAGCAGAGAAAGAGGAGGACAACCAGAAGAAGAGGATCAGAGTTTTCATTCTATTCTCTTCATCCTAGTTCTGATTGATGATGTGTCTTTATGAAACATTGGTTTTCTTTCTATCAACCATGAATACCTAGTTTTCTTATTCTAGGGTTTGGATGAAGTCATTGAGTTTCTGATCTGAATTGAGTTGGGTTGTTGAGAATATTCTTGTTAGTTGCTATTTGATGAAATTGTTTCTTTTTCTTGCAAGTTACTGGTCATGACTTGTATGTTTCAGATGTTGAACGAAATAACGAAAGTTGAAGTTTAACATTAGTTCGTGGTTTCATCAAACCTTGGTAGTATATGTTAGAAATAAATATATGACAAGGTGATTTTTGTTTAAGGATTCCTGAGAACCCAATGAATCTAAATTAATTCCTGTGATCACGAAAGTAGACATAGAATTAATTTAGGTATTTGAGTTATACCTTGAAAGAGGATTTCACATAAAAAAAGGGAATTCAGTCATGATAATTAACAAAGTTCTAATTTCAGCAACCAGATTTAAATTCATTAAAGAGATTCAATCGATGAAATCCAAATCCTAGAAACCTTTCATACTCTTCTATTTAATATTTATTTGCTTTCAGTTCAGATTTGTCAGTGTTTATATCTCATTTGGATTGCTTAGATAATATAAGAAATTGGATACATTAGTACTTGAATCATCTTCCTTGTGGAAACGATACTCTTTTTGCCCTATTCTACTTGTCACGAACCATGCACTTGTGGTAGAGACCAAAGGGAACATCAGTGACAGTTAAGAACTATATAGTCTAACATCCTTATTATAAGTAATCATTAACATGAAAAATAACCTCAACCCTCGATTTATTCCAAAAAAATAAAATCCAGATTTCTCTAAACCGAGTGCAGAAAACAAAATTCAGAATTCTCTAGGCCGAAGCAGTCTATTCCCCAGCCAAATCGCACCTTAGAAGTTAGAAGCGATTTTCTTGCCCAAGTTCAGGACACTCTGTACTCCGTCAATCTGCTGAAACAATGAACATTTGCTAACATTGAGATGTCATCCCCTACAAAGCTAAGAAGAGATCATGAAAGGAAGTGATCAAGTTGTAAAACCTCTATTCCATCTTCAAGTCGACGCTCAATAGCTGGTCACGATGTGTTTCGACCCACTCCTCAAACAATGGGCATCCGCTATGCCGGAGACTTTTGAGAGATTTGGGAAAATGATGCCCTTCCGAGAACCTCAGCTTAGGACAGTCCTTGAGTCTCACAGTTACTAAAGAAGGAATTTGATCCTTATCTCCTTCAATGCTTGTAAGCTCTTTGCAATTGGCAATACTGAGCTTTTCTAGCTGAGTTAAGTTGAATAACGAGAGCGACTTTAGCCCGTTGCAGTAGGAGATGTCAAGATCTCGAATAGAGCATGGCCGATCACCATAAAACTCACGCCCGACATGCTGCAAGGATTCCAGAAACTTCAGCTCCAGTCGCTTGAGAGACCCAAGTTGCCCAATTCTTGGTAAAAACTTGCAGTTGTCAGAGTAACTGACTATCACATTCTCTAAGTTGGAGAAGCTAGGATCAGCCATCCAGTTGGGTAATTGGATACCTCTGAACCCTTCTACTTGAAGATGTCTGATGTTGGTATGCGGCCGGAGGCTTTCGAGCACATCCTCATCGTTCAATTCGCCTGTCGAAGAGGTCTCAGCTAATCCTCTCCCACCCCAATGCAGCGATAACTCATTAAGATGCTTCTTGCTCCACATACATGCTTCCCTTGCATCACCCTTGCTCAACAAATTGTGGAGATCCCTAATGCAAAGTTGTCCTCTAAGCTCATTCAAGTCCTTCAGTTCTGCTATTGAAGCATACTCGCCCTCCCTTTTCACTACAATATACGGTAGCGTCCGGAGACTCTTTAGCCTTCCAATGCCAGCAGGTATCATGGGTATCGATCTGTATAACCAAAAGATCGAGGACATCATGAAGTAATATATGTCAAGATGACGAAGGTTGATTAGATCTTTTACGCCTGGCGGAAGCTCTGCAAGTTCATGACAATTCCGCAGCTCGATCGTCTGCAAGTTGTATAATTTGGATACCGATTTCGGCAACCGCCTTATCCTAGTGTTAGTAAGGCCGAGGTACCGCAAGTGTTGCAGGATGCCAATTGAGTCTGGCAACTCATCAATGTCACTGTCCCTCATATCCAGTACTCGAAGGTATTGCAGCGTTGGCTTGAAAAACTCACTTGGAACACCAATGGCGATGTACTCTGCACTCCTGAACAACAAGAGTGTTCTTAGAGTAGAAGCATCGTGCTTTGGTTCCAATGATACTAATCCACTAACTTGGAAGATGACGGATAGATGCCGAACATATCTACCATAGCTGATGGTGCGCGAGTTTCCTGATTCAATCATGCAGCATTCTTCGCCGACGATCGACTTCGAGAGGTCGTGGACGAGATCATGCAGTGTGAGAATTTTCCAGTCGATGGTCAGATTCACACGATCCTCCCACACAATCTGAAACAAAGATCTCCTGAACAGCTCATGAATGTACTCTCTCCCTGTTTCCTCTGTCTGAACAAGGCCTTGTGCAAGCCACATACGCACCAATGTCTCCCACTCAAATTGGAAACCTTTGGGGAATGCAGCACCATGTGTGAAGCATGGCTTTAAATGTGCAGGCAAGTAAGTATAACTCAATCTCAGAGATGCCAAGATGTAGTCTCTACCTCCATCGAGATCCCAGATATCGCTTCTCAAAACATCATCCCAAGTATCCTCGCTAGTTTCATAGTATAGAAGACCTCCCAGTGTCTTCACAGCCAATGGCACTCCCTTGCACTTCTCCACAATCTCCTTTCCCATTGCCACGAAGCTCGGACGAGTAGCGGAGCTCTCCTGGCCGCCGCCGAATGCATGCTGGCAGAACAATGCCCAGCTATCATCTTCTCCCAAAGGATCCAGGCGGCAAGTCATCGCGGCGTGCGTGATCATAGAGACCTTCTCATGGCGAGTGGTGATTAGTACTCGACTACCTTCAGCTCCACCAGCTAAGGGCCTGCTAAGGGTCTCCCATTGGATTGGATCTTCGCTCCATACATCGTCGACTACTAGCAAAAATCTTTTTTCCATGGAGTAATGTAGTCACCACTTCTTGGAGTTCCTCTAGCTTGTCAAGATCACAGGATTGTCCCGCGATGGACTCTATCATCTTTTTCGTCAGCTTAGTTTCATCATAAGTTTCAGACACCCAGACCCATGATTTGCTATCGAAATGGTTGCTGACTCTCTCATCGTTGTACACGAGCTTTGCAAGAGTGGTCTTTCCCATGCCACCCATGGCTACTATAGAGACGACATGCACAGCACCATTCATACTTAGCTGATCATCAGATAACAGAGCATCAACTATCTTATTCTTCTCCTCAATTCTACCGACAATTCGCGACTGTTCTACTAAAGAGGTAGTTGGTGGTCTGATCTTTGTCTCCGCCTTCTTCTCTCCATCATCCTCTGTAAGATGGAAGGCCACTCGCTCCCTCTCAATCTCCTCAAGCATTTCAACTACCGTTCTTATTTTGCAGAGGATCTTTTCATGGAATACAGCATCTTCTAAAGGATCACGAGGAGTGGAATCCATTACCTCATGCTTTCTTTTGCGATCACTGGTTTGAAGGCTGCTGGCCTCTATGTTGTACCTCAGGAGCTCGTATTCGAATTCGCCTAGTATGTTCTCAGCATCATAGGTCACTTGCTTCAGCTCAAAGAGCCACAGCTTGATGGACTCTTCCTTTATCTCCTTCTCCTCTGCATCTGTGAGTACTGCTCGGATCTTCTCCACAGTGCTGTGCAGCTTCGCCAGAGCTTGTATGATGCTAGTAACTTGCAAGGGTCCTAGCTGATCAGAAGATGATAGCTCTGAGCTTGGTAGTAATTCGGATTTTTGCAATGATGATGATGATGAGCTTTGTAGTTCTAGTTTTGAGGATGGGAATGACTTGGAGGATGGAAGTGATGATGGGAAAGAAGATAGCAGCTTGGCTGTGACAGTGGCCACTGAAGAGAGGATTGGGCTAGCCATAGATCCACTCTCGCCAGAAAGAGAAAGGAAAAGAGCCAAAGAGGGCAGGTGGGCAAGAGATCAGAGGTTGCCAGCCATGGAGAGGAGTTTGGACTTTGGAGTAGATGAGAGAGGGATTTGACCTTGGAGCGGGGGGGGATCGGGGATCCTGCATCCCGGATGTGCGATGCATACCGAGCCGTGTGATTGCATCAGGATGGATGCGATGTATCCATACATCAGAATATGTGCAATGCATGATACAATCGCATGGTCCGGATGTGCGATTCATATCCTGCATAGCACATCAGGATCCCCGAATCCCGGGGGGTGTTTGTGTGTAGAATGTGAGAGAGGGAATGATGGCCAGAAAGTTCGTGGCTTCCAAGACACAGCTTCGTACAATATCATTGATGATCTATTTATTACGTGGACCCACTTGATCATCGAAAGTCGTTAAACGAGCTGAGAGTCAAAAGATTCGAAGCTTTTTTAGTCGTCAACCGGTCTCAGTTCAGAAGTTTAACATATATTTAGCTCTAAACAGTCTTTGAGACGTGCTTTCCGAATTATTATTATTCACTCCAATTTTCGTCGGATTCACTAAAATCACTTTAAATCTCAAGGCATCTTTGATGCATCACGCGGGTGATGCACCATGATACCCCGATAGTGTATCGTGTGAGATGCATCTTAATGCCCCGATCTATTGTTTGATTGGTATGTTGCTTCGCACGATACATGTATTATCAAATGCATTTCCACCTCATTTTATACATCATATGAAACGGTCATACGATATACCTTCGCGGTGCACCATCTCATCCACTCGCAAGAGCACCCGTGATGCATGCACGGTCCCCAAAGCACCTCATTACTTCCATCCCTTCGCCATTACCCTCATCACCCCCGAGCATCCTCGCTCTCTCTCTCACGATCTCGTTCTCTCCCTCGCCGTCAATCTCGCCATCGATCCACTCCGGGCGATGAACCCCATCTCTTCTCCGGTGGGTGACACCCAAGTCACAGCAGAGCATCCTCGTTCTCTCTCTCACCGTCGATCTACTCTGGGTGATAGAACCCCATGTCTTCTCGACTTCTCCGGTGGGTGAAACCCGAGCCATAGCCGTCAATCCACTCCGCCCACCGTTGAAGCCCTTTCTCTCCATCGTTGAGTCATAGCTGTCGTTCCACTGCAGATCTAAGGACCCTTCTACAAATCGATGAAAACCCAAAGGTGAGCACCGCTTTGATCCCTATTCCACTTTCTCATCAGTTTTCTACTTCGTTAGAGAGTATTTACTACTCACCTCTATCCTCAGTCCAAGAAGCAGCTCCTCTCGATCACTCCTATCTCTCGTTTAGTGCTCTTGGAACGGTGGAACCCTAGATCTCGGTGTTAGATCTTGGAGCTCTGTGCTATTCCGTTGGATCCGACCCCAAGGTATTCCTAGTACTTCTTCTCCTCGTTATGTTGTGAAGATTGCGATCTTCTCCTCGTTATGCTGGTACTGCAGTGCACGCGGCGGCTGCTGCTGAAAGGGTCGCTGACGCCGCGGCTGCCCCCTACCGAACCCCCCTCTGCCTGGGGTCGCTGCGGCGTACTGGTGAAGGGTGCCGATGGAACTGCCCGGCACCTGTCGTCCCGCAACTGAGCCTCTACTGACAAGGCGCAGTTCAGGATCGCTGAGTACAACTGGAAGCAGTGTGAGCTGGTCTGCCGCCGGATCTCTGGCCGAAGTCCCCACTCGAACTGACGCACCCTGGCTGTCTGATCTGCAGCAACTGCCTCCGCAAACCGAACAAGGTGCATGAACCTGGAGGCATACTGCTGAACGGAGCGAGTACCCTGCAAGAGGGACTGGTACTCGCGGGTCAGGGCGTCACGTGCACTCGCTGGGAAGTGTACGTCCAAGAACATCGCCCTAAACTCCTCCTACAGTGGCACCTCTCCGTCACTGGTGTGCTGGGCGGTGCGTCACCAGTCAAGAGCGTCTCCATCGAGCTGGAACGCTGCGAGGGTGACCCGAACCCGATGGTCCTCGACGAAGAGAGCATCCAGGACGCGCGAGACTCCGTCGAGCCAGTAGTCCGCTGAGGTCGGATCTCCAGACCTACCGCTGAACCTGGGCTGGTTCAGTCGTTGGAAAGCCATCGTGATAGCCACCGAGGCCCGCCTGTCGACAGGAACAGGGGCCTCCTCCTCGGCGAGGAAGACCTCTGCTTGCTCGACCGAAACCGCCGCTGGTGATGGTACAATCCGTCTAGCCCGGACCACCCTGACAGGAGCAGTCCTGTCCGGTCGGGCGGGTCGACCAGGTCGTGCCCCACCCCGACTGACAACCGGAGGTCGGCCACAAGCTCCTGCCATCTGCACGATCACCAACAGCAAATGAGCTTTCACTCGTCAGAACGGCAAAACAAAAAACACAACAATAAAGCGGAAGACATACAAAACACAAGGAGAGCATGCACGGATGTTCTAGACATAGAACTAACCCATTCCACGCTCAATCTCAATCGAACCTGATCCTAACACCCTGGGATCTACAGCCTATGCTCTGATACCAAGTTGTCATGCCCCCGACCCGCGTAGGCCCAACCGGGCCGGGCGACGCGAACCGGAACCTAACCTACTGTGGAAATTTTGGCGAGGTTTTCTTCTAATCGTAGTGGTTACCCTAGCAATTCTTAATCATCCTGTATTATACAATCATTCACAAACTCAAAGACTGAAACTGATATATAATACAAAAATCTCAAACAGGGAAATTATACATTTATCACTCCCGTAGGAGACTATCTGTAACAAAAAGGGTAAAACTGCGATCGCTACTCCTCAAGCACCGCCAGACTCCGCCACGTCATCAAACACCGGCCCGGTAGGGGCGACTGAAGAAGAGCTAGCACCAGCACCTGCAAAATGCAGCCCGTGTAGGAGTGAGCACTAAGCTCAGCAAGGATACTACACTACGACACTCACAAGGGAGGGAACACAACAGTGCCGCCCCCAAGTCTATCCTAGGTGTATACAAGGGTCCCATAACCCTACCGGAAGTCCGTGAACGTAGGCCCAAAACACTGCATACTCTCAACAGGACACAGAACACTGTTTGGCGGGCCAGGACACTGTTGGGCAGGCACTCCTCCTCCCAAGAGTTTAAGAACACCGGACTCCGGCTACACCTCGGATACAATTTGGAGACGACACGACCTTTAAACCTCAAACAACATGTATTCAGGTCATCTAACCCTATCATCGAAAACGACTGAATACTACAAATTGAGTTCTGGACCAAGCTACCCGCTGGGCAGGCACTCCTCCTCCCAAGAGCTAGATCCGGACTACCCGAAAGCCCAGAATCGGCGAACAACCCATCGCCAACGCCCTACACAGATGCAACTAATGCACAACACAATGCATGCTATGGACATGCGCAGGATAATATATGTAAGCATGCAACAATATGTGATGATATAAATAACAAGGTATGGCACGGCACCCTGCTGCCCCGGGGTGGTGAACATGTAAGTAAAGTCTAGGAACTGCTACAGTGATACCCCCACCACTGTCAGTAGCCCACCACAACACCTGCATCAGGAAGCAGCCCTGCAAACAACAGCTCACATATATGACAGATAAAGCCCTCGGCACACGCCGGCATGCAAGGCTAGGGAAAGCTGTAGGGCTACCCGCCCATTTATTCTAAACATCCCGGGAGTCATCACTCCCCCGGTTCACCATTGCCCTATTATAGGGCTAACATGCTTAAACATATGTACGAGGTATAAAGCGGTATGGAAAACCGACATACCAAGCCCCGTGGGCAAAAGCCATGAAAAATCCTCTCTGCTACTAAAGGATCGATCTTTTCCTAAGAAAAGATCGATCTTTTAAGTAACAGTGAGCTTTCCCTCACTGTCGAGCTAAAGAAGACCGATCCTTCCTCCCAGGAAGATTGATCTTTCTCGAGACAGAGGGCACCCTTCTTGTCGAGCCAAGAAAGATCGATCCTTCCTCCCAGGAAGATCGATCCTCCTCGCGACGCAGGGTAACCATGCTACCCAAGACCCAGGATCGATCTTCTCCAAGCAGATGATCGATCCTTCATCGGGCGCAGCATGACCAACCCAGAGGGATCGATCCTTCCTCCAAAAGGATCAATCCGGATGGGTTCTCCAGCGTATTTCTGGCGAGAAATACTGCCGGAAAATACATCCAAACTTAATAAAACTCTGGGATCTGATAGATCAAGATCCCACGAGTCTAAAACCGGTGAAATCACGGAAAACCAACATGTATATTGAGAGATCTAAGCATAAGAACACAATCAAACAGGAAAAATCAAAAACCCGAAAAGATTGTAGGTAGGAATCCCTACCTAAGCAATAGTAGCTTCAATCCTAGCTGCTAGGCCTTGGATCTTCCTTAAACTCCTTCAAAATCGACAGATTTGAGCTCTAGATCCACGGATTTCAAAAAGGATTTAAGAAAATCCGCTGAGTCTGCTTTATAGGCGGACGAACCGACCTATGAGGGATCGATCTCTTTCTCAAAAGAGATCGATCTCTCATGACGAACTCAACTTGACTTTCTGGCACAAGAAGATCGATCTCTTAGCTAGAGAAGATCGATCCGATTTGTCCAAAAAGCTAGACTTAGGTAAGAACTCAAGCCCAAGCCCGGATCTTTTGATCCCGGGTCTCACTAACCATTCTAGCCAAACATTACCACAAACATGGTCAGTGTGTGCACACGCGTGTGTGAAACAAGCCGACAAGGCGGAATTTACCAAATTGCCCTTGCGTTCCACGACGAGCCATAGGAGTAGAGGGACGGGTCCTCACACTCATGGTCCTTCATACTACAAGATCCCAAGATTTTGTGGGGTTTGGTAGAGTTTTTCGACGGTATTTCTCTCCGGTGGGTCGCCGAAGAACCCAATGGGATCGATTCTTTTTTAGGAAGGATCGATAATTCTTGGAGCGTCATGCCTGGCCCGTGCATGATCAATCTTCTAGTGGAAGAAGATCGATCTTTTGCTTGACGGCATGGACGAGGTCCTTGGTCATGAAGGTGATCGATCTTCCTGAAATATCGATCCTTTTTGGGTTGACAAGGATGGAACTCCCTGTTTGTGAAGAAGATCGATCCTTTCTTAGAAAGGATCGATCCTTTTGATCGCAGGGAGGTGTTTTCATCGGATTTTACCCGCGGGGCTTTGTATGTGTGGTTTTCTTTACTACTTTATAACTTGTACATATCATTGAGTATGTTAGCCCTATAATGAGGGGTAGTGGTGAACCGGGAGAATGACGACTCCCGGGATGTGTTACATGTTGTATTGTAGATGTCTTTGCCATGGTTGCTTCACATAACATGTTGTCTTTTTGTGGACTGGCTGTAGTTGGTGGGGTTACCACTGCAGCAGTCCCTTGGCCTGTATTATATGTTCACCACCCCGGGCAAGCAGGGTGTCGAGCCCATATCTTGTTTATTTATCGTCACATATATTGCACTCTTTTCTGTTTTCCTGTGTGTGTTCATAGCATGCATCTGGTTGTGCATTAGCTGCATAAGGTTAGGGTGTGGGCGATCTGTGGTATCGCAGTCCTGAGGCTTGGAAGCTCGGATTTAGTCTTAGGACCGAGGCTAGGTAGCTTGGTTCAGGTTTTGGTGGTGGTGTTCAGTCGATTTCGATGATAGGCCTAGATGACTTGAACATCTATTGATCAATGATTTTAGAGGTCGTGTCGGCCTCGAGCCTAGTTCTGAGGTGTAGCCGGTGTCGGGTTTTCTTGTCTCTTGAGTAGAGGATGTGCCTACTCAGTGGTGTTGTCTTCCCGCCCAGTAATGTCTTCTTCTTGTTGTACTAGGCGTTTCCGGGATGGTCCCAGTTCGTTAGGGTGACCATGGTTGGATACCTAGAGACACCGGTAGGGTTATCGGGCCCATGTGTACACCCAGATCTTGCTAGAGGGCGACACTGTTGCGTTTCCCTCTTCCTTCTATGAGTCGTAGTGTAGTTTCCCTGTTGAGTTTAGTTGCTCACTCCTACTCGGGCTACGTTTTATAGGTGTAGGCGTTAGCTCCTCTTCGGTGGCCCCTACCGGGCAGTTGGTTGGTGGTGTGGCGGCGCCTGGTGGAGTTTGAGGAGTGGTGATCTTCTGTCTTCAGAACCTTTGTATAGTTAGCCTCCTACGGGAGTGTATAAATGTTTGTACCTGATTTCCCCTCTTTGAGGTTTTGTAGACTTGTATTTTAGATTTGTAAACTTCCAGTTTGAGGTTTCTGTTGATTTTTAGAATTGTTAATTGAGGGTGTTTGGTGATTGCTTAGGGAGACCAGTAGACTAGAGGGAACTCTCGCTAAAATTTCCGTAGTTAGTTAGGTTTTGGTTCACGTCCCCGGCCAGGTTGGTCTTTCACGAGTCGGGGCACGACATGCAACCTCGATCAACACAAGATCATAACCATACAATCTCGTCCTAGTCCTCCTACCCATTCCTCGGTCCTAGAGCTAGATCCGAGCTACCCGAGCCCTCGAATCGGTGATTTAGCCCATCGCCCGCACCTAACCTTAATGCTTCTAATGCATACAACATGCATGAGCCTAATCAAGCAACTAGACCTGGGTGTCTCTACATGTCAAATCATCAAACACTTGTTCAATGTAATAAGACAACAAGATAACGAGATAAGGGGCAGACATGCATCAACTACCAACATGCAACTAGAGGTACGAACATCCAACCATAATCAACATCATCCAACAGGAAAAGGCACACAATTGGCCCAACCAGGCCACACATTCTCGAGGGTAATCTCCCCATCTGTTTACCCACAAAAGAAAATAGAAACGGGCACATAGACGGCCCCAGGCATAAACATGCTGCAATAAAATACATAATTGAGGTAATTGACATGAAAGGGTAAGAATTGAGTAGAGGTAAGAGTAAATGGCACTAACGAATAGCAATTAAATTGAGGGTTACATCTCAACCAACAGTGACCTAATTAGCACAGGGGAGACGGGGAAGGACATGGATGTTAAACATCATAAGAAAACACCGATATCGACCAACCCAAAACCTCAGCCAAAACTTAATCAATCAAGATTAAGGGCAGTGAAGAACGCTACTTGTTAAATCTATTGCTATCACCTCAGTCAGGCAATGATCCCAACCAATAGAGGAGGACTAAGGACTTGATCAAATTGATAGAGCAACTACACAACACAGCCCTGCCAAGATCACTGCAGCATAGAGATAAAGCAACAAACATCTCGCTTGTCTACCCCGAGACTAACCAGCTTCTCCAAGACAGAAAGCTCGACAAGCCTCGGTTGCCCAACTAAAACCAGCAATACCAATCTAACACCAGGAGACTAGAGGAAATCGAGAGTGGGATTGGAGGAGGATCCTAAGCAGCTGGCCAGACAGGAACAAGGGAATGAAGGGAGGTACGTAGGAGGAAAAATCTCATCGGAATCCAACAACGAGTAAACGGGGAAGCAAGTCTCATACAACAATTCATCACTAAACCATGAATACAAGCAAGGGCAGCAAGTAGTAGAGAAAACATTGACAGAGAAAGATGAAACCAAGAACAGAGCATCATCATCCTAAGCTAGCATGCTTCCAATCAAGCCCTAGAGGCCTAACCAAAGGTTAGGGTAGGAATCCTTACCTCTGGGCGTCGAGATCTCATCCTTCCTCTTCTTCTTCGGCCACGACAGTCGTCGCCGTCTCCGAGCTCTCCACCTTCGCCGCCGATGTCGCTAAGTCTTCCTCTCCTTCCCGGTCACGACCACCGCCGCCAAGCTCTCCTCTCTCTACCCCGACCGGGTCGCCGGCCCTCTCCTCTTTCTATCGCGATCTCTCTCTCCCAACAGTGCCCTAAGGGCTGTGGGATTAAAAGGATTTTTATATGATCCGCTGATCTTGGATCCTGGCCGTTGGATTAGCCAGAACTAATCACAGCCATTCCAATCTCAATACGCGCGATCTAACTCAGATCCTTCAATCTGGAGTACTCCTAGTGGTCTAGTCAAGTACATACATCATTATAAGGCCGTGTGTGCGCCACGCGTGTGTGACCCCAACCGACAGGGCACAATTTGACCAAATTTTCCATGGGGTCACAAAGAGGCAATGCGATTAGCCGACCGTGCTCGATGCAGAAACATGTAAAGAAGGGATTGTATCACACCCCGACCCAGAAAACCCATCCGGTTCGGGGCATGAGGGTTCCTATACTATTCACATCCAAGCTGGCGTGTTACAACACAAAGCAAAATTAATTTAAACTTAAAGACTTCCAATGGCATGATAATAGATCTAACAATCTAGAGATTAATATTGGAGAAAAAAAATCCAATCAAAAGAGGGAACATGATTTCATATGTTTAAGATCAAGTACAACATATACCAAATCCTCAAAAGATACTATATACAAATATTGTCGAAAAAGAAGTATGTCCCTACACGACCTCAAGTGCCTCCGGAAGTCGACGTGTCACACCCCGACCCAGAAAACCCATCCGAGCCGAGGCATGAGGGGAAACCTACACTATTCATCTCCAGCTGGCGCGATACAATGCGAAATTATGGATAAACTTAAACAAATGTAATCCAGAGGTGAAACAGAAATTCAATTTACATAAATCAGTTGTACTATTCAATATTTGATACAAATCTTCCAATGAAAGAATATTATACAGTAATCCCAGAATTCCTCAAATATGTACATAATTTACAAAATCTGCCAAAAGTACAACAGTTGTCCTCCAGTAACCTCAAGCACCTCTGGATGTAGTCGCGCCACCAAAAGTTGATCCCGCCGGCTCTACTGAAGAAGAACTGGCGCCTGCACCTGCAAACGTAGCCCGGGTAGGAGTGAGCGATAAGCTCAGTAGGGTTCTACTCTACGACACACTGAAGGGAGGAAAACAACAACAGTGTTGTCTCCCCGCTCAAGTCTAACGGATGCCACGGGTCCCATAACCCATCGATGTCCCAAGGGCTCCTGTCATGAACCTCTCTCTTGAACATGTTACCAAGATCACCCTAAACACTAACAGGGGAACAGAACCATGCAGGATCACCCTTACCCAGTAGGGATACCACTGCCTGGGGACCACGTCGGGAACACACCGATTGCATCCTTAGCACTTGGCCTTGGGAGACCAACACGACCTCTAAACCTCAAACACTGATCAGAGTCAACTATCGCAAATCCTCAATAACCTGAGATATGATTACACAATCACACCCTAATCCTGACTACCCATCCGCGGTCCTAATGGCTAGATCCGAGCTACCCGAGAGCCTCGGATCGGCGATCAACCCATCGCCCGCCTAACCTCAGATGCCTCTAATGCAGTCAAGATGCATGCAATGCTCAGGCACATATAACAAGATATAAGCATGCAACAAGATGACATTAATCATACAGGGCTAGGCATAGCTTACAGCTAGCCAAAGGGTAAGCATAGCAAAGGCCTCAATTACAGAATATCTGTGCTAACCAAACAACCATATGAGCAAAACATGAAAATACAGATATACAATAGTCTTCAGTGCCCTCCTGCACCTGACAGACTAAGGCTCCACAGTTACCCCGCAGATAACTGGCCACAGTTATACAATAGCCCTCGGCACTCGCCGGCAACGGGCTAAGGTTTCACAATTCCTCACTAACTAGCACTCATAGCTAGCTAATGGTTAAGCAACCCAAAATAGCATTTAACTACTTATCAAACACGTATTAAATGCGATCAAAACCATAGATTCGTCCAAAAAGGAGAACACTCGAATTGATCCTCAAATCCGATAGGAATCCTTCGAAAATCCTACAAAATTCACTTGTAAACTTCCCAACATGTTTAAAGATCAATCCCGATTGAAAGCCATTTGAGAAAAACCAGAAACCATGTTCAAGGGCCCACGGTCGATGCGACGGTCGATCCGACAGTCGACCGTGAGGCCACGGTCGATGTCACGGTCGATGCCACGGTCGACCGTGAGGCCAAAACGAGGAAAACCACATGGGCGATGGTCGATCGGCCCATCGACCGTGGGGAGCCCAAAACGAGACAGAGCCTCACGGACGATGCGACAGTCGATCCGACGGTCGACCGTGAGGCGGGATGAAAAAGGGGAGAAGCCCACGGTCGATCGGTCCATCGACTGTGGGAGGTCAAAATCCCGACAGAGCCTGACGGACGATGCACCGATCGACCGTCGAGCCTTAGGCACAGTTCATCAGAACAGTGTCGGAAATCCAATTTCTTGGATTTCAAGGATCAATTCAAGTTGGAATTCGATGAAACTTTGCAAACATGTGTAATTAACGATGGGGAATCCAATGGTGCAAAGAAATCATATTTTTGACGGTTAAATCACCAATTTAGGTTAAAACAGCCGAAAACCGATAAACGGTGAGATTACAGAAAACCAGCCGTTAAAATACGGAAATCGCGAGCTAGGAATACTTCAAAGTATCTATAACACATACACAATGAACTACACAATATTCTAACAAGTACTCCTACAGCGAAAGTACAATAAACCTATCCTAGGAGAACCCGATCCAATGATCGAGGTAGAAACACCTACTTGAAGAGATAGGGCAGCTCCTCCACGCATCCCCCAACTCCGATCGCCGGAATCCGCTCCTCGAAAGCCGCGCCTCCAAGCCCTAGCTCAGCCGCAGGAGAGAGAGAGAGAGGAGAGAACGCAGGAGAAGAAGAAGAAAGGAAAGAAAGAGAGAAGGAAGGCTTAAATAGAAAACTGGAATCCATCACAGCCGTCCGATTCGATCTCTCCCGATCGAGCTTCGATCTTCCGATCGCAAGCGCCCTAAAGGTTCTAATCAAACACATACATCAATCAAAGGCCATGTGTGCAACGCGAGTGTGAAACTAACCACCATGGAGCATATTTACCAAAATGCCACTGGGGTCAAAAATAGCAATGCGATCAACCGATCGCATCCCAAGGCCAACCGAGCCAAACCACAAACCCAAACCCTCGACCTAACGCGGTCGGACCAGGTTGGAGGTACGGGTCCTCACACGACGCGTCGCCAAGACCTGATCCAGCTGGGACTGCTGAGGATGAGCCGATGCCTGCACCTGCAAACGCAGCCCTGATAGGAGTGAGCAACAAAGCTCATTAGGTTTATACTCTACTCTACATCGCACATGAAAGAGGGAAAACTACAAAGTCCCGGGTTCTGTCTCATCTCTAAGGGAAACTCACGTTACGTCCACCGCCTACCCCAGGGCACGCGACCTGTGACCTCCACTGTCAATAGCCGACCCTCACAACAACCAAGCACTCTAGCGTTGAAACAACAAGGCGTAAGACACAAGATGACACGTAACTTCCCTTAACACGAATATTAAGCATGAGACTAGAACTTTGGGGTGGCCTCTATACCTCAAACATCAGATAGTAGCCAACTAGACACATCCTCGAGAATACGGATATTCAACAATACAATCACCCTAGACTTAGCTACCCAGTCACGGTCTTAGAGCTAGATCCGAACTACCCGAGACTTTTGGATCGGCAAAGAGATTCACCCACGCCCTAACCTTATGCTCTAATGCAAACAAGATCCATGCAATTCTCAGGCACAAATAAAGAGATATAATCATGCAACATGATGACATCAATTATACAGGGCTGGACCTAGCCTGAAGCTAGCCAAAGGGTGAGCATAGCAAGGGTCTAAAGCAATGAGGATCTAACTAGCAAAATAAAGACAAAGCAGATATACAATAGCCTTCAGTGCACCCCGGCACCTGACAAGTTAAGGTTCCATAGTTATCTCGTAGATAACACATCAACAAATAATCAACGAGCAACATAGCCAATCTCGGCATTACAGCGGCATCCACAGCCATCAACCGAAATTGCTACAACGGGGATGCGACCCCGGCCAAGCCAACAAGCCACACAACAAGATATATAATCTACCAGTACTATGGGTTATGCCCCCGGCACACGCCTGCAATTAGTGGGGCTATTATTCAAAGCAGTAAAACTACTCTAAGCATGCGGGGCGCACCTTTGGCCCATTTATACTAAACATTCCCGGGGGTCGTCACTCTCCCGGTTAAGCATAAAGCAGTAAGGCAATCACAAATACACACACACACACACACACATATATATATGGATATAACATGTTTGTTGGGAAAACTGCTTGAAAGTCGGTAGAAATCGCTAAACTGATCTGAAACCCAACTCACAGCGTAATCCGAGGATAAACCCGTCAAAGTCCTGATTAAAATATTCTAATAAACATTAAACATCATCGAGAAAGGCGTAGGAGAAGTTCGGATCGAAAGAAATCAAAACAGTTGAAATCTAAATCAACAATACCAAACAACATATAAGAGATCGATCTTCTTATCCAAGAAGATCGATCTTCTACATGACTGCTCTCTGCCTTAAGGAGGAGATCGATCTTCACCTAAGAGAAGATCGATCTTCCTTAAGAAAGTCCTATGGAAGAAATCGATCTTCATACCATGAAGATCGATCTTCCTTAAGTGCTCCCTCTTTCAAAGGAAAAGATCGATCGTTCTCACAAGGGAAGATCGATCCTTCAAGGTTGGCAACCGATGTGGCAATAAGAAGATTGATCTTCATTCTATGAAGATCGATCCTTCTTGCGCCGACAACTTATATGAACAGTGACTGGAATCCAATTTCTTGGATTCGATCTACCAAAACATATCGAAATCAAACCAAACTTAGCTGAGGTGTGCAATTGGATGTGGGGAATCTAATGACATCAAGAAATCCAATTTCGGATGATCAAATCCCCGAAAATCAAACAAATTGCCCGGAAGCCGAGAAAACCGACGAAAACTCAATTTGTGGGATTTGATCTATCAAACGACAATGGAATTCATTCAAACTTTGCAGGAAGGTGGGCTTGATGGTCGGGAATCTATTCATGCATTAAAAACCAAACTCAGATCGTGAAAAATCAGATCTGAGTTTGACCCCGTCGAAAAACCGACAAAAATACAGAATTCAACCGAAAGAATACAGAAACAATTCGATAGAAAGCTTCTAAGCAAGGCAAGGAGCTAGAATACAAAAAAGAAAAGCATTCCAACAAACACAACAGCCACAAATCAAATAAAAGTAATCCTAGGGTTACTAATTCTGCAGAATTTGGTAGAAACACTTACATGTAGCAACAAATAGGCGATTTACGAATCCCTTGCCTCCGATCCACGCAGATCCGTGCCGAAAATCCACAGCCCAAGCTCCAGCCGACAGCTAAGGGGAGAGAGAAAGGAGAGAAAGGAAAGAAAGAGAAGAGAGAGAAAAGAAAGGGCTATTTATAGAGATCGAAACTGATCTCAGCTATCCGATTCGATCACTCCCGATCGAGCTCCGATATTCCGATCGGAAGCACCCCTAACGTCCTAATCAATCACATACATCAGTCCAAGGCAGTGTATGCAATGCGGGTGAAAAACCAACCGCCAGGGAGAAATTTTGCCATATTTCCCCTGTGTCAAAAACAACCATACGATCATCCGATCGTACCCGACAAGGAACCAAACCAACAGGAAACGGCCCTCAACCCACGGTGTCGAGCCAGATTAGAGGAACGGGTCCTCACAACCTAACATCCTTAAAAGAATTTCATCCCGAAATTGAAGTAAGGGTAGGGCCGGAAAAAGAAGAACCAACTAGTTCTAATGGCACGAACTGTCGCGCCCTGACCTGCAGAGAGCACCCGGGCCGGGATACGAGGGGGAAAGAACCACAACCACTAGCCTCAACTGGCGGAAGCAGTTGAGACTAAGGCCCAGCTGGCGGAAACAGCTGAACAGCACAGAGAAAGAGCGGAAGCAAGCTACTAACAACAACTATTAACATTTATTACAAAACGGTAATAAAAGAGTTAACAGGTTTAGTACACAAGCTACAAGGGATCACAGTCCCCAAAAAGAAGCCACACCACCCACCGGGGTCTCCGCGAACCCGCACACGAAACCATCCTGACCCTCAGACAGCAGGAGTTTTAGAAGAAGACCCTACCTCCTCAGAGCAGCTTCGATCCACAAGACCAAGCCAAGGATCTTCCTCGCCTCGCCACGAACCCAACGAGCCTTCAAGCTCCAGGAGAGGTGGCAGGAGGAGGAAGAACGGAGGAGAGAAAGGAGCGGTCGGAACAGGGGAAGGAGCAGAGCATCCGCGGGGAAGAAGAAGAAGAGGGGAAGAAAGGAAGGGTGAGGGGAAGGGGGGTAAGGCCGGGGGAAAGCCGGCGAAGGCGGGGAAAAGCTGGGGGAGGGGAGGGAAAGTCTTCCCTCCCCTGACAGGAGAAGCGACGGCCACCGCGGTGGCCGTCCTTCGAAAGCCACCGACAACGACTTCCAGGCACAGGTAGGATCGATCTTCCGTGCCTTGAAAGGCAAACTTGGGCTGGGACACAAGCCCAAGTCCAGAACCCCCAACCTCGGGTCCACCTAACCTTTCTAAACAAACACAAGCATCAACCAAGATCTGTGTGTGTACAACCAGTGTAAAACGGCCGCCAAGGCGCAATTTCCCAAATTGCCCTTGGGGCAAACAACAAGCCGAAGGGATGGAGGGACGGGTCCTCACATCCTAAAACCCTTAAAAGAAATCTCGTCCTCGAGATTCGATTAAGGTAGGGCTCGGAAACGAAAACAACGCCTAGCAGGATACTACAAAGCGGTAAAAGTACCTCTGGAGATGGGTGGTGCTACGGTCAGCGGACGCGGCTGCTGAGACAGGTACTCCTGATAGGACGGCTGCACCTCGTCTGCGTAGGGGCGGTCAGGTAGGGCGAACACATGACCTCCGCTGCGGCCTGGCCCGGCTCCACCTCTCTGGCCCTGCCCAGCCCGGAACCCTCCGCCTCGACCTCCTGATGGCGCCGCACCCTGTGCATTCCATCGCGGACAGTCCCTGCGGATGTGCCCTGGCTGCCGGCAATGAAAACACAGCGCTGGCCCACGCTCGGACTGCTGACCTCGGTCTCCCTCCCGGGAAGTCTGCTGCGCGGGCCCCGCCGTCAGAAGAAGCTGGTCGCCCTGGAATGCGGCGATCAGTTTCCTGATCTCCTCTCCAAGTGGTATCTGTCCAAAGTACGTCCCTCCGACAGCCACTGCTCAGGGGTGGGCAACTCCGACATTCCCTGACACAGGGTGGGCACGACGATACCAACAAGACACCACTTCTCTGAGAGCTCTGGCACACCGTGCCGTCACCAGCACAAACAAAGGAACACGAGTCCCACTCGTCACAAGCCGCAAAACAAAGCAGCACAACAGAAAGCGGAAGAAGAAACAATCACATCAGCGGAAAAGAAAACAAGCAAACAGGGATGTTCTAATCCTAGAATTACCCAAACCCATGCACGTCTCCGCAGAGACCCGATCCAGCACCCTGGGATCTACAACCTATGCTCTGATACCAAGCTGTCGCGCCCCGACTTGCAGAGTGCACCCGGGCCGGGACACGAGGGGGAAAGAACCACAACCACTAGCCTCAACTGGCGGAAGCAGTTGAGACTAAGGCCCAGCTGGCGGAAACAGCTGAACAGCACAGAGAAAGAGCGGAAGCAAGCTACTAACAACAACTATTAACATTTATTACAAAACGATAATAAAAGAGTTAACAGGTTTAGTACACAAGCTACAAGGGATCACAGTCCCCAAAAAGAAGCCACACCACCCACCGAGGTCTCCGCGAACGCGCACACGAAACCATCCTGACCCTCAGACAGCCGGAGTTTTAGAAGAAGGCCCTACCTCCTCAGAGCAGCTTTGATCCACAAGACCAAGCCAAGGATCTTCCTCGCCTCGCCACGAACCCAACGAGCCTTCAAGCTCCAGGAGAGGTGGCCGGAGGAGGAAGAACGGAGGAGAGAAAGGAGCGGTCGGAACAGGGGAAGGAGCAGAGCATCCGCGGGGAAGAAGAAGAAGAGGGGAAGAAAGGAAGGGGGAGGGGAAGGGGGGTAAAACGGGCGCCAAGGTCTGTGTGTGTACAACCAGTGTAAAAAGGCCGCCAAGGCGTAATTTCCCAAATTGCCCTTGGGGCAAACAACAAGCCGAAGGTATGGAGGGACGGGTCTTCACACGAACGCCCACAACAAAGAGATTTACCTGCTGGGTGGAACAGTCGGGGGAACTCCCGATGCATGCGATCCTCTCGCTCCCAAGTCAAACTCTCTGCACTGCTATGTCTCTATCTGATCATCAACAACGGTATCAATTTGCCTCTCAGCACCTGATCCCATCTGTCCAAGATTTGCACTGGCTACTCTATGTAGGTGGCGTCCTCCTCGACTATGATGTCATCGTGTCTGAACATGCGGGACGGATTTGGAATGTACTTCCTCAGCATTGACACGTGGAAGGTAGGGTAGACTACTGACATGTGTGGGGGTAGAGCTAACTGGTAGGCGACTGCTCCAACGTGACTAACGATCTCGAAAGGGCCTGTGAAAGTCAGTGCTAACTTGCCCTTGCTGCCAAATTGGGTCGATCCTCTGAGCGGAGACACCTTTAGTAACACTTGGTCGCCAATTGCGAACTCTAGGGGTTGTCGTCTGCAATCTGTGTAGCTCTTTTGCCTACTCTATATTGTCAGGAGTCTCTGCGCGAAAGCACCTCTAAGGTCCTAATCAATCACATACATCAATCCAAGGCAATGTGTGCAATGCAGGTGCAAAACTCAACTTATTCTCCTTAACTATCCTATCCACCAAGCAAATAAACGCAGGGTTGTACTCCCTGATTAACCGATGGTAGGACCGCACCAATCTAGGTGGACCTACCCCCCGACAATTCCAAATCACAATATTCATTGACCATACTTAGCCGGTTGCTCGACTGGTGATGAGAAAACATGTAGCGCCCCGACCCACGAAAGCCCAACCGGGCCAAGAAACGAGAACCAAAATCTAACTAAATGAGAAAAAATTTTGGATTCGCTTTCAACTCCTCGGGAAATGTATCTAGATAGTGGAAACCCTGACAACTCATTGGGGAACACGATCCTGGGAAAACTGCTATGCTGCACTCCCTCAGAACCAAACAAGGACAAACTGGCCAGCAAGGCTGAAAGCTCGCCACCTCGCCTTCTCACACGATAAGCAAAGGAATCGGCTGAGAACCGATTCCCCAACAATACAATCGGGTCCCGTCGGGCGTCCAAGCAACCACCATCCGGCGACCACAATCAATGACGGCTCGGTATGCTACTAAACAGTCCATACCGAATATCACGTCAAAGCCGGTCATGTCTAGCATCCGCAGGTCTAGATAGACATGGAGGCCTCCAACCTCCAACGAACACGATCGGCGGGACAGCACGATCGGCAGACCCGATCTACCCTCACTGTCCCGCCGATAGGTGAGTCCACTGACTGTGCCACTTCTAGCCAACCCGTCTCTAATCCTAGCGATGTCACACACATGCTAGCAACATAGGAATGAGACGCTCCGGAATCTATTGGCATATCTACTAAAGAACTAGAAAGCTGAAAGATACCTCGGAGTACATATGGCTCTACTGCGACCTGCTGGTACTGCAATGGCGGCTGGTACAGCTATATAGTGCCTGGCTGCTGACGCTCTGGAAGGGCAAACACACGCCCTCGCCGGCCGCCTCCACCTCTGGGGTGACTCGGTCCAGCCCCTGATCCGTGCCCACCACTTCTCCCCTGCCAAGCACTGGACCCTCCGCCTCGACTGCCTTGCAGCATAGTCCCTCGCACTCCTCGCAGGTGCCAGTCCCTACGGAAGTGTCCCAGTTGCCCACACTCTTAGCATGTGACTAATGCGCCATCAGGCTACTGACTCTGGCCCCCCCCTGACGGAGCCTGCCCAGATGGCCTGACCGCCAGGAGAAACTAGCACGCTGGACTCAGCAACTGCTACTGGAAGTGTCGCGAACGTTGCTGCTGCCCTCTGCCAAATCCCCCTCTGCCCTGGGATCTCTACTGTACGCTTGTAGAGAACATTGATGGGCTTGCCCGGCACCTCTCACCCTGTGACTGCGCCTCCACTACTAAGGCGCAGTTCAGAATTGCTGCGTAGATCTGAAAGCAGTGGGAACTGGTCTGTCGCCTGATCTCTGGTCAGAGTCCCCACTCAAACTGTCGAACCCTACATGTTGGACCTCCTACCACTGCCCTGCAAAACAGACCAGATGGGTGAACCGAGTGGCATACTGCTGAACGGAGCGAGTATCATGGAGGAGGGACTGGTATGTGAGGACCTGTCCCTCTATTCCTGTAGCTCGTTGTTGACCACAAGGGCAATTTGGTAAATTGCGCCTTGTCGGTTAGTTTCTCACCCGTGTGCGCGCATAGTGTCGCGCCCCGACCCGCAGAGAAAAAGCGGAAGCAAAGGAACTAAACAATAGCTATTAACAATTATTAACAACAGCTATTAACAAACAGTAATAAAAGAGTTAACAGGGTTCAGTACAACAAGCTACAAGGGATCAACAGTCCCCAAAAAGAAGCTACACCACCCACCGGGGTCTCCGCGAACGCACAAACGAACCCATCCTGACCCTCAGACATGGTCAGGATCCGGCACGCTGCCACGAGACTGCCGACGGGGAAGCACCGGAGGAGAACGGGGCCCCGCACCTGCAAACAAACACAGTCCAGGTAGGCATGAGCAACAGCTCAGCAGGGTCCTACTCTACAACTCCCACACACACAAGGGTAAAGCAACCAGACACACTCTGATGCCAAGTACCGAGGCTTGCCAAGGATCCCATAAGTCCCGTCAATAACCCGAAGGGTTCCTGTCCTAGGTGCGTATCTCCGATAACGCCACTGCTCAGGGGTGGGCAACTCCGACATTCCCTGACACAGGGTGGACACGACGCAACCAGTAGGACACCCTTCTCCAAGCGGGATCTCCGCACTTGGTGGAACAACCGAGGTTAGGACTACCATCACTCGGTACTCAAAGATGCAGAGTCAACACCGGCCCAACCTACCCTAGCATGTCTAATTCACAGGAAAATAGGGCAGGATAAGTATGATAAAGCTGTAAACAAACAACACAGCAAGGGCACACCTTCGGCCCATTTACACTAAACACTCCCGAGGGTCATGACTCCCTCGATTCACCACAAAGCGGTAAGGGCATACCGTCAGCCCATTTATTCTACACACCTGAGAGGCATCACCCTCCCAGTTCAACCACAAAGCGATAAGCATTCATGCATAATTCATAACAGGACAAACCCCGAGGGCAAAATCGTAAAAACCATTTACATGCGAAGCCCCGCGGGCAAAACATCACTTAAAGCAAGTAAAACCCTCTCTGCACCGAAAGAGATCGATCTCCTATAGCATGGAGATCGATCTTCCTCGAGGCTAGAAGCACCCGTCCTGGTCACCCGAACAAGATCGATCTCCACCCATATGAAGATCGATCTTTTAGGTGACCCACGACGCACTGGCGCCAGCCGCCAAGAGATCGATCTTCCTCCCAGGGAAATCGCTCTCACTCGGGCGGGCTGGGCCACCCCGACCAAGATCGATCTCATCCCAAGAGATCGATCATGATTGGGTTCTCCGGCAGCCGGACGGCGAGGAGCACCGCCGGAAACCTCCACCATACCTCACCAAACTAGGTGGGCTGGTAGATCTCAGTGCCACGAAGCTACTCATGGCTTCAAAATCGGGAAAGAACAACTCCACAAGGAGATCTATCAAGATCAAAACCCGGATTCAAAACCCTCAAACAAGCCTGAGTCTTAGAGGAAGAACCCTACCTCTTCAACGCAGCTTCGATCCACAAGTCCTACCCCAGGACCTTCCTCGCCTTGCCACGAACCCAACGAGCCTTCAAGCTCCCGGAAAGGTGGCCGGAGGAGGAAGAACGGCGAGCGAAAGCTCTCAGTCGGAACAGGGGAAAGCAGAGCCGCGAGGAAGACGAAGAGAAGAAGAAGAAGAAGAAAGGAAGGGGGAGGGGAAGGGGTAAGGCCGGGGGAAAGCCGGCGAAGGCGGGGAAAAGCTGGGGGAGGGGAGGGAAAGTCTTCCCTCCCCTGACAAGGGAAGCGACGGCCACCGACAAGGACTTCCAGGCACAGGGAGATCGATCTTCATGGTCATGGAGATCGATCTTCCTCGCCCAGAACGGCGACCACTTAGGCACAGAGAGATCGATCTTCATTGCCATGGAGATCGATCTCCCTTGCCCAAAACGGCAACCTTGGGCCGAGAAAACGGGCCCAAGCCCAGAACTCCCAAACTAGGTCCCACCTAACCTTTCTAACAAACACAAGCATCAAACAAGGTCTGTGTATGCACACCCAGTGTGAGACGACCGCCAAGGCGCAATTTCCCAAATTGCCCTTGGGGTAAACAACAAGCCGAAGGGATGGAGGGACGGGTCCTCACACATAGCCTCTGATGGATGGTCGTGTTTGACTATATCCGTTTGGGAGGTTTCGACCTGTGGACCGATCCAGCCAGTCTTTGATCGATCGGACTCTGAGTTGGATCGATCGGATTCGGAGTTGGATCGATCGGACTCAGATAGATTGGATCGATCGGGCACTGAAACTTGTCGATGGAGTTGCGAGGACAGCCGTCGTGGCCGTCGCTCTCCGCTGTCCGGGGAGAGAAGACTTTCTCTCCTCTGCTCCCCCTTTTCCCCAGCCTTCTCGGCTTTCCCCTGGCTTTACTTCCTCTTCTCTTCCTTCTCTTTTTTTCTCTTCTTCTTCCTGGCTTCTCTTCATCCCGCGGAGCTCTACTTCTTCCCCTGTTTTCAGGCAGCCATCTTCTCCTTTGCCGTTCTTCCTCCTTCGGCCACCGTTTTGGGAGCTTGAAAGCTCGTTGGATCCGTGGCGGGGTGAGGAAGATCCCTGGCATGGTTTGGTTGCTTGGTTAGCGGCCGTTTAGCGGGGAATTAGCCGAGGATTAGCGTTTCCGGTTGGTGTTCTACCTACATAACTTGTTTAATGGGTTTCTCTTAATCTAGACGTTAGATCTTGTTGTTCTTTCCGTTGCTGGATTCCTCTTGCTTAGTAGAATTTCTGGTATAAGTTTCATAAGCTTTGGTTGAGATTTTAGTAGGATTTATGCATGTTTAATCTTGGATTTTCTGGTTTCTGCTATTCTTGAAGAACAGCCGGCTTGCAGCGAGTTTTTCGATCAGTACGTGCATGTTCTTGGGTTGTAATGAACATAAGAGTTGTAGATCTCTGAGTTATCTCTCAAACCCAACTGATTTCATAATTTTTTGATTTTCCTACGATTTGTTATGAATTTATTACTGGAGGGCTGCGTTGCAGCAAGTACTTGATAAGTTAGAGTTGGATCGATCGGACTTGCGAGTCCGATCGATCAGACTATAATTGGTAAGTTAGTTTGATTAGCGGTTTTGATTAGTGTTTTCCTGTTAATCTAGCTGTTAGATGATTCTAGATTTTGGATATGTTGATCCATGCATATAGGTCTACTGGAGGCTAGGTTGGATCCCAAATCCGACGTCGGTTGGATGTCAGATCGACGGATCAACTAGCTGCTATGTAGAGAATGGTTTCTTGTTCTTGGGCTTTCCGAGCTGGATCGATCGGACTTGCGAGTCCGATCGATTGGACTATAATTGGTAAGTTAGTTTGATTAGCGGTTTTGATTAGTATTTTCTCGTTAATCTAGCCGTTGGATGATTCTGGATTTTTGATATGTTGATCCATGCATATAGGTCTACTGGAGGATAGGTTGGATCCCAAATCCGACGTCGGTTGGACGTCGGATCGATGGATCAACTAGCTGCTATGTAGAGAATGGTTTCTTGTTCTTGGGCTTTCCGAGCTGGATCGATCGGACTATAATTGGTAAGTTAGTTTGATTAGCGGTTTTGATTAGTGTTTTCCCATTAATTTAGCCGTTGGATGACTCTGAATTTTGGATATGTTGATCCATGCATATAGATCTACTTGAGGCTAGGTTGGATCCCAAATCTGACGTCAGTTGGACGTTGGATCGACGGATCAACTAGCTGCTATGTAGAGAATGGTTTCTTGCTCTTGGGCTTTCCGAGTTGGATCGATCGGACTTGCGAGTCCGATCGATCGAACTACTTGTAGGATCGATCCATGGGTATGTTGGATCGATCCAGGTTGCACCCAAGATGGTCTGTTCATTGACGGCTGTCGGATCGATCCATGGGTATGTTTGGATCGATCCAGGGTTTCCCAGGAACAGTATCTGAGAGTAGCAGAGAATGGCATGGTAGTGATATTGCTATAACTGTTGTTTGTTATCGCTTTGTGGTTAATCGGGGGAGTCATGATGTGAGGATCTGTCCCTCCATTCCTGGGTCGACCGCCTGGGTCGGGCCCGTGGCTCGTTGTGGACCGCAAGGGCAATTTGGTAAATTGCGCCTTGTTGGTTTGTTTCACACCCGCGTGCGCACACACTGACCTTGTTTGTGTTAGTGCTTGATTAGAATGGTTAGGTGGACCCGGGATCGGAAGATCCGAGCTTGGGCTTGCGTTTTAGCCCAAGTTTTGCCTTCTTGGCAAATAGGATCGATCTTCTTAGCAACAAGATCGATCTTCTTCATAAGGAGATCGATCCTCTTTGCCAAGAAGGCAAAACTTGGGCTAAAACGCAAGCCCAAGCTCGGATCTTCCGATCCCGGGTCCACCTGACCATTCTAATCAAGCACTAACACAAACAAGGTCAGTGTGTGCGCACGCGGATGATAGGCTTAGATGACTGGTACACATTTTGCTTGATGATGATAGAGGTCGTGTCGGCTTTAAGTCAGGTGTTGAGGATGCCACCGGTGGCGGGTCTTGTTGTTTGGGCAGTGTCCGTTCCTGCCAGCAGGGGATCAGTGTGGGCCCATGGCGAGTTGGGTGACCACAGCTGACACCCTGCGACACTAGGTGTATCCAGGATGGGCCCAGTCCGTTGGGGTGACCATGGCTGGATATGTCTAGAGATCACCGGTGAAGGGTAATGGGACCCTTGTAGCTTACTCGAGTCTGGCTTGAGGGCGACACTGTTGCGTTTCCCCCTTCCTTCTGTGTGACGTAGTGTAGAACCCTACTGAGCTTTATGCTCACTCCTACCCGGGCTGCGTTTTGCAGGTGCAGGCACCAGCTCTTCTTCAGTAGCCCCTACCGGGCAGGTGTTTGGTGGCGCGGCGGCGTCTGGCCGGTGATTATCATTCTACACTTTTGTTATAGTTAGTCTCCTACGGGAGTATGATGTATAAACTGTTGTAACCCCCTTTTGAGGTTTTGGATTATTATATTATAATTGTTGAGGTTTAAATTTGTTGTAATATTCAGGGTTACTTATGAATTGAATTGTGAAATCAGTAAATTGGGGGAACCCCTCGCCTTTATTTCCGCATTTAGTTAGGTTCCGGTTCACGTCGCTCGGCCCGGTTGGGCTTTCACGGGTCGGGGCGCGATAGCTTGGTATCAGAGCATAGGCTGTAGGTCCCAGGGATAGGATTAGGCTTGCGGTTAAGGTTTGAGTGTGGAATGGGATAGTTCTAGGTCTAGAACATCCTTGCATGGCTGTTTGCGATTGTGTGATATGTTTTCGCTTTATTGATTGTTGCCTGTTTTGTTGCTTTCCGGCTGTGACATGACGTCTCAGGGGGAGATGTGCATGCACGCCGGTGTCGTCCGTTCCCTCGCCTGACAGTCTCCCCCCGTGCTGGAGATGAGCGAGTAGGGGATTGGACGTGTGTTGCCTCTGTACTCTTGGAATCCTGAGAGGTGGACCCGTTGCGGTCCAGGGGCGATGTTGGAGATCCTTCGACAGTAGAGGACTGATTGAAGGAGGTGACCCGGATCCCGGATGTTTTGGACATCCTGGAGTATCGCTTGCTTGGGAAGTTGTTTCCTTGCCTTCCCAGGAAGCGATTCGTAGTGGCGCTTGTCGGGGCCACTAGGGACACTGTTGGTTGTGTGTTGAGAATAGTTCGCGTACTGTTCTCTGGCACCTACCCTTGAAGGGTGGTGCAGTTGGGAGTACCTTCCTCTGTTCTTGGTACTCGCACCGCGTGGCAGCACACGGGTTGGTTGGATCACCTGGCTCGGTATGCTGGAGCGACAGCGGGGGACGCCCTGGACTGTACTCCAGATACTGGGACAGATGACTTGAGGGTTGACACCGGACTGTTGGTCGGTGGTCGTGGTGAGTTTCGGGGTTGTCGTTTCTGCTTCTGAGGAACGACATGGTGGCCGTTGGCAGAGTTCAGTGGTTTCAGCATCAGCGACAGCCGTGGCAGCAGCAGCGTAATGCCGGTCCCTTGAGAGGTAGCCTGGACCGCCAGACTGAGAGGTAATCCACATGGTGCTCGAGTGCTAGCCGCCGGGTGCCTTTTCGCCGACGGTGCTGGTTGCGAGGGGCGCGAGACGCTTACCGCAGAGCAGTCGGGCGTGACGCACGGCGTGGAGCAGAGCAGTGGGTTGATACCTTAGTTGGGGCAGGTACCTGGGGCAGACGCGGAGAAATTCAGATTCCAGATAGAGCCTTGCCGGAGACGAGGCAGCGACCAGTCTTACAAGAGTTTCACGCACTTCTGGGCAGAGAGTAGCTTCAGCAGCAACCCGTTCCAGAGTTGCCTTCCTTCAGATTTTCGCTTCAGCATTCAGCTTTCGGAGCGTCTTGCGGCTCGTGCTTTCTTGTGGCTCTGGGCGTTTCCCCCTTGTGACTCGTCCCCGTGTAGCCGTGCTGGCTTGGGACTGGAGTCGGGTGTGGCTTTGGGAGTAGCCACCGATTTGGGACAAGAGCTTGGGTTGGTTGCTCTTGTCGGGGCGTTTGCTAGAGGTTGGAGACCTCTAGGTGTCCGTCGCCCACGTGTGGGACACGTTGGGGGTTCGACGGCTTCATCGATTTGCGCTGGTTGGTCGCGCACCGAGTTGTGCTTCTTTGGCCATGGGAAGGTGTCACGGGTACACCTGACGGCGTTGTTTTGCTCCCGTTGAAGGTCGCGGGTTTGCGATTCTTCTGGTTGTCGAGAGCTGGGGTTGTTCACCAGTCTGTGGTGAACTCCTCCCTCTTTTGTTTTGAGGGTGCTCAGGAGAGCCGGTTTCTCTCGTGTTGTTGTTTGTGCAGCTGTCCTTTTGAGGAGCTTCCAGGATATTCCGCCTTCGCGGGATTGCCGAGTTTGGACTCGAGGTCCGTTCGGGGTAATTCAACCAGTGTCTTCAGTGAACACGTCGCAGAGACCTTAGGGCCGAGTTGGCCGGGCTGTATTTGGGGGTAGAGGCGACCGTCGAGGACGTGTGTTCGCTCTTCTAGTCCATCAGCAGCTTTCGCCGTTTCAGCAGTTTCATCAGTCACATCAGCAGACCGTCCCCGAGCCTTTCATTCTCCGACGAGTACGTGCCCATTGCAGTGCATCGCTGAGGTACTCGTCAGCTCAGAGTTTTGTCGACCTTCTCGTAGGTCGGACTTCACCCCAGCTACAATCAGATAAAGACTCGGGATTGTGACATCCCGAGGACAGCTTTCCGTACGAGATACGGAATGTGTCAGCGGCAGACAGATTAGTTGATCTAGCTGAGCTTGAAGCAGATGTGCGACAGCAGAGGTTGAAGACGGTGTTCAAGATTCAGTAGAGGTATCTCCAAGACTGCGGGACCGTTGACCAGAGTGACCATGAGACCGGAGCTTTTGCCTTAAAGTCATTGATTCAGTGCCTTTAAGGGTATTAGCCATCAGCAGTGGTTAAAGAGGCTAGAGCAGATTTGGTGGATTTGTCAGCTCATCAGAGACAGACAATCAGTTGGATCAGATTTCAAGGATCAGATTCCAGATGACCTCCCCTTCGGTGTTTGCAGCATCCCAGCTCTCCCGGCCAGAGTGATATAGACCCAGGGTATATATCCGGAGCTCCTGGAGATCCGTGCTGTGGTTGGTACCGAGCACATGATAGAGGGCTGGACAGCGTCAGCAGATGGCAGGTCGTGCTTAGGTAGCAGTATTGCAGATTCGGCAGACCCATTACAGCCCGTTCCAGTGTCAGAGTGGGAGCGGAAGCACACCATGGCGAACGTCATCACCAGATTGCAGGAGGCTGCTAGGTAGAGTACGTCCCACTACTAGAGTTTTCCTTTTCCAGCAGCCATCAGTCCAGACGGGTGCAGTGCCATTCTAGGTGTAGCATGGCAGTTCGTGCCGTTCATCCGATTGCTCAACCGACGTTGTTGAGGCATCATCCACCATCCCAGACGTCGTCAGAGAGTTCTCAGGGAGATCAGCACAGAGCAGACTAGAGAGCTACTCAGGTCAGAGGCGATGATCTTTGGAGTTCTCAGTTCCTGATAGGGTGTCCTTGAAGGTTCCTCCGAGCAGAGGATCAGCCAGAGTTGGCAGAGAGCAGAGGCCAGACGAGGTGGAGGCCGAGGCAACCCTACCCCGATAGTCTGCACCGGGACCATGACGGCGTGGAGCGACGACGACATCGAGCCTATAGAGTTTCCTGACGGCTTTAGCAGACAGTTGATAGTACCCCAGAGGTGGAGTAGCAGATCCAGAGTTGCACTAGGACATCCTACGTGAGGTTCACTCCTCTCCTGTTGCTGCTCATTCAGGAGGCATGGAGATAAATCATGGATTTCATCGTCAGCTTGGTTGGCACCAGATACAGAGATTAGATACAGAGATCAGATACAGAGATTAGATGCAGAGATCAGATACAGAGATTGGATGCAGAGCTCAGATCCAGAGACCAGATGCAGAGGTGGTCAGAATACACAGAGTTTCAGTTCTATCGTGTCAGACCGTGACCCCAGGTTCGTCAGCAGGTTCTGGCGGGACTTCCAGGAGGCAGTTGGCACACTCCTGATTTTCGGTATGGCGTCCCGTCCGCAGGCAGACGGGCAGTCAGAGCGGACGATCCAGATCTTAGAGGACATGCTGAGAGCATGTGTCCTCGACGCCGGAGGCGGCTGGGAGGAGCACGTCCCCTTGGTGGAATTCACCTACAACAACAGCTACCAGTCCAGTCTTGGAGTTGCATCTTTCGATGCGTTGTACGGTAGGTCGTGTCGTTCCCCAGTGTGCTGGACAGAGGTTGGAGAGGGTTCACTCACCGGTCCAGACCTCATCAGGCGGTCGTCAGAGAGGTTAGTGCAGATCAGAGGCGACGACCGTTAGAGTTTGCAGTCGGCGACAGAGTGTTCTTGCGAGCATCGCCGTACAGAGGGTCCGTCAGGTTTGGCAGGGGTGGTAAGTTGGCGCCGAGGTTTGTCGGGCCGTTTGAGATCCTAGAGAGGATAGGCGAGGTAGCTTACCGCCTGGATCTTCCTCAGCACATGTCTGCTGTGCATTCGACGTTCCATGTGTCGATGCTGAGGAAGTATCACCCAGATCCGTCTCATGTCATCAGGGTGGATGACATCGAGCTTGAGGCAGACGCGACGTTCGTCGAGCAGCCAGTTCGAGTACTTGACCGGAGGGATCAGGTCTTGCGGGGCAAGACGATTCCCTTGGTCAAGGTACTGTGGAGGCACAGAGGCACCGAGCAGATGACCTGGGAGTGCGAGGCGCGCATGCAGCAGGAGTTTCCACAGTTGTTTTCATCTCGAGGCACCTCTTGTCCTGTCTTCTAGTGTAACTGTTTTTATGTTTCCGAGCTCTACCTTTATCGAATCTCGGGACGAGATTTCCTTTAAGGGTATTAGGATGTGAGGACCTGTCCCTCCATTCCTGGGTCGACCGCCTGGGTCGGGCCCGTGGCTCGTTGTTGACCGCAAGGGCAATTTGGTAAATTGCGCCTTGTTGGTTTGTTTCACACCCGCGTGCGCACACAATGACCTTGTTTGTGTTAGTGCTTGATTAGAATGATTAGGTGGACCCGGGATCGGAAGATCCGAGCTTGGGCTTGCGTTTTAGCCCAAGTTTTGCCTTCTTGGCAAAGAGGATCGATCTCCTTATGAAGAAGATCGATCTTGTTGCTAAGAAGATCGATCCTATTTGAGTAAAGGATCGATCCTCCCCTTCCAGCAAGTCAGGGCAGTTGGGTTTGCGAGGACGGCCGTCGTGGCCGTAGCTCTCCTTTGTCAGAGGAGAGGTCTTCTCCCCCACCTTCCCCGACCTTCCCCCACCTTCCCCGGCCTTCCCCTACCTTCTCCTTCTCTTCTCTTCCTCTTCTTCCTTCTCTTATTCTCCCTTCTTTCTCTCTTCTTCCCGGTTCCGTTTTGCTCTGTTTTCCTTCCGGGGCAGCCATCTTCTTCTCCTTCGTTCTCCCTCCTCCGACCACCATTTTGGGTATTCTAAAGCTCGTTGGATCCGTGACAACGAGAGGAAGATCCCTGAAGTGGTTTGGAACCGTGTTGGTGACCAACTGGCGAGGGATCAACCGAGGAATGCGCAGTCAGGTAGGTGTTCTACCTACATGAGTTAATTAATGGGTTTAGTTAGATCTAGCCGTTAGATCTTGATAAAATTATGTTGTTGGATGCATGTTGCCTATTATAATCTCTGATTTAAGTTTCATGAACTTTGGTTAAGATTTCAGTAGGATTTAAGCATGATAAATCTCGGATTTCCGGTTTTCTGCTGTTCTTGAAGAACAGCCGGCTTGCGGCGAGTTTTTCGGCTTATCCATGAATGATCTTGGATTTCTATGAGAAATACGAGTTATAGATCTGTGAGTCTACTTTCAAACCCAATTGATTTCATATTTTTCCGATTTTTCTACGAGTTTTGGTGATTTTTCTTCGAAGCTGTGTCAGAGCAGAGTTCTTGATGAACAGTGCCACGGATGATCCGTGGATCAACCGTCGCGGTCTCCACGGTCGACCGTCGCGGTGAACAGTGCCACGGATGATCCGTGGATCAACCGTCGCGGTCTCCACGGTCGATCGTGAGCCTGAAAAATAGCGAAATAGCCCCTCACGGTCGATCCGTTGATCGACCGTCAACCTTAGATTCTTCACGGTCGATCCGTTGATCGACCGCCAGCCTTGAATAGCGTTTTTAGTGGTTTTAAATGGTGTTTTAATATAATATTTTATGTTCGAAGTTTTCAGGGTTGCTTCCCGTTGCAGGAGTCCGCGGTCGACGGTCGCGGTACCGTCGTAATGCCGGGACCCGCTGCGGATCGGCTGGCAGCGGTTGGTAGTACCGCTGCAGCGATCCTATTGGACTTATATGCTGCTTTGTCATACTGTTGCATGCTTATTTCTCTTGCTTGTGTATGTTCATAGCATGCATTCCCTGTTGTGCATTAGTTGCATAAGGTTAGGGCGTGGGTGATTTGTGGATCGCCGTCCCGAGGCTGGAAGCTCGGATTTAGCCCTAGGACCGGGTTTGGGTAGTTAGGACTCGGTTCGAATTGTGGTATCCAGTCAAAATTGATGATAGGCTTAGATGACTGGTACACATGTTGCTTGATGATGATAGAGGTCGTGTCGGCTTTCAGTCAGGTGTTGAGGATGCCACCGGTGGCGGGTCTTGTTGTTTGGGCAGTGTCCGTTCCTTCCAGCAGGGGATCTGTGTGGGCCCATGGCGAGTTGGGTGACCACAGCTGACACCCTGCGACACTAGGTGTATCCAGGATGGGCCCAGTCCATTGGGGTGACCATGGCTGGATATGTCTAGAGATCACCGGTGAAGGGTAATGGGACCCTTGTAGCTTACTCGAGTCTGGCTTGAGGGCGACACTGTTGCGTTTCCCTCTTCCTTCTGTGTGACGTAGTGTAGAACCCTACTGAGCTTTATGCTCACTCCTACCCGGGCTGCGTTTTGCAGGTGCAGGCACTAGCTCTTGTTCAGTAGCCCCTACCGGGCAGGTGTTTGGTGGCGCGGCGGCGTCTGGCGGGGTTTGAGGACCGGTGATTATCATTCTACACTTTTGTTATAGTTAGTCTCATACGGGAGTATGATGTATAAACTGTTGTAACCCCCTTTTGAGGTTTTGGATTATTATATTATAATTGTTGAGGTTTAAATTTGTTGTAATATTCAGGGTTACTTATGAATTGAATTATGAAATCAGTAAATTGGGGGAACCCCTCGCCTTTATTTCCGCATTTAGTTAGGTTCTGGTTCGCGTCGCCCTGCCCGGTTGGGCTTTCGCGGGTCGGGGCGCGACACATGAACCCTCGGGAATGCTTAGAATAAATGGGCCATGGGTTATGCCCTTGATCCTTTATCGTTTTGTGGTTAACCGGGGGAGTCATGAACCCTCGGGAATGCTTAGTATAAATGGGCCATGGGTTATGCCCTTGATCCTTTATCACTTTGTGGTTAACCGAGTGAGTCATGGACCTCGGGAATGTTTAGTATAAGCGGGCCGTAAGTATGCCCTTTGATTGTTGCTTGTTTATACTGTTGCATGTATTGTTGTTAGTGCTGTTAGCCTACTGTTTGGGGTAGTGTTAGCTCTGTTGCTTGGAGTGCTGAGACTTGGTTGTCATAACCACGGTTGCTTCGTAAAGTGTGGAGGTCCCGCTTGGGGAGGGGTGTCCTACAGGTATCGTCATGTCCACCCTGTCTTAGGGAATGTCGGAGAGCGTCCACCCTTGAACAGTGGCTGTCGGAGGGACCTACTTTGGACAGGTACCCTTCGGGTTATTGACGGGATTTATGGGGTCCTTGATAGGCCTCGGTACTTGGCACAGAGTTAGTTTAGTTACAGTTTCCCCTTCCTTGTGTGTGACGTAGAATAGAACCCTACTGAGCTTAGTGCTCACTCCTACCCGGGCGGCGTTTGCAGGTGCAGGTACCAGCTCCCCTTCGGTGGGCCCCAGTTTCCCGTCCTACGGTGGCGCGTCGACGTCAGGACATGTTTGAGGGCCAGGATGGTTTCTGCTGTGCCTTCTAGAAGACTACTGATGATGTAACCCCCTTTTGAGTTTTGTAGCATCTTTTGTATTTGAGGACTGTTTATGTAAATCTTGTTGTAACTCTGTGTTATATACAGTTTTGTAATAATAGGAGTTGTTAGATTTACTTCTGTCCTCTTACTGCTTGTTGTAACTGTTTTCGCCAGTTGCTGTTTGTAGATGTAGGAACCCCCCTCGTGTCCCGGTCCGGAAGGGTTTTCTGGGCCGGGGCGCGACAGACTGGTACTCGCGGGATAGGGTGTCACGTGTAATCTCCGGGGAGTACACGTCCAAGAACATCGCCCTGAACTCCTCCCACAGTGGCACCTCTCGGTCATTGGTGTGCTGGGCGGTGCACCACCAGTCAAGGGCGTCTCCGTCAAATTGAAACGCCATGATTGTGACCCTGATCCGGTCATCCTCGACGAAGAGAGCATCTAGGACGCGCGCGACTCCCTTGAGCCAGCCATCCACTGCTGTCGGATCTCCAGTCTCACCACTGAACCTAGGCGGGTTCAGTCGCTAAAAATCTATCATGACCGCCTCAGTGGTTTGCCAGAGTCGACAGGAGCGAGGACCCTCTCCTCAGCGAGAAAGGCCTCTTCATGTTCGATCAAAACCGTTACTGGTCATGGCGCAACCTGCCTAGCTCAGACCGCCCTGATTGGAACCTCACTGTCCGGTCGGGTGGGTCGACCGGGTCGTGCCCCACCTCGATCAACAACCGAAGGTCGGTCTCGAGCTCCCAACATCTACAACATCCACAACAACAATGAGCGCCCACTCGTCAGAAACCGCAACACAAGACAGCAAAGCCAAAAAGCAAAAGCACAACACATCACAAAAGACTATGCACGGATGTTGTAGACATAGAACTATCCCATCCCATGCTCAATCTCAATCGAATCATGATCTTATCCCTGGGACCTATAGCCTAAGCTATGATACCAAGTTGTAGCGCCCCGACCCGCGAAAGCCCAACCGGGCCGGGAAACGCGAATCAGAACCTAACTAAATGCGGAAAATTTTTTGTGAGGGTTCCCTCTAATCTACTGGTTTCCCTGAGCAATCCCCGCAACCACCCTCATTTAAGCATATAATAAAAAAACCTCAACAAATAATATAAAAACTAAAGATTTAAGTCTCCAATTCTTCGAAGAGGGGAAATTTATACATTTACACTACTGTAGGAGGCTAACTATAACAAAAAGGGTTTAGCTGATGATCACCACTCCTCAGACACCGCCAGACACCATCGTGTCGCCAAACACTTGCCCGTTTAAAGTGACAGAAGAGGAGCTAACGCCTGCACCTGTAAAACGCAGCCCGAATAGGAATGAACAACTAAGCTCAGCATGGAAAGTACACTATGACTCACACAAAGGAGGAGGGAACACAACAGTGTCGCCCTCAAGCAAGGCCTGGGTGTATCACAGGGGCCCTATAACCCCACCGCGTGTCCCTAAGGGGCCTCAGTCATGGTCTCTCAGACGAATTGGTCACATACTAGGTCACCCTCAGTAAGCAAGAAACCAACATTGCTAGCAGGAACCGAGACGGCCGTCTCACAAGCAGGAAAACCGACACTGCTGGGTAGGCACAACCTCTACCCAAGAGACAAAGAGAACCGGACATCAGCTACACCTTAGTACCCAACTCGAAGCCGACACGACCTCTGAACCTCAAACAACAAGTATGCAAGTCATCTAAACCTATCATTCAGATCGACTGAATACTACTATCCAACCTGGACCACGCTACCCAGCCACGGTCCTAGAGCTAAATTCGAGCTCCCCAAGATCTCGGATTGGCGACACCACGAATCGCCTACGCCCTAACCTAATGCATCTAATACACAATCATATGAATGTTATGAACACACGCAGGAAATTAGGTAAGCATGCAACACATGTGATGATGTAAAGCAGGGTCTGGGCTCGGCACGCTGCCGGCCCGGGTTTGTGAGCAGGTAAGTATGTAAGGACATGCCCCACTACTCCTGGGTCGACCACTTGGGTCAGGCCCGTGGCCCGTTGTGGACCGCAAGGGTAATTTGATAAATTACGTCTTATCGGTTTATTTCACACCCACGTGTACACACACTGACCGTGTTTGTGTAAATGTCTATTTAGAACGTTTAGTGGACCCGGGATCGAAAGATCCAGACTTGAGCTTGTGTGCTAGCCCAAGTCTAGTTTCTGGACCTAGGTGATCGATCTTCCCTTGCTGGAAGGATCGATCATCTAGACTAGATGATCGATCATCCCTCATGGGAAGGATCGATCATTGAGTGATGATCGATCGTCCCTCGATGGAAGGATCGATCATCTGATGCCAGAGAGTTGTGATCGTTATGAAGGATCGATCATTCCTCCTTGAATGATCGATCATTCATAGTCGGTTCATTTGTCTATATAACGGACGCGACTTTCTTCTTTCAATCCTTTTGAAATCCGCGTTCTTGAGCTCAGATCTGGCGGGATTTGGAAGGGATTGAAGGCGATCGTTGGCTTGGCATCTGGGATTGAAGCTGCTCTAGTCTAGGTAGGGATCCTACCTACTTGCTTTTCCAGTTTTGTGAGTTTTGAGTTGTTTGTGGTTTGTTTTGCTTAGATCTCGCTGCATGTTTGATGGTTTTTTGCATGCTTACCGGTTTTGGACTCATGGTCCTTCGTACTACCAGATCCCAAGGTTTTGTGGGATTTGGTAGAGTTTTCTGACGGTATTTCTCGTCGACCGGTGGCTGGAGAACCAATCAGGATCGATCATTCTGGAGGAATGATCGATCTTCCTGGGTTGGTCATGCCTAGCCCGAGAAGGATCGATCATCTGGTTGGAGATGATCGATCATGTTCCTTGGCTAGCATGGGGGAGTCCTTGGATCGATTTTCTTAGAGGGAGGATCGATCCTTTGTAGTGTGATAGGGGCTGAATCTTCCCATTTATAAGGGTGATCGATCCTTCTTCTGGAGAGGATCGATCCCTCGTGTGCAGCGAAGAGTTTTCAATGGTTTTTGCCCGCGGGGCTTCATTATGCGGTTTTCTTATCGCCTTATAAACTGGTACATATCCTTAAGCATGTTAGCCCTATAATGAAGGGTAATGGTGAACCGGGAGAGTGATGACTTGTGAGGACCCGTTCCTCCAATCCGATCTGACCGCGGTAGGTCGAGGGTCTGGTTTTGTGGTTTGGCTTGGTTGGCCTTGGTTTGCGATCAGTTGAGCGTATCGTTGCTTTTGGACTCCCAAGGGTAATTTGGTAAATTGCGCCTTGGTGGTCGGTTTCACACCCGCGTAGTGCACACACAGCCTTGATTGATGTACGTGATTGAATAGATCTAGTAGGAGCGTTCGCGATCGTCAGATCCGGATAAGATCACGACTTGGAGCCAATTCGGATCCAGTACGATCAGTTGGCTCGTCAGAACCGGCTAAGCCACTTAAGTGTCTTAACCCTCTTTTCTCTCTCCTGCTTACTTTCTCTCTCTTTCCCTCTCTCTCTTTCTTTTCCTTTCCTTTTCTTTTCTTTCTCTTTCTTTCCTTCTTTTCCTCTTCCCTGCCATCTCGTGCCCGACCCTTACCCCTCTTCCTTCCCTTTCTTCCCCAGCGCTGGCTTCCTCCTTCTCCGGCCATCTTCCCCGACGACCAGAAGCGGCGGCGACGGTCCCCCTTCCCCTTCTCCTTCCCTTTCTCTCTCTCCCGTGGCTGTCTCTTCCTTCTCCGGCGACGGCAGCGGACGTGGGAGGACCCCCGGTGGCTCTCCGACGAGCTGGAGACGGCGGCGGCGACGTGGGACGGCGGATTAGCAAGGATTGGAGCTTGGATTTGCTTTTAAGGTAGAGTTTCTACCTAGATCTTTAGGATAAGCTAGATCTAGGGTTTTTATTGTTTGATCTATTGATTTCTATGTGCTAATTAGTCCCTCTAAGCATGCTTAACAACTGATCTAAGCTTGGTAGGATTTTATCTCGGATTTAAGCTGGATTTATACATGTTTTTACCGGATTTTATTGAAGCTCTGTTTTTCTGCGAGCTGAGCTGTTCTAGCTCCGATCTTGGCTCGTACGTGCATGATCTTGTTTGATCATCAACACGAGAGTTGTAGATCTTCGAATCTACTTTCAATTACCGCTGATTTCATAATTTTCGGACCTTTCTACGATTTATGGTGATTTTTCTTCGGATCTGCGACGAGACCGAAATTAGTGAATTGATTAGTGAATTCCGGGAAGATTAGCCATTAGATTAATCCAATTCTTGGGCTGCATGTTCCTAGTACGCTAATATACATTTTCCCAAGTTTGATTTCCAATTCGACGTCGTTTGGACGTCGAATTGATAAGATTTCATCGCCTCTAACTAGGGTTTAATGTAGAAATCCAGAAATTAGCTTGTTAGTGGATTTTTGATATTTTATCGTGTTTAATTCTTCGGGTTTCATGTGATTGGTATTCCTAGAGATCTCGAGGGCTAGCATGTTCTAATTGGTGGTTTTTAGATGATTAATTGTTTGATTTTTCGGCATGTTTAGTTAGATATAAATCATCCTTGTTTAATCATCAATTAATTGCATGTCATGCTTATTTACATGTATACTTAGCTTGTGGTTGAACCAAGGGAGTCACACCCCTTGGGATGTTTAGATAATTTAACGGGCCAAAGGTGTGCCCTAGATTGTGTACACTATATTTATTGTTGTTGTTGTGACTGCGTGACCGGGGTTGTGTCCCCGTTGTAGAAATTGTGGTTGACGGCTGTGGACGTCGTTGTAATGCCGGAATTTTGTTTGAATGGGTTGTTGCTTGTTTACGGCCTGTGGGCGCCGTTATAATATTGGGTTACTGTAGTTTAAACCTTTATCTGCTTTATGCATGTTTACCCTCTGGCAAGCTTGATGCTTCGCCTAGCCCGTGTATGTTGTCTTGGCATATTGTTGCATGCTGCTATTCCTGTATCCCTGTGCTTGAGCATTGCATGCATATGTTTGCATTAGAAGCATCAGGCTAGGTGGTAGACGATGGATTCGATCGTCGGTCCGAGGTTCTCTGGTAACCCGGATCTAGCCCTAGGACCGGGGTTTGGGTAGTCAAGGATTAGGACGTGATTGTCATCAATGATTATGTTTGATATTATTCGAGGATTATTAGGTAGTCGGACTGGAATATTATATTGTTTGAGGTTTAGAGGTCTTGTTGTTCTCCCAAGGCCAAGTGCTAAGGATGGTTGTCGGTGCCCCTGACTTGGTCCCCAGGCAGTGGCTTCCTGCTGGGTAAGGGTGATCCTACTGGTTCTGGTTCTCTGTTTCCTCCCAGCGTGTTTGGTTGATTTATCCCAGCGTGGTCGGTTGAGAAGAGTAGGATCCTTGGGGTAGTCGACAGGGGTTGTGGAACCCCGTGGCATTCCTTAGGCTTGAGCTGGGAGACAACACTGTTGTTGTTTTCCTCCCTTCTGTGTGTCGTAGAGTAGAACCATACTGAGCTTTGTTCTTCACTCCTACCTGGGTTGCATCGACGATGCAGGTCGATGCAGTCCCTTCTTTTTCAGGTAGTTGCGGTGTTGGAGGCGGCACTCCCCTTGGTGGTGCGTGAGATCGAGAATATCATCAGTTTATTCTGTTCAATTGATGTACAACTTTAAATGTATAAATTATAATCTAAAGGAGAAATGTATTTGTATTTCAATTTGATGTAAATTGATCAGAGATTGCTGTACTTAGAGGACTTGAATCATTATTGTATCTTTTTAAAGTTAATTGAGTATCGTAATAGTTAATTTGTATTATGATTTGATGATAGGATAGTTTAAATTAATTATGAATATTATAATCATGCACCAGGTTTAAAAGTGATGTTTACAGGGGAGGCTCTCGCCGTTTGATTTTAGAGTTTAGGACCCTCACGTCCCGGTCCGGATGAGTTTTCTGGGTCGGGGCGTGACATGACTCCTGGGATGTTTAGAATAAGTGGGCGGGTAGACCTACAGCTTTCCTTAGCCTTGCATGTCGGCGTGTGCCGAGGGCTTATCTGTGTGGTTTGTTGGATGTTGTTCGCGAGGCTGGTTGCCGATGCAGGTTGCTGGTAAACTGGCTGGCAGTTGGTGGTGGCCACACTGCAGCAGTTCTTGACCTTAAATACCTGTTCACCACCCCGGGCCGGCAGGGTGCCGAGCCCAGACCTTGTTTTGTTATCATCACATATTATGCATGCTTATCTGTTTTATCTGCGTATGTTTATAGCATGCATTCTGGTTGCGCATTAGTTGCATAAGGTTAGGGCGTGGGCAATCTATGGTTCGCCGTCCCGAGGCTTGCATGCTCGGATTTAGCCTTAGGACCAGAGTTGGGTAGCTTGGTCCAGGTTTGAATGGTGGTTTACAGTCGATTTTGATGATAGGCCTAGATGACTCGTACACCTGTTGCTTGATGATTTTAGAGGTCGTGTCGGCTATAGCCGGGTGCTGAGGTGTAGCCGGTGTCCGGTGATCTACGACTCTTAAGTAGAGGGTGTGCCTACTCAGCGGTGTCATTTCCTGCCGGCAGTACTGGTTTCCTGCTTGTGAGTCTGCAGTGTTGGTTTCCTGCGTTCAGGGACACTCGGTGGGGTTATGGGGCCCCTGTGTACACCCAGGCCTTGCTTGAGTGCGACACTATTGTGTTTCCCTCTTCCTTCTGTATGTCGTAGTGTAGTTTCCCTGCTGAGCTTAGTGCTCATTCCTACTCGGGCTGCGTTTTGTAGGTGTAGGCGTTAGCTCCTCTTCGGTGGCCCCTACAGGGTAGTTGTTCGGCGGTGCGGCGACGCCTGGCGGAGTCTGAGGAGTGGTGATCTGTCCTTCCAGAACCCTAGTATAGTTAGCCTCCTACGGGAGAGTTTAAATGTTTGTACTTGATCTTTCCCTCTTCAAGGTTTTGTATATTTTATTTGGGATTTGTAATCTTCAGTTTGAGGTTTCTATAAATATTGTTTTGTTAATTGAGGGTGTTTTGATGAATTGCTTAGGGAGACTATAGGTTAGAGGGAACCATCGTCAAAAAAAATTTCCGTAGTGTGTTAGGTTCCGATTCGCATCGCCCGACCTGGTTGGGCTTTCACAGGTCGAGGCGCGACAAAGTAAGTCAAGGAACTACTGCAGTGGTGCCAGCCAGTTCACTGAGAGAAACCTGCAACGGGAAGCAACCCCAACAAACACAGCTATCAATACAAGATAACTATGCCCTCGGCTCACGCTGGCATGCGAGGCTAAGGAAAGCAGGAGGGCAACCGACCCGTTTATTTCTACACATCCCGGGAGTCATTACTCTCCCGGTTTACCACTACCCCTCAATATGGGGCTAACATGCTTAACCATATATATAATGTATAAAGCGATAGAAAAAACCCGTACATGCAAAGCCCCGCGGGCAAGAACCGATCAAAACACCTCCCTGCCACCAAAATGATTGATCATTTCCTCGATCTTCTTTAGTGAACCAGGAGCACCGTCTCGGACAAGAAAAAAAGGATCGATCATCCCGCTTGGATGATCAATCATCTACGTGACCCGGGACCCTATCTATGCTAGCCAAGAAAATGATCGATAAATCTCCACCATATGATCGATTATGCACGAGCCAGGCATGACGTCCCAAGAATGATCGATCATTTCTAAAGAATGATCGATCTTGATGGGTTCTCCGGCCAACCGGAGAAAGAAAATACCGTCGAAAAACTCTATCAAACCCCGCAAAACCCTGGGATCTGGTAGTACGAAGGACCACGAGTCCAAAACCGATACTTGCACTGAAAACCAACATGCATACAAGTAGATCTCCTCTAAAGAAACACAGGAAAACCCAAAGCTTCCAAAAACCGGATTCTTGGTAGGTGAGATCCCTACCTAAACTAGAGCAGCTTCAATCGGCGCTGCTAAGCCTACAATCGTCCTTAATCTCCTTCAAAATCTCGCCGGATTTGAGCCCAAGAATGACAGATTTCAAAAGGGATTGAAGAAGGGGTGACGTCCGTTTTATAGACGGACGAACCGCCTTATGAATAATCGATCATTCTGCAAGAAATGATCGATTCTTTATGACGAAACACTTTGACTTCCACACACCAAATGATTGATCTTCTAGCAAGGAATGACCGATCATTTAGGTGCAGAAAGCTAGACTTGGGCTAGAACGCAAGCCCATGCCCGGATCTTCCGATCCCGGGTCCACCTAACCATTCTAATCAAACATTATCACAAACACGGTCAGTGTATGCACACGCGGGTGTGAAACAAACTGACAATGCGTAATTTACCAAATTGCCCTTGCGGTCCACAAAACAATACGATCCATCGGATTGCGCGCTCGACGCGAAACAAGCAAACGAGCCACGGACCCGACCCATACGGTCGACCCAGGAGTGGAGGGACAGGTCCTCACAAAACTCTCCTCTTCTTCCCAGATAAAGCTTCCTCCAAGGACTTGGCCTCCACCTCTGCTAGATCATCACTCCCGACCTCACTCCAAACTTCTTCCTCCCCTAGCTCTTCCTCATCCACATCTGAGAGCATTTCCAAGCATAGTAAAGCTTCATATGCGGGAAATAATATGTAGTATCATATTATTAAGTAATTGATTAAAGCCAAGTTGAATATTATATGCATTATCATACAATTAATTAAACTACCAATATGTCCCATAAGAAATTCAGTCCGATTTCTATCCGCACCGAGTAAAAAAAAAATTTGACGATTCAAGTAAGACAGGATATAAAAATAGTCATGCACATCAATGCAACCCCATACATGACCACTTATATTAATATAATAATATTATATTAATATATATTATTAAAAGAATATAAAATAAATCAATTTTGCATGATGTGAACCAATCAGGGTATGACACATGACATGTGGGACCAACTTATATTAATATTTTATTATAATAACATATGAATATAAGTGGGTCCACATCTGTGTAGTTTATTAAATAATATTTTTGTATGCGTTTTTATCTGCGTATAAAAACTTTAGCGCGCGTAGAAACATTTCATGTGCGTGGTGTATTAAATAATATTGTTAATATGTTATGATAATAAAATATTAATATAAGTGGGTTCACATGTCACGTATCATATCATGATTGGTCCACATTAGGGGTGGCAATTCGAGTTCACGGGTCGGGTTCGGGTCGGGTCATACACTGACCCGTTTATTAAATACCAAACCCGAACCCGACCCGTTTAATAAACAGGTCAGGTATATAAAACCCAAACCCGACCCATTTATAAACGGGTCAACCCGACCCGACCCGTTTATGAAACGGGTCGGATCGGGTTCGGGTTGACCCGCCACGGAGGCGCCGCCGGCAGCCGGATCTGGCCGGATCCGAACGGATCTGAGTCGTGGACGACCGGATCTGAGTCGTGGACGACCGGATCTGGCCGGATCCAGCCGGATCTGGCCGGATACGACCGGATCTGAGTCGTGGACGACCGGATCTGGCCGGATCTGAGTCGTGGACGGGCGGATCTGGCCGGATCTGAGTCGTGGATGGCCGGATCTGGCCGGATCTGAGTCGTGGATGGCCGGATCTAGCCTGATCTGAGTCGTGGACGGGCGGATCTGGCTTGATCTGAGTCGTGAACGGCCGGATCTGGCCGGATCTGAGTCGTGGACGGCCGGATCTGGCCGGATATGAGTCGTGGACGGCGTATCTGGCCAGATCTGAGTCGTGGACGGCTGGACCTGAGTCGTGGACGGCCGGACCTGAGTCGTGGATGGCGGATCTGGCCGGATCTGAGTCGTGGACGGCCGGATCTGGCCGGATCTGAGTCGTGGACGACGGATCTAAGTCGTGGACGGCGGATCTGGCCGGATCTGAGTCGTGGACGGCGGATCTGGCCGGATCTGAGTCGTGGACGGCCGGGAGTCGTGGAGGAGAAGGGGGCCGCGCCGTCGTGGAGGAGAAGGGGGCCAAGCCGCCGTGGAGGACCAGGGGGGAGGGTGCCGCGCCGCTGCTTGTTGGAGAGGAGAAGATGGAGGAAGTAGAGAGGGAGGAGAGGAAGAGAGGGGCGGCCGGGGAGAGGAAGGGAGGGGCGGGAGAGGGGCGGAGGCCGGTGTGTTAGGATGGTCGGGGAGAAGAGAGGGAGGAGATGAAGAGAGGGGCGGCCGGGGAGAGGAAGGGAGGGGCGGGAGAGGGGCGGTGGCCGGTGTGTTAGGATGGTCGGGGAGAAGAGGAGGAGAGGAAGAGAGTGTTGGGAGAGGAGAGTAAGAAGCCGGTGGGTTAGGAACTTAGGATGGTCGGGGGGAAGGAGGAAGAGAGTGTTGGGAGAGGAGGAGAGGAAGTAGAAAGCTGAGAGAGGGTTTAGTTTTTAGGGTTTTTTTTTTAAACGGGTAAACGGGTTGACCCGCCTAACCCGCGGGTCAACCCGACCCGACCCGTTTATTCACGGGTCATAAACGGGTCGACCCGTTTATGACCCGAACCCGATTATGCCAAACCCAAACCCGTTTAACTCGGGTCGGGTCGGGTTCACGGGTCATGACCCAGATTGCCACCCCTAGTCCACATCAGGCAAAAACTTATTTATTTTATATTATTTTAATAATATATATTAAAATTATATTATTATATTAATAGAAATGGGCCTGCATGGGGATGCATTGATGTGTATGACCGTGTCACGTCATCATACTATGTCATGTGGCAATACAATTCTTTTTCGCGTCCATCGTAGGTGGAGGGCACGTGTATGTCGGCAGCGGCCATGGCACCGACAAGAACGCTCTCAACAACGCCGAGTTATATGACCCGGTGGAGGACGGGCAGACATCGATGCCAACAAGGGTGGAGGAACGGGCGTCCATCGGAGATGGCAAATAAGCGGGTGTTGATATTAGAGGGATTTGCCGGTGAAAACATCGAACATGACCGGTGGAGTGGTAATATTATACTTTTTTTATAATATATTCAGATAGATTATGTCGAATATGGTATTCAAACGTTAAGGTGAATATATACATCATAAAATTAATAAAACTTGAAAATATTATTAATTAAATTATATGCTTTATAATATTATTTGTAATATCATATTATTAAGTAATTTATTAAAGCCAAGGTGAATATTATATACATTATCATATTATTAATTAAACCACCAATATGTACTATAAAAAATTCAAAAGTTAAATTTACTTTTCACCTCATCAATTTATATTCCTATTCCACATTTTTCATTGAAACACTATTTTCTTATCCAAAGTAATCATTACTTCATTGTTCCTACTTTTCAACAACAGAACACCAAAGCGAAATAACTTTTATCCTATAACTTATCCCAGCATATTAATTCTTATCCTCTCAGTGGCTTGAGGGCTTCCGGAGCCTTCCTTAGATGGAGATGCAAACCCTCTTTCCCTACGTCGCCTGTCTTTCTTTCACCAGAAGAGAACCCATCCTGCCTGCTTCTCCAGCCACCCTCTGACCGACGATGTACGCTCCTGCCACGGTTGTAGTCAAGGTTACATACATGTACATTTTTGTGCGAAATTTAGCTATCTAGCTTGTTTTGTTACTGCAAACAGGAATAGTTTTTTTTACAGCTGCAATCTTAACATGCACTGTTGTGGTGGCTCTGACCATCTTCACATTCCAGGCATCCAGGAAAGGCTATGACTTCCAATTCCTCTTCTCATTCCTATTTTTATGTCTCCTTGTGTGGATTTCAGCTCAAACTCCCAATGCAGAGGACTAGTTAAACAATGTACTCATTCTTGACAGTGCTATATGTTTTAAGCATGAATTATAATGTTTCTTTTGTTACTTTTCAAGTCTGATCGTGAATGTTTCTTTGAGTTTGTTCGCGTATTTCGGAGGGTATACAGATATAACAGGGAGAAAAGGAGGATGACAAATTGTTCTTTGTTGTTGCCCCATTTCATTTCCAGAATTTCCTAGTTATAGTTGTACAGCAAAAGCATTTTTTTAGCTTTACTTTGTAACACATGCTTGATACTGCAACAATGTACTTTCTTTGATTGTCCATGATTGTTTAGCTTAGCTATTGCAGAACTTGCAGTGGCACAAAAGCTTACATTCAAATAGCTGGAAAAGATGGTTCATTAGGGAGAAGAAAAAAAAAAACCACTTCCAGCACCCCCATAGAATTGGATGTGGAGATATAGCGCAAATTAGGATTGTTATGGATGAATTGTTACCCTCAAACCAAACAAAAATAATTTTTACTGTTTAAAATTTAACTTGGTTTCAAACATCATGTAAAGGTGACAGGTTCCCTGCTTGTTTCGGGATTAAGAATAGGGTCATGAGGGTTAACCTCATTCTTAACCCCAAACACCAAAGTTGTGAAATATGAATTACCACTATTTCACCTGCCCCATTCATCTATACTTTTTTCTTACCTCCATTCCTTACCCCACCTTTTCTAACCCTTAACCCCATTAACCCTATTCCCCTTAACCCCGAACCAAACGGAGTAACATGTAATCGTTATCTCTTAATTGTTACTCATGTGAAATCTCTCCTATCATGTATCATTCACTCATTCGTCAAAAAAAGTCAAAAATGGTTCAAATTAATTTTGTTATTAGCATATGTAATAGCATCTCTGTTTTGGAATCATTCTGTCCATATAAGAAACGTTAGGCTAGTAAAAAGTGTATTAGATTACGCTATACGTAAAGTTGAGGGTATCAAAATGTATTTTACCCTAACGTAAATGATTTAGGTGGAAACTGAAATTCAATGTGAAACCTGACCCGAATCCAATGGGTAATTTTATATGCACCACAACAATCTATAAGTGCACCACATTTTATGTAAAATGTCTAAATTGCCGTTCTTCTTCTCTCTCGCAGTGATAGTGGTGGTGCTGGTTACCGGCGGTGAGGAGGCTGAGGTGGGTTGCGGCGGTCGGCGAGGCCGAGCGGGATGAGGGAGAGAGAGAGAGAGCGGACGAGAGAGAGAGAGAGAGAGAGAGAGAGAGAGAGAGAGAGAGAGAGAGAGAAGGTAGAGAAGCCCCTCTACCGGCATACCTCCACCAACCCGGGCAAAACCTCCTCACCACCTATCTACCCTAAACCGTAGCCACCACCACCACCTCCCACCCCCGACGACCCCCGTCCTCCACCAATCCCAGCGAAACCCCCCTTCCATTGCCCTTTTTTCTTTCCCCGGGGAAGTCACGGTCTCCCCTGCGACCCCTCCTCCAAGCTTCGTTGCCGTCGCAGCCACGCGCGGTTCCTCTCCTCCATCTCGATGTGTTTCCGACCTCCCTCGAGATCCTTGCATCGCTGACGACCTCCAGCCCACACCTCCACCACCTCGTCACCCGCTCATCGTCGTCTCTCTCTCTCTTTCCCATTCTCTCTTCCCACTGTCTCGTCTGTTCTCTCTCTTTCCCTCCTCCTGCTTGGCCTCGCCGACAGCCGTATCCCACCCTTGTGAGGACCTGTCCCTCTACTTCCGGGTCGACCAGTTGGGTTGGGCCCGTGGCTCATTTGATTGTTTCGCGTCGAGCGTGTGATCCGGAGGATCGTATTGTTTCTTAGACCGCAAAAGCAATTTGGTAAATTGCACCTTATCGGTTTGTTTAACACCCGTGTGTGCACACACTGACCGTGTTTTGTGTTAGTGTTTGATTAGAATGGTTAGATGGACCCGGGATCGGAAGATCCGAGCTTGGGCTTGTGTTTTAGCCCAAGTTTGAGTTTCTGGGCAAAGAAGATCGATCTTTCTTGCTAAGGAGATCGATCTTCCTTCCTAAGGAGGTCGATATTCCTTGGGAAGAAGATCGATCTTCCTGTGCCAGAAAGTCTTGGCGGTGAATTTTGAGAGGATGGCCGCCGTTGGCCGGCGCTCTCCACTGTCAGAGGGAGAGACGACTTTCTCTCCTCTCCTCTCCTCTCCCTAATCCTTATCCTCTCCCCCTTTCCAGGCTTTTCTTCTTCCCCTTCTTCCTCTTCTCCTTCTCCTTCCTTCTCCTTCTTCCTTCTTCCCGCGGCTCTGCTTCCCCTGTTTCCGGCATCCCCATCTTCCTCTCCGTTCTCCCTCCTCCGGCCACCGTTTTGGGCGTTTGAAGGTTCGTTGGATCCATGGCGGCGTGAGGAAGATCCCTGGTGTGGTTTGAAACTGGGTTAGTGACTGGTTAGCGGGGAATCAGCCGAGAATTAGCGTTTCCGGTAGGTTTCTACCTACTTGAGTTAGTTTAGGGGTTTTCTCTTGATCTAGCCGTTAGATCTTGTTGTTCTTGGTGTTTTTGGATGCCTCTTGCTTAGTGTAATTTCTGTTATAAGTTTCATAAGCTTTGGTTGAGATTTTAGTAGGATTTAAGCATGTTTAATCTCGGATTTTCCGGTTTCTGTTGTTCTTGAAAAACAGCCGGTTTGCGGCGATTTTTTCGATCGGTACGTGCATGTTCTTGGGTTATGATGAACATAAGAGTTGTAGATCTTTGAATCTACTCCCAGACCCAACTGATGTCATAATTTTCTGATTTTCCTACGATTTGTTATGAATTTCATACGGGTGGGCTGTGTTGCAGCAAGTAAAGGTAAGTTAGTGAGATTAGCGGTTTTGATTAGTGTTTTCCCGGTAATCGAGCCGGTGGATGTTTCCTAATTTTGGATATGTTGATGCCAGCATGTTTATCTACTGCTTTCGAAGTTGGATCTCAAATCCGACATCGTTTGGATGTCGGATCGACGGGGTAAATCAGCCTCTAAGTAGAGGATTTTGGTGTTTTAAATAATATTATATGTTCAGAACATATAATATTATATTTTTTTTACTGTTCATCATGTTTTCGGGGTTGCTTCCCGCTGCAGGAGTCCGCGGTTGACGGTCGCGGTACCGTCGTAATGCCGGGACCTGCTGCGGATTGGCTGGCAGCGGTTGGTAATACCGCTGCAGCGATCCAGTTGGACTTGTATGTTGTCTTTATCATACTGTTACATGCTTACCTCTTACTTGTGTATTGTTCACCGTTAGGGTGTGGGCGATCTGTGGGTCACCGTCCCAAGGCTGGAAGCTCGTATTTAGCCCTAGGACCGGGGCTGGGTAGTTTGGACTCGGTTTGAATTGTGGTGTCCAGTCAAACTTCGATGATAGGCCTAGATGACTGGTACACCTGTTGCTTGATGATTATAGAGGTCGTGTCGGCCTCGAGTTGGATGGTGAGGTGTAGCTGGTGTCCTACTATGTTGACCCTTGAGTAGAGAGGTTGACTAGTTAGCGGTGCCATTTCTCGCCTGCAGTGCAGTTCCCTGCTTGTGGGCCAGCAGTGTTAGTCCTGCTTACTGAGTGTGACCTGACATGTGACCAGTTCAGCTGGAAGACCATGATCGTGGGCCTCATGGACACATTGTGAGGTTATGGGGCCTCTGTATACACCCAGGTCTTACTTGAGGGCGACACTGTTGCGTTTCCCTCTTCCTTCTGTGTGTCGTAGTGTACAACCCTACTAAGCTTTATGCTCACTCCTACCCGGGATGCGTTTTGCAGGTGCAAGCGTTATCTCCTCTTCGGTGACCCCTACCGGGTAGTTGGTCAGCGGTGCGGCGGCGCCAGGCGGAGTTTGAGAGATGGCAATCTTTACAGCTTTAAACCTATGTTAGTTAGTCTCCTACGGGAGTGTTAATTGTTGTATTTGAATCTTCCCCTCTCCTAGGATATATATATTAAATTCACTTGGGTTTTGTAATCTTGGGTTCGATGTTTGTTCAATTATGTCTTTTAAATTGAGGGTGTTTGTGATGAATTGTTAGGGAGACCAATAGGTTAGAGGGAACCCTCGCCAAAAATTTCCGCGTTTCGTTAGGTTCCGGTTCGCGTCGCCCGGTCCGGTTGGATTTTCACGGGTCGGGGCGCGACAACCCTGGCCTCTCCGCCGCCAGTGGCCAGCACCACACCACCATCACCACGAGAGAGAGAGAGAGAGAGAGAGAGAGAGAGAGAGAGAGAGAGAGGAAGAAAGGGTATTTTTGGTATTTTAAAAAAATGTGATGCACTTATACATTGGTGCATATATAACGATCCGAATCCAATCTATACTCCATTTATAGGTGTATCAAGCTAGCTCTGAATTCTCGGATTCAAACGGGATCCGACCCGTTGGCTGCCCAAGTACGACACCCTGTCCCTGTCCATGTGTCACCGTTAACGGATGCACTGAGGACCCGTCCCTGCACTGCCCGACATAATGCCGCGTGTTGATGCGCTCACCCTCAATGAAGATAACAATAGGTTACGTGGATATAAATTAAGAACATGTATAAATACCCCGTTAAAGTGGTCCTTAATTTTCATTTAGACCCCCCCATAGGTAAGAGTTATTTCGATAGCAATCCTTGCCTCTCAAGGTAAAAGGATAAACCAGATGTTTGAACAAAAATTTTACAACACTTTAATTGAACTATCAGGGACTGTGACGGGCTCAATCTCCTTCGAAATCAGTTCGAATAGAGGTGTCGAAGCTGCCGAGAATGGATGATGTCTATGCTTGAACTACTCCTAAGAATAAAAAACTTATTGCAGAAAATCAAATGAAGTAAACGGCTTCATTACTAGAATTGAAATATACATGAAAATAAATAAAGCTATATTGGAAATAAAGAAAAAAAGCTAGTTTTTTGCTCTTGATTTTTTAGAAGAGCTTATTCTTCTTCATCTTCCTGTCTTTTGTAGAGCTTCTGGTAAAACCACTTTGGAACCGTCTGGAAACTGCTTCGAAACTTCCTTCATAATTAGTCAACATCTTCAGTTATTTACGAAACTGCCATAAGATAAAATATCTTGTCTTTTACTGTAATTTTACCGATGAAAGCCTTAGAATTTGGAAAACCTGTAAACATAAAAGTTGTAGGTTTTCCAATTTCCTTTCCAATAATTTAAAAACCAACCAAATTAGATATCATATGAGAAAGTTATAACCAAAATAGTCAAACCACGTTGACGACCATTATTAAAATAAGCGACCAAAATATGGCCAATTGGATATCTTGCTAATTGGGAATTGACCATTCTTTGGATAATTGCATTTGGACAAATGAAATTCGGTCATTATTTACTATTTTACCACTGGGTACTTTGATTGCCCGCCCGTTTGACACACTAAACGACCGAATCTGAAAATATTGTCAAGGAAAGTTGTATATCTTTTCGTACTCTTTGCAATGGTTCAAGAATCGGCCAATTTAGATATTTTATGTAAAAGTTATGGTCAAAGTACTTCAGCTATCTCAAAGCTAAAGATAAGGATGATTTTATGTCAATATTTATGAAATGGCCAAAAAGAACTTTGGTACCATATAGTTTTAAAAATTTACAGTTTAGTACAATGTTGTTTAACAATTACGAAAAAATGCATGAAGTTACAAAACTGGTCATTTTGGATCCAACGAGCTAACTCCATTATCATCATTTCATGGCAAACCAATCATATAGGTGAGTAGAGTATAGTGTAGATTTGATCTTTGAAAGATGTAGACCCTAGAAGATTAGTTTTATATATGTTCTTTCTTCTTCATAAATCTACATGATATAGTCGTGTATCCTTGTTTTGTTCTTTATTCTTATTATCAATGAACTGATTCTGTGATTCGTCACCCAAGCCGCGTGTGGCACCGTTAGCTGAGGTTAGGCGTTAGGGTAAGTCCTAGAAATCGTTAGCAGACGAGCAGAAGATGGTTCAGGAAGTAATTAAGAATTTAAAACAAAATAAAAAGTTGATATAAACCACTAACTGTATGTAGAAGTATGAACTAGAAAGAAAATTTTAAAACTAATCTCCTAAAGTTTACATCTTCCCAAAGATCAAGTCTGCATGCCTCTAGAATCATGGCATCCACCTATGTTAGAAGAATTAATTCTAAAAAAGATAAAAAATAAATTAAAAAAATGCTCAATTAGTAGAATTTGCTTCCGAATTGGAAGCATTAAACCATTGGACAATCCCATATGTCCCTAATAAAGACATCTATAAGATTAGGTTATTAGATCTCAAATCGCTTATAACGATTAAAACTATTGAAAGGACAGTAACTGTCGATCAAGGGAATCAGGCGGTAAAACTCTTATCCAAAGAATATCTCAATCCTTACTTGGATAAGTACAATTATATACATATTGGTTTAATTCAAGTGGCTTATAAATCACTTACCTTACAAGGATTAAATGCATCGATACTCTCATGTTTGAGAGATGCTAGATGCTTAAATTGGCCTCAGTCCCTAATGGGTATCATGGAAACTAGCCTTACCCATGGGCCGGTTTACTTTAATGTGTATCCAAATTTAAGCTTGTCCTTAACATACCCTAATATCCTAGAAGCCGCGAGTCTGAATATAAAGACTCATGGTTATGAATTCTTACCACAATCTGAAACAATTGCTATTGTTTATAGAATCCACTATAAGGTTCTAAGCACATTAGCTCCTCGAGCTAGACAGTTTACCCCTCCGGGTAAAATTGTGCTTATAGAGACAAATTTATTGTCCTCTAGAATTGCTACTAAGAGAGAGATAAAGTGGGACGAAGTAAACTTCATAGATAATTGGGTTATAACTAACGCTATCCCACCTAGACTAATTGTCAATCAACAAATAGATCAAATATCGCAGACCGATGATGGTGAAGTTACCATAACCTTTGAACCTAATAGGATTATAAGGTTTACTGATATAACTACTCCTTCTAGGAAATTTGTTTCAATTCCTGGAACTCCAGTTCAAGCTATTAGAATTTCTGAATCTCAGATTCTTTATGGAATATATGGAAAGGAGGCAAATACAGACTCAGAAATGAGTCTCCATTTGTAAATGGATTTTAGACCCGGAAGCCATGTCAGGAGATTCCTTAATAAGGAATTTCAAGAATTTTATAATAAGCAGTTTAGAGACTGGTTCTTTTTGACCATTAATAAGGAACAACAAAACCATTATAAAGGTTATATTATCATGAACTTGAATCCAAAAATCAGATTCAATTCTTTGCTCCTTGGTTTTTGAATCATTATATCGATGAACAAGAACCAAGGATAAATGCAAGTATTAATATGCTTGAAGAACATTATAAGTTCTGGAAAACAAGCACTGGTACTCAAAAGAGATCTTTATATGCTCCTACTGAGCTTCTTAAATTAGGAGTTTCTACCTCAAATTTAGAGGCAACGGCTTTTATAAAGCCTATTGAAACAACGGATGAAATTCTTAAAGAGCTTAATAAATTCTTTAAACAGAATAATTACTCTAATGTTTATTTACGAGTTCTTGGACAACAGTTAACTCGTGTAGAGCAAACAGTTGACAAGTGGTTACGCCCAAAACGTGCACACAGCTACGGCGGTCGTAGCAGTGCAGTAAAAACGGTCGGTCCACAGGGAGGCAGAAAGCAAGAGGAAAGCACAAGCATACAAGGTAGCTAACTAGGGGTTATCAAGATTAGAATAATAGAACAAAGCATGTATTAAGATATGGTTGATTTGTTGATCAAATTCAGAGGGTAAACAAGGGTTGAAAGGATTGAGGCGAGTCCTTGGACATCATCTTCTCTAACCTGGGTATTTTCCTCACCCAGTATCCTTGTATAACACAATCAAGGGATTCACATCCCAATCCCTTGATCGGAAGGTATAGAAATATAAATCATGCAGTCACAAGGTAATGATCTAAATGAATCTATCCTCAACAGTTAAGAATGAAACCTTGCTTACATGGGTCTAAGACGACGATGTATTAGCTGTCACGGCGGACACATCGTAGCAAAGGGGATCCAAGAAGCAAGTGACGTATGCATAAATCCATTCTAAATCGACGAAGTATCAGCTGTCATGGCAGACAAAACACAGTAAAGAAGTGGGCATAGCATATAAATCATTATCTAAACATGGATTAAATAATCATCCCCACATAGGAAGAGCATGACTGAACCTATATGTAGACTAATCAAGTAAAACATGCATCGAAAGCTTATAAGAGTAGAGAGGAATGAAACAAAATTGATCATCTATTCAATAAAAGTAATCTGATACAAAGATAAGGAATAGAGGAGGATCAGTCTATAGCCCAGCAGAGGACTACTCACATTTGCCCATCTTCTCTCTCTATCTCATATGCATGTGGTATACCTCAATGAATTGATACCATAAACCTTACCCCTAGGGGTGTATTTATAGGCAATGTTTTCTTATCCACTTAGGGGTAAAAGGGTAATTTGAGTGGGTGGTCAAAGGATCTTATCTATTGATTAGGAATCTTACCTACTCAGGGGTAAATGGGCAATTCTCAGTGGTCAAAGGATCTTATCCACTAGAATGTTCTAGAAAGTTCTAGGAAGTTCCAGAAAGTTCTAGAAAATTCCAAAAAGTTCTATGAAGTTCCAGAATGTTCCAAAAAGTTCTAGAATTTCAAGGGTCTCCTTTCGATGCATCCGGGGCCGACATGCTTCTCTAGTCGATGGGCCACCCAACAGGGGTGATCGTCTGGTGCAGAAATACTTCTTCGGTTGATGGTCCATCCTGTTGGGTAATCATCAGTGGTCTGACCAAAGCGGCAGTTTCAGCTATTTCTTTGACTCTTTATTCTAAAAATCCACAAAGACTCCAAAAACATGTGAAACACACCATTTCAACCCCATTTCAACTGCTAAGGGCATAAAACACCGATTATAACAAATCATACATATTAAATAAGATTTAACAATGTTTAATGCACAAATCGGGTATCCGAAATAAGTAATTGGATGCAATCTTTGCATCCAATCAACAAGCTTGTGAATAAATTAGGGGAACTAATTCCAAATTTCCACATGGCTAAAGAAAAAGTCATAAAACTAAATACCAAACCCTCTATTAAGCCAACTTCAGAAATTTCTGACTTCAAATTAGAAAAAGAGTTAAAAGAAGAGATAATAGAATCTCTAAATAAACAATTTACTCAAAAACATATTCAAGTGCTTAATAAAGAAGATTCAAAAATAAATTTTGAACCTGACTTTTCAGAGAATATCTCTGACACAGAATCTATTAATGAGATACTTGAAACTGAAAAACAGTTTTGACATAACAATAAAATAGAAAATAGACCTAGAAATATTGAAATATTCTATTATAAACAACCTTCTCCTATGGATTTCTTGTTTGAGGAAAATGATACTTTCTTATAACAAGATTATTCAAAAAAAAACATCTATGAATGGAACATAGATGGGATGAGTGATCATCAAATTTAGGCTTAATTACGCTTTTGGTACCTGTAAAATTTTGGATATACCACTTTAGTACCTATACTTTGATAATTATGTTTTTAGTACCTATATTTAATGTATATAACATATTTAGTACCTACCGTTAGACGCCGTTATTAAGACTTGACGACAATCCGCTCACGTGATATCACGTGAGCGGTTTTCAGTCAATTTTGACTGGTTTTCAGTCAATTTTGACTGATGGGTTTGGCCACATCATCATCTCCTGCCTCCTCCCTCTCCTCCCTCCTCCCTCTCTCTTCCGTGCTCTCTCTCTTTCTCCATCTCTCCTCTCTGTCTCCATCTCCCCCTGCCGGATCTCTTCTCTCTCTCCTCCCTCTCTCTTCCGCGCTCTCTCTCCTCCCTCTCTTCCGCGCTCTCTCTTTGTGTCGTCTCTCTCTGTCTCTCCCTCCCCTGTCTCTCCATCTCTCCTCTATCCTCTCTGTCTCAACCTCCCCTCCCTGTCTCTCCATCTCTCCTCTCTTTCTGTCTCTCCCTCCCCTGTCGATAGCTCTCAAGAAGCTCAGCAACGGCTTCAGCACCGCCGTGTCATAGCCATTGGCGAGGCGGATGACGTAGACCATGCCATCGATGTCGAAGAAGTGATGCCCCGCCACCGGCTTGAAGAGCGGATTCGCGTCGTTGCAGACGTACACCCCATTAATGAAGGGCGGGATGCGGCTGCTCACGGGGAGGCGATGGCACGACAATTTCTTCTCCACAGGGGAGAGTTGCCGGCTATCTGGACGGTGGGGTAGGCGGTCTTCGGCAGTGGGTGCAGGCTCTCCAGCAAGTTGATAATGAAGACATCCTCCATGACATCGAGAGTAGTCATTGCCGCGCGCTAGAAGATGTTCCGATCCGGCTCAGAGCTCTGCGGCTTGCTCTGCTTCTTCTTGCAAGGCGACTGGCGGCCATGCTCTGCTTCTTCTTGCAGAGCTCTGTGGCTTGCTCCAATTTTGATGATGACGACAATGAGGATGAGGAGAGGAAGGTGAAGGATGATAAGGGCAGCGATGAGGGGAAGAAGGCGAAGGAGGATAAGACCCAGCGAGGTCCCCCTCCTCCGACGAGCTCCTCGTCGCCGCCGTCGACGGAATTCCCACCCCGCCTTCTTCTCTGATTGGGCGAGGAAGAGAAGGGGCTGGCTTGCCTCCTCTCGCTCATGAGTGGCGGCGTCAAGGAGCCGGGGGAGTTGGAGGGCACGGGCCTCCCCACCGCGCAGCTCCTCCTGCGTCGCGGCCACGGCGCGCGTTGACTCCAGCTCCAACACCACGCACAGTCACGTGCATTAATTTATTTGCAGTTTGAAAAAATGACGCTGTTAGACGGTCGGGCCAAAACGAAGCGGTTTTAATAGTATATGTACTAAAAACGTAATTATCAAAGTATAGGGACTAAAGTGGTATATCCAAAATTTTACAGGTACCAAAAGCGTAATTAAGCCTCAAATTTATAATATGGCATATCGAATGATGATGTATTCTACAATTTATAAGAATAATGGAAATTCATATAATGTTATTGCAGCTTTTCTTACTTGTGGTTTTACTGGCAGTTTGAAAGGCTGGTGGGATAATTATCTCACACCAAACCAAAAAGCTGAGATTCTGTCAGCAATTAAAACCGAAAACAATCAACAACGAGATGATGTTGTTTATACACTAGTTTTAACTATAATTGACCATTTTATCAGCAATCTTACTGGTCGGGGGGAGAGGACACACACATTATTAGAAAATTTAAGATGTCCAACTCTTACCCACTTTCGCTGGTATAAAGATACATTTACAGCCGAGTAATGCAACTTAATGATGCTAATAGCATTCATTGGAAGTCAAAATTCATAGATGGATTAATTACCTAACTTATTTGCAGAAATGGTTAGAATCTATATGAGAGAGCAAAATGGGGGAATTATGCTGTATGCCTCTTATACTTATGGAGCATTAATAAATGCTTGTATTCATGAATGATTAAGCTTATGTAATGACATAAAGCTTAAGAACCAATTGAAGTCTCATAAACATACAGAAAGAAAACAACTGGGAGAATTTTGCCAACAATTTGCTTTTCATAAACCAATAAAGCAAATAAACCCAGAGAAATAAAAGAAAGAAAAAAACCTTTCTATAAGAAAAGAAAGAGGAAATATGATCCTCAAAAGAGTAATACTCAAAGAAAACCTAAAATGGATAAATCTCAGGCTAAATGCTTTAAATGTGGTAAGATTGGTCATTATGCTAATCGGTGTTATACCAATAAAAAGATCAATGAGATCGATGATGAAGGGTTAAAGAAATCCTTATATAAGTGATGATAAGTAATACTGACTCAGATATGGAAGAGAGTTCGTCTTTAGAATCATCTGAAGAGGATGAATGTTCTTTTACAATTAATAATTGTACTCGAAATGACAACTCAAACTATTGTAAAGCCATAGTTGAAATGAATGGATTATCCTATCCATTAACATGATATCTCTAGATAAGAATTTCTTAGCAAAATTGCTAACAAAAGAAAATATATCATCTGAACTAAAATCACAATTGATTGAAATTTGTCTAAAATGAGACCAAAAGATTGAGGCTCCTAAAATAGATAATACCTATAGACTTGCCGAAGTTTTACGAAGAAGGTAAGAAAAAACTGTTAAAAATCTGTCCTTAGCATAGCTTAACAGAGAGGTTAATAACCTAAAAGAAGAAGTTAAACTTCTTAAAGAAGAAAATAAATATATATTTTCTTTAATAGAAGAGAAAGATAAATTATCTTCTATAAGAGAAGAATTACTTCCTATACTAGAAAAGGGTAAACAAAAAATAGAGCTAGGACAATGTTCTAGTTCTCAAAATGATTTTTTGTTCAAATGATGCAGCAAATTACCGCTCAAAAGTGGTAAGTTGAGATAACTTTAGTTATTTCACAGCAAGTAGTAATACCACAGTTGATAGCACTTATTGATAGTGAAGGAATTGTACCTTTAGTTTTTTTATCTTAATTGCATACGTGAAGGAATTGTACCTTTCAAGTATTTTGAAAAAATCACTCAAGCCTTAAGCGGCGCTAGTGGTAATAAATTGGAAGTAAATTACAAACTTCCTAAAACGCATATTTGTATACAAGAAACTTGTATACCGACCTCTATTGTGTTGGTAAAAAATCTTTCGCAACACATCATTCTAGCCACACCCTTCTGGCATAACATTATGCCTATAAAAATGGTAGACTTCTCTAGCATAAATGCTAGATACAAAGGAGAATAAATTACCGTACAATTTATTACTGAACCTCATACGAAAATCCTTAATGAGGTAAAAGATATTCTTTTAAAAGAAAATCAAATAAATTTCCTCAAAGAAGAAATTTCTTATTTTCAAATTGAGGAACAACTAAAGAAACATGCTATGAAAGGTCTAATAGATCATATTGACAAGAAGTTTCAATCTTCTGTATGTGGAACGGTCCCTAATGCTTTCTGGGACCGAAAAAAGCATATAGTAGATTTGCCTTACGAAGATTCCTTTGAAGAAAGGAATATTTCGACAAGAGCACGGCTGTGCCAAATGAATCAAGAATACCTTGATTTATGTAAAAAGGAAATTACTTCTCTTATAGAGAATAAATTAATTAGAAAATCTTACTCCCCATTGAGTTGTACAACATTCCATGTAAATAATGCATCGGAACGAGAACGAGGAGTTCCTCGTTTAGTAATAAACTATAAACCCCTTAATAAGGTACTTAAGTGGATAAGATATCCGATTCTTAATAAAAGATATTTGTAATGTGCTGTTGCAGGCACTCAAAAATAAATCCAGTACTTTTCAAAACAAATGTAGTAGTGCGAGCAAGGGTCGATCCCACGAGGAGTGCCTAGCCTAGTTTTGTGCTTCGTGAACAAAAAGGGGTTTTGAATATAACAAAAAGAAATTAAGAGATAATTAAAATTAAAGAGTGAAGTCAATCAGACGAACTAACCTTGGTCTAAGTCCACGTCCACCATCAGAATCTGACAACTGATCATTGATGCAAGTATCAATCAATTAATACCATGAATATTCACCGTTCGAAATAAATTCGAATCTCTCCTCAATCATAGTTAATTAGAAACAAGCGATCCAATTAACCCCAACTACTAAACAAGCTAAGACAAGCGCTGTAGGTTTAATCTAGTAGAAGCCTTAAGAATACAGAGATCGATGAAGCTAAACAACACAAGCACAAGCGGTTGCATTTAATCTAGTCGAATATTCTTCCTAAGATCTATTAATCTCTGAAACGCAGTAAATCAATAGATCTCAGTTGCTTCGCAGATTAGAGGGATCAAACAATTACGGATTTGATATTCAACCTAGCAGTAGATCGCAATAAATAATAAACTAGTAGCGCTCCTAGTAATTAAACAAGACAATCATGAAAATAACACAGAAGAATATTCAATACTCAAAGCATAAATTGAACAATAAAAACTAATTAGATCTCACAGTTTTATTGATTCTGAGGTTTCCGTCTCCTTCGACCAAGTATCAAAGTTTAGCCACGCAGGGCCATGAATAACTCAAAAGAAAAGAAAGAAAACAAGAAGGAAAACTAAAGAGAAAGGAGAGAGAGCCCCCCGTGAGAGGTAGTGGCAGCCTTATATATGAGAGATAGATGAGTGAGAGAGAGGGATACGTGGGATAGAGGAACGTGAGAGTCCTCTCCCACTAATCTTTCCTCTTTTACATATGCTGCCCACTTTCCAAAAGCCTAAACACTCTCCTCAATTAAAAAATAAGCAAATCTAACCAATTAAGGCCAGCTTATTAGAAAATAAAGTCCTAATATAACTGGGAAAGAAAGTGGTATCCAGCTGGAATCTTCTTGCATCAAATATGAAATCTTCTATACACGAATCTCGTCCAAAAATGCAGCAACTTCGGACCTGACCTCTTCCGCGATTTTTCTGTCTTTCTGGAGTCGGGATCTCACAAAACTCAAAACATTAAAGTTGTAGAGCTCTTCCTTAGCTTTCCAAAGCATCCTGGATCATCCCAATCGAAGTTTGTATGAAGAAGTTATGTTCAAATTACTAACTGCTGTGCAGAATGTCCAGAATTGCTCAATTAGCTTCATTTTCCACTTAAGGTCTCCAAATGTATCCTAAATCAAATATAAGAATAATGAGTATATTTAGGCACAAAATAGATATAGAAGACCAAACATTAAGGGAGAAAAATATGACATTTTATATTCTCATCAATTTGCTTAATAGATATTATAAAGCAAAGATATTTTCTAAATTTGACCTTAAATCTGGATATTGGCAAATCCAAATTGCTGAAAATAATCGTTATAAAACGGCCTTCACAGTTCCATTTGGCCATTATGAATGAAATGTAATGCCTTTTGGTCTGAAGAATGCTCCTTGAGAATTCCAAAATATTATGAATGAAATTTTTATCCCCTATACAAATTCATACTATCTTACATAGATGACATACTCATCTTCTCTGATAACATTGATCAGCATGTTAAACACCTAGATGTGTTTAGACATTTAGTAATTAAAAATTGGTTGGTAATATCTGCCCCAAAAGTGAAGTTATTTCAAACATAAATAAGATACCTAGGCCATAATATTGGCAAAGGAACAATAGTTCCTATAGATAGAAGTATAGAATTTGCTTCTAAATTTCCTGATGTCATCACTGATATAAATCAATTACAAAGGTTTTTATGAGCCTTAAATTATGTGTCAGACTATTATAATGATTGGGCTAAAGATATAGCTCTTCTGTATGAAAGGTTGAAGAAAAATCCTTCACCTTCGACTAAAGCACATATTAGTGCAGTTAGGCTAATTAAGTCTAAAGTTATAAATCTCCCTTGCACTCATTTGGTTAATCCAGATTGCAAGAAAATTGTTGAGACCGACACCAGTAATATTGGCTACGGTGGAATCTTAAAACAAAAATGCTCTGACTCTAATAAAGAAGAGTTGGTACGTTATACGTCTGGGAAATGGAATCCTACCCAAGTCAATTATTCCACAATTAAAAAAGAAATGTTATTAATTATCAAATGCCTTTATAAATTTCAAGATAATATCCTTAATCAACCATTCCTTCTTTGCATTGATTGTAGTTATGCCAAAAGTGTCATAAAAAAGGATGTTAAAAATTTAACATCAAAGCAAACTTTTGCTCACTGGCAGGCTGAATTAGCAGTGTTCAATTTTACTATCGAATTTATTAAAGGAAAACACAATGTTCTTCTTGATTTTCTTACCCGTGAATTTTTGCAGGGGTCTCATGTGGAGGAGTGATCCCCCTCATTGGGGGGGAGAGGAGGAAGAGGTAGGGGTACCACCCCTGGTAATACCTCAAAAAATTATGGAAATAGCTGGCGAACAATTCGCAAAGGTAGAGGGAGTAATACTTCCCAAGAATTGAAAAATAAGGAGGAAATCACTAAAAGAAAAATCCTTGTTGAAGAAGCAGAAAAATCATTTGCTGAAGTGACAAATGATAATGATCATGTAATGTTTACAAAAACGGCTTATGAAGTAATTGTCTACATAGAGCCGAAAGATATGTCCTACTTCGACAATCCAGAGAAGTCAAGGTAAAAGTATTTGGATAATCTCCATTACCCAACTTCGGTGTATAGACCGAGAAAATGGATGGAATGTCTTTTATCACAAAGAGAAGTACATTTTAAACATTTTTACAAAAACTCAGATGAGAGAAGGCCATCTACTTATAGCAAGTGTACCATCAAGAATATCTTGACACCAAAAGAATGGGGGTTCAACTCTCATAGATCACTCCCGTTCAAAATTGAAAAAGGAAATTATAATTTCAACTATTGGGATTATAAGGATGCTTTCTACCTTGCTTTTCTATCTAAAAACGAGAACTTAAAGCATACTTGGTTTATCAAATTATGCCCTGAAGTCCTTCAAAAGGATATGCCAACATGGATATATGATTTGGTGGTACAAATATGGTGTTGAGCTGAATATCTTACCAGAACCTATTGCTGCTCTCTATGATAAATGGGTATCTACCCATCCACTTCTCTCCTTAAAAAAGGAAGATGAAATCCTTGAAAAAATGTATCCTTTATACTTCTTCGCTAAAGTAGAAATTCCATGGATATGGAAATGGTTCTGTGCAGCAAGAGTCGATGAGTTATACTTACCATGCCTCAAAAGAAAATACCAAATAAAATGGTGAAAAGGTATGGATGTTGACACCAAGGTTTCCGAATTAAAAGAAATTATCCAAAGAAATGAAAGTGTTCAGAATCATAATATGGTTCATGAAATCCCTACCGAAAATCATATGACTCGAACTAAATGAGCGTTTGAGAGAAAATTCCCTCAAGCTACTGAAGATCAGATCATGCAGAAATGATCGTGAGGCGTTGTGGACCAAAATCTTATCCCAACAGATGCCAGGAAAAAGGATATCTGCAGGAAAGACTAGTAGAGCACCAACCACTAGTGAAGCATTCACTAGTTAAAGTGTTCAACACTAGACAAGGAGAATCTCTCCTTTTGAAGCCATCATCAAAGAATAAAGGTCACTCAACCGACTGCAAACCATCAAGTACATGAAGTGGTGGGCCCTACTAGCATATGGCCTAAAGAAAAGTGGTTATCCACTAGCCAACATGATGTAAAGGAAAATTTTCCTTCTGAATTATTGTACAGATGCCATCATGAAGCATCTTTAGCCCTCTTATATAAGGAGCATAACTCCTCTGAGTTCAGGACGCTGGAATTCACCCCCTCTTCTCTCTTGTAACCTTCCTTCCTTCCTTGTAAACCTCTTCTAGTGGATTAAATAAAGAGTTTGGATTTATGCTACAATCCTCCGAGTAAGTCTTCACATTCTGTTTTAATTTAGAGATATTTTTTAGATAAATATCTAAAGACTGCAACGTTAATCATTCAGTTCCACCTTTCGATCTATCTTAGATTGTGAGTATCGAGTGCCAGTTCTTTAGATATTGATATCTAATCAATATCTTCCATCTTACGCTTTCCTTATATATATACTAGTGAATGCCAGTGCCTACGACACAATTATTTTGGGTTTCTTTTAGAAAATTTCGACAAAACCTCCCCTGTACAGATGGCTAAATGAGACAATTCTATAACATTCTTCAAATACAAAAATTAAATCACATTATAAAATGGGTGAATATTGTCCCCACAAACCACACTAAGTTAAACATTGCTAGCAATAAAACCCCCCACATTTATAACCACGTAACCACTTGAACTCAAATTATGTCCTCAATTTAGCATTGCATCAATCACCTGTCTATATAGTGCTCCTTAGTGAGCAAAAAAGACCCATTTTAAATAAAGTGAGTTTTCTTTAGTCACAGTCATAAGCATTACAAAGGAATAACACAACACAAATGCACCTTTATTCTGAGGTATTCAAATAATTAAATCATGAAGACAGTTGTACTCTTCTGTTGTGCGCTATTCTGCTTCTCATGTACCAAATATAACACAGGGATGGAACATGCCATTAACAATCAGAATGCAATCGGACCCGACGTGAGGAATCGAAAGATGTATGCAACCGCCATTCTCATAGCTGCTAAGAAATTAATCCCCAATGACAAAGATCTCATGACTGCTAAGAAAGTAATCTATGGGGCAACAAATTGATTATACCAAACATAATCTAAATCTAATGAAGACGACAACACCAAAATGGTGGACTCACAAAACCATTGTTGTTAAACCAAACCCAACCTTCACCCAACACCTCACCAGCCTAAGAGAAATAACACTATTTAGCAAAAGACTCTTACCCAACAAAGGAATTGATCAAGCCACCATGCGACACCTCACGTTAAATGAAGAGGAAAAAAGGAGCTGAGAAAGATAAAGCACTGGATTGATTGAAAAGCAATCAATTTGTTTTCATTTAGCATTTTTTCTTTAAACAATACAATAGAACATCAATTAAGAGATAAACAAACGCACTGGATTAATTGAAAAGCAATATAATAGAATACCATAGATAGCAAAGCATACTAAGCTAATGAAGAGAAAAAAAGGAGCGGAGAAAGCTAAACCACTGGATTGATTGAAATGCAATCAATTTGTTTTTCATTTAACATTTTTTCTTTAAACAATACAATAGAACATCAATTGAGAGATAAACAAAAGCACTGGACTGATAGAAAAGCTATAAAATAGAATACCATGGATAGCAGAATGTACTAAGCAAATGTTATGGTATATTGTTTTCTTTCTAAATCTATTTTATGTGAAAAGTTGTAGCCTTGAATTTGAATAGTGATCATTGGAAGCTATTCATTCATGATTTCCATCAAGCACCCAAATGCATTCAAGCATTTCATGTGTTATGTGAGTGGCATGGGTAAAAACTAAAGCAAACAGTGAATTTGCAAAAGAGGAACACGCCAATGTTGTAATAGCAAAAATAAAAACACTGTTAAATGATTGTTTGCAGGGCAGACATAACACATTTTGATGCATGTGGGTTATGGTATACTTGTTTTCTATGCATGGACAGCCATATACCTTTAGTACATCTTAGATCAACTCGATCAATAAGCTATATACACTTTAAACATCTCAAGGACGTTAATTAATATCTATATACATAAAACTGATGTAAATTTTTGTTGCTTGTATCTTTGCTAATGCCATCAAATCATGCATGCTGCCTTTTGTTTGAACCTTTAGAAAAGTTAGTGTTCATAAGCAAAAGAATATGGCATCTCATTATAGCAAAAACCAAAACAAAAAAGAAAAAAGGTTGCTACAAAAAAGGTTGATTAGATATCTTTATTGGAGTGTTCACTTTCTTTCTTATGTAACTTTTTTCTTTTCCTTTTAAATCTGAATTAGAAATCTAAAGATAGCATTAATAATAATTTTGTTTTTATGTGCTATAGACTGGATAGCATTAGTAATAATGATCATGTCTTAATGGTGATTCTTCATGTTGGTTGCCAAACACTTCAAATTTTGAGAACCTAGGATAAATAGGGGCATTAGTCAGTAATTTGTATCTCTAGATGATAAATCCAACTTTCTTGATATAGAGTTACAGATAAAAGAATAAATTTGATATAGAATATGGAATCTCATCAATTTAAGCATAAATTTGGCGAAGCAATCTCCGAAAAATAAAAGCATGCTATACGTATCTAAAAAATCACCTATATATGAAAACCGCGTACACATTCCATTAGATCAAACAAAATTTACCACGATCTAAATCAAGCCCAAAGCCCAAACATAAACCATGTAGAAATCATGATTCAATTTACTCTCTTCTCTATAGAACAAAGGAAAAGACAATGAATGAAAACTATAAAGGCATCAAAGATCTACTCAACAGGGATGTCCATCCAACCAACCGATGGAAAGTAAAATAAATAGAGAGAACTGGATCAGACCAGACAAGAAGAACAAAGAGAAACAACATTCACCTGTGCAAGCTTACCCTAGAATAAATCAAAGTAGATATATATGCTACCTTTGGTTTGAGTAGCTTTTTCAGTTTCTTCTTTGCTTTTTATACTTTAAATTTTGAGAACCTAGGATCAAATAGGGACATTAGTCGGTAATTTGTATCTATAGATGACAAATCCAAGTTTCTTGATATAGAGATAGGTGCACCTTTGGTTTGAGTAGCTCGGGACGGCGTTCCGGCGAGAGCTTGGTGGCGAAAGAGAGTGGGTCGTTGATCCGACGGCGTGGGGCGAGGGGCGAGTTCTACACAAACAGAGGGAAGAGTATTGACTTAATGAAGAATGAGTTTCTTGGCAAGGATTATAATGGTTCACTGGATCTAATGAAGAATGGAACTCACGCAAATAGGCGAACGAACTAGTCTGCATCGAGGAGCTCCGCCTTGGGAACGGAGATGTACTTCTGCCTCAGCACGTGAATCTCGGAAATCCCCATCTCCTCTGCGCCTCCTCGCTCAAGGTTCCACCTTGGTTGTCGCGACCCGACCCACGAAAGCCCAACCGGGTCGGGCGACGCGAACCGGAACCTAACTAAATGCGGAAATAATAGCAAGGGGTTCCCTCTAACTTACTGATTTCACTAAACAGTTCATAAGCACCCATGAATAATACAATAATCTCAAACCTCAAAAGATATAATATAATATTCAAAAACCTCAAAGGGGTTACAACAGTTTATACATCATACTCCCGTAGGAGACTAACTATAACAAAAGTGTAGAAAGTGATCACCGATCCTCAGACCCCGCCAGACGCCGCCGCGCCACCAAACACCTGCCCAGTAGGGGCTACTGAAGAAGAGCTAGCGCCTGCACCTACAAAACGCAGCCCGGGTAGGAGTGAGCATAAAGCTCAGTAGGGTTCTACACTACGTCACACAGAAGGAAGGGGGAACGCAACAGTGTCGCCCTCAAGTAAGACCTGGGTGTACACAGGGGCCCCATAACCCCACCGCGTGTCCCTGAGGCCCACGATCATGGTCTTCCAGCCGAGCTGGTCACATGTCTGGTCACACTCAGTAGCAGGAAACAACACTGCTAGCCCACAAGCAGGGAACGGCACTGCATGCGGGAAATAGCACCGCTAAGTAGTCAACCTCTCTACTCAAGGGTCAACACAGTGGAACACGGGCTACACCTCAGCATCCGACTCAAGGCCGACACGACCTCTGTAATCATCAAGCAACATGTGTACCAGTCATCTAAGCCTATCATCAAGTTTGACTGGACATCACAATTCGAACCGAGTCCTAACTACCCAACCCCGGTCCTAGGGCTAAATCCGAGCTTCCAGCCTCGGGATGGCGATCCACAAATCACCCACGCCCTAACCTTATGCAACTAATGCACAACAAAGAATGCATGCTATGAACATACACAAGTAAGAGAAATAGGCATGCAACAGTATGCCAAGGCAGCATACAAGTCCAACAGGATCACTGCAGCGGTACTACCAACCGCTACCAGCCGATCCGCAATGGGTCCCGGCATTACGACGGTACCACGACCGTCAACCGCGAACTCCTGCAACGGGAGGCAACCCCGAAAACCGATGAACAGTAAAAATATAATATTATAATCCGAACATATAATATTATATTAAAACACCAAAAGATTCTCTGCATAGCAGCTACTTGACCCCGTTGATCCGATATCCAAACGACGTCGGATTCGAGATCCAACTTAGACTCTAGTAGATCTACATGCTGGGATCAACATATCCAAAATCGGGAAACGTCCAACGGTTCGATTACCGGAAAAACACTAATCAAAACCACTAAAAATAGTCCACAAAACCCCATAAAACAGCTTTGGGATCGACTCGGAACATTTGGATCGATCCAGAAAATAGTGGATCGATCCGGAATATTTGGATCGATCCAAACAGCTTCATACCAGCTTCATACCAGCTTCAGATCAGTCTCGTCGCAGGCCACGAGAAAAATCACCACAATTCGTAGAAAAAACAATAAAATACGAAATAAGCTAGAATGGAAAGATAACTCAGAGATCTACAACTCTTATTCTCATCACAACCCAAGATAATACACGTACCAATCGGAAAACGCGTCGCAAATTGGCTGTTCTTCAAGAACAGCAGAAACCGGAAAATCCGAGATAAAACATGCATGAATCCTACTAAAATCTTAACCAAAGTTCATGAAACTTAAACCAGAGATTATACTAAGGAACATGCATCCAAAAACACAAGTATAGCAAGATCTAACGGTTAGACTAAGAGGAACACATAAACAACTCTCGTAGGTAGAACACCTACTAGAAACGCACTCCTCGGCTGATTCCCCGCTAAACAGTCACCAACCCAGCTCCAAACCACACCAGGGATCTTCCTCACGCCGCCACGGATCCAACAAGCCATCAAGCTCCCAAAACGGTGCCCGGAGGAGGGAGAAAAGAGGAGAAGGGGATGCCAGAACAGGGGAAACAGAGCCCGCGGGAAGAAGAAGGAAGGAAGGAGGGGAAAAAGAAGAGGAAGAGAAGAGGAAGAAGAGTGAGGGGGAAGGCCGGGGAAGGTGGGGAAAAAGGGGAGGAGAGGAGAGGAAGTCGTCTCTCCTCTGACAGCGGAGGGTGACGGCCACGACGGCCGTCCTCGCAAGCTCAACTGCCCAGCTACAGTACCCGGATCAATCCAAGGCCAAAATGGATCGATCCAAGACTTGGCTGGATCGATCCAACACTAGTTTGGATCGATCCACAAGTCAAAAACCCCCTAAACGGATCTAGTCAAACACAATCATCAATCAGAGGCTGTGTGTCGACACGCGGGTGTGAAACAAACCGACAAGGCGTAATCTACCAAATTGCCCTTGCGGTCCACAACAAGCCACGGGCCCGACCCAGGCGGTCGACCCAGGAATGGAGGGACAGGTCCTCACATCCTAATACCCTTAAAGGAAATCTCGTCCTGAGATTCGATAAAGGTAGGGCTCAGAAACAGAAAACAGTTACACTAGAAGACAGGACAAGAGGTGCCTCGAGATGAAAACAACTGTGGAAACTCCTGCCGCATGCGCGCCTCGCGCTCCCAGGTCATCTCCTCAGTGCCTCTCTGCCTCCACAGTACCTTGACCAAGGGAATCGTTTTGCCCTGCAAGACCTGATCCCTCCGGTCAAGTACTCGAACTGGCTGCTCGACAAACGTCGTGTCTGCCTCAAGCTCGATGTCATCCACCCTGATAACACGAGACGGGTCTGGGTGATACTTCCTCAGCATCGACACATGGAACGTCGGATGCACAGCTGACATGTGCTGAGGAAGATCCAGGCGGTAAGCTACCTCCCCAACCCTCTCTAGGATCTCAAACGGCCCGACAAACCTCGGCGCCAACTTACCACCTCTGCCAAACCTGACGGACCCTCTATACGACGATGCTCGTAGGAACACTCTGTCGTTGACTGCAAACTCTAACGATCGTCGCCTCTGATTTGCATAACTCTTCTGCCGGCTCTGAGCCGTCATAAGCCTCTGCCTGATCTGCACGAACCTCTTTGACAATGAACTGCTATGTGGCACACATACTCATCTCATATGTTCTGACCTGACCTCTGCATCTGGTCTCTGGATCTGATCTCTGCATCTAATCTCTGTATCTGATCTCTGCATCTAATCTCTGTATCTGATCTCTGCACCTAACCTCTGTATCTGGTGCCAACCAAGCTGACGACGAAATCCATGATTTATCTCCATGCCTCCTGAATGAGCAGCAACAGGAGAGGAGTGAACGTCATGTAGGATGTCCTCGTGCAACTCTGGATCTGCTACTCCACCTCTGGGGTACTATCAACTGTTTGCTAAAGCCGTCAGGAAACTCTATAGGCTCGATGTCGTCATCGCTCCAAGCCGTCATGGTCCTGGTGCAGAATCTCGGGGTAGGGTTGCCTCGGCCTCCACCTCGTCTGGTCTCTGCTCTCTGCCAACTCTGGCTGATCCTCTGAGTAGCTCTCTCGTCTGCTCTGTGTTGATCTCCGTGAGGACTGTCTGACGACGTCTGGGATGGTGGATGGTGCCTCAACAACGTCGGTTGAGCAATCGGATGAACGGCACGAACTGCCGTGCTACACCTAGAATGGCACTGCATCCGTCTGGACTGATGGCTGCTGGAAAAAGGCAAACTCTAGCAGTGGGACGTACTCTACCTAGCTGCCTCCTGCAATCTGGTGATGACGTTCGCCATGGTATGCTTCCGCTCCCACTCTGACACTGGAACGGGCTGTAATGGGTCTGCCGAATCTGCAACACTGCTACCTAAGCACGACCTGCCATCTGCTGACGCTGTCCAGCCCTCTATCATGTGAGGGCTGAGGATCGCCGGAGTTGATCGCCGGACTGGATCTGACGGCTGAGGATCGCCGGAGTTGATCGCCGGACTGGATCTGATGGCTGATACCAAGTTGATACGAGCGGTCTACTCATAATCCTCTCATATCGGGTCTCTACTGCTCCAATCGATCAGAATTGGGCTAATCGGACTTGATTGAGTCAAATTGGCTGAATCTGGGTAGCTGGATCGAATCTGGCTTGAGCTGGTTCAGATCTGGCTGAGCCAATTAGACTTGGGATGAGTCTGATTCAGGTGGCTGGCTGAACCGGACTGGATCTGACGACTGAGGATCGCCGGAGTTGATCGCCGGCGTAGAAGTGGCGGCGGCAGTCTGGATCTTGGCAGGGAAGGTCTTCGGACAGTGGAGAAGAGATCCAACGGCTCAGATATGGGAGGTAGGTGGCGGATCGGCCGGATCTGGGAGGTAGACGGCGGGATTAGAGGATGCCGGCGTCGAGGACGACGACGAGGAGCTCAGCGAGGCTTGGGACGTCGGGAAGATGGTCTAAGGATGCCGGGGATGGGTTTTAGGATGGTTTAGGGTGCGATCTAGGTTGGACAGGGGTCGACGGTGATGGGGACGGAGGTCGGGTTTGCCGGGGAAGGTGCCAGAGAGGACGACGGAGGAAGTGGATGATACGAGTCGATCCGACTCGACCAACTGGACCCGAACCCAGAAGAGGAACCAAACTGGTTCAGCCTTTTTCCTAGTTTGACTTGGACTTCCCTAGTTCAAACTAGAGTATTTGATTAGGATTTATCATTAGTCTTTTATATTTAATTCAGTCCTTGTTGATATTTGATTGTTAGGAATTAATTAAGAGTCCCTTTGAGTTAGGAAGTTGAGTTGAGTTTGAAAGCCTTATTACTTGCTAATTAAGCAAGGGGGTTTTTAGTTGGATTAGGACTCTGTCAAGGTCTCTATAAAAGGATCTCAGTAGTTTGTATGATGATAATGAATGATGAATGAAGAAGAAAATTATTAAGAATAGTTGATAGAATATCATAGGAGTAGAATATCATAGGAGTAGAGGTAATGTAATTTCCACCCGAAAATCCCCCATTGATCCACCTTCTTCCCCGTCGGTCATCTTCTCCGAAGCCGGCACCGCCTCTATCATTGTTTCTCTCTCCATGCCACTTTCTCTCTCCTCCACATCAGTGCCACGTCAGCACTCTCTCTCCTCGTCACCGTCTCCTTCCTCTCTTCCCTCTCCCGTGCCCGAGCCTCACGCCGACCACCGCCGTTCAGTCTCTCCGGCCATCCCCGTCCCCGTCCAAGACCTCGATCCATCGACCTTCCCTTGGCACCACGACTCCGTCCATCCGCTCTTCCGCCTCCGTCGTCCTCTTCGGCGTCTTCCTCGGCAACCTCAACTTCACAGCTCCGCCGCCCCTTCCGCGTTCAACCCCGATCTCACCTCCAGACCCCTCTAAAACCCTCGCCAACCGTCCTTAACACCCTTATGACCATCCATGATCCTTCCCGACGTCCCCAGAGCCTTCGCCGTCGTCCCCGACGCCGATCTACTATAAACCCACCTCTGGCCACACCCGATCTCGCCGATCTAGACCTTCCCCAGCCAATCCACTCCGGTGGATCTCTTCCCCATCAACCCATGAACCTTACTACCAAGGTCCCGACCACCGGCGACGCCCCTACGCCGGCGATCCACTGCGGCAACCCTCAGCCATCAGATCCAGTCATGTTCAGCCCAACCAACTGACTCAGCCACATCCAGCCAATTGAACCTGGTCCACCTGATCCAGATCAATTCAGACTTGACCCAGTCTAGTCCCATCCAATCAGGCTCAACCAGATCTGAACCAGATAAGCCAGATTCAGCTAATTGGACTCAAATCAAGTCCGATCATGCCAATTTTGATCGATTGGAGCAGTAGAGACCCGATACGAGAGGATTACGAGTAGACCGCTCGTATCAGTGGAGAAGCTGGCCGAGGTCGTGGGGCTTGGGGGAAGAGGATGGAGGCCTTGGTCGGCGACGGGGATGGGCGGAGAGGCTGGACGGAGGTAGACGGCGGTGAAGCTAGGGTTCGGGCTTGAGGAAGAGAGGAGGAAGGCGATGCTGAGGTGGCAGGTGATGAGGAGAGAGAAAGTGGCGGGGAGAGAGAAATACCAGTAGAGGTGGTGCCGGCTGCGGAGAAGATGACCGACGAGGAAGAAGCTGGATCAATGATGGATTTTCGGGTGAAAACTACATTACTTCTACTCCTATGATATTCTCCTAAACTATTCTTAATTCATCATAAGTCTCCTCATTGATTACAAAGCTACTAAGGTCTCCTTTTATAGAGACCTTGACAGAGTCCTAATATAACTAAAAAACCCCCTTGCTTAATTAGCAAGTAATAAGGCGTTCAGACTCAACTCAACTTCCTAACTCAAATGGACTCTTAATTAATTACTAACAAACAAATATCAACTAGGACTAATAATAAATCCTAATTAAATACTCTAGTTTGAACTATGGAAGTCCAAGTCAAACTAGGAAAGAGGTTGAACCAGTTTGGTTCCTCTTCTGGGTTCGGGTCCAGTTGGTCGAGTCGGATCGACTCGTATTAGACCGCCTCATGCTGGCCAGAGCGCCATCGAGATCCACGCCACCAAAAAACTCGTCTCCCTCCTCCCCCACTCCCCCCTTCCTCTCTCTCCACCCCACCGCTAACTCTCTCTCTCTCTCTCTCTCTCTCTATATATATATATATATATATATATATATA